>CM034312.1:35949257-36319007 GCA_019925795.1 Dendrobium chrysotoxum
ATACTTGGTGACACCAAAACCAAGAAAGTGGTAGGAGTAGGAACAATATGAATTGATGATAGTTTTTTTATTGAAAATATTTTCCTAGTAGAAGGTCTAAAGCCTAATTTGTTAAGCATCGATCAACTGTGTGATAAATGATTCAATATAAAATTTCTTTCTACGAAATGCTTATTAAAGTTAAATGGTAAAACTATATTAGAAGGTTTAAAGATTAATGTTGCCTACATGATTGATCAAAATTACATTAATAAATCAATTAACATTTGATGTTTCAAGTCCATTATTGATGAATCCATGATGTGGCAAAAGAGACCATGCCATGTATGCATGTAGACTCTTAGGAAGATCACCCTATTAGAATTAGTTAGAGAAATTCTTAAGTTAGAGTTTTTAAAAGAAAGTCCATGTGATGTGTGCTAATTAGGGAAGTAAACTAAATCTTCATTTCAGTACATTAAGGATGTAGTCACCACTATACAATTACATGTACTATATATGGATTTATTTAGACATACTAGTATAGTGCATCTAAAAGGGAAATCTTTTGGATTTGTTATTGTGGTTGATTATTCTTGGTTCACTTGGCTTAAATTCCTTGCAAATAAAAGTGATTCTTTCTAGAAATTTAGAACATTCTCAGTTTGTTTGTAGAAAAAATAGGTTATATAATTTATACAGTCCATAATGATCATGGAGCAAAAGTTGAGAATGGGAGATTTAAACTATTTTTTCAGAAATCCAAAATAGAACTTATCTTTTTAGCCCTTAAAATACCACAACAAAATGATATAACTGAGAGGAAAAATATGACACAAGAAGAGGCTACTAGGGCGACCCCAATTGTTTATAATCTATGCTAGTACATTCACCTAGAGGTAGTAAATACTGTAATTTATGTTTTTTATAGTGTAAATATTTGATATAAGTTCAATAAGACATATATGAGTTACTTATTAGTAGAACACCTAATTTTTCTCATTATATGTGTTTGGGTGTTAGTACTTTATTCTAAATAATGGAAAATCTCATTTAGGGAAATTTAATGGAAAGGTAGATGATGTACTTAGGATATTTCTCAGTATATAAGAGGTATAGATTTTTAATAAGAAAATCATAATTCCTAAAAAATCCACCCATGTTATATTTAATGAATCTGATAGAGTTTTTAGAGTTAGAAAAATTAATGATGATGATGAAGAAGAAGATATCACTGATAGAGTTCAAAATTTTAGATTAGAGAAAAATAAGAAGCTCAAGATCCAATACTCAGAGAGTGCAGATATGTATTTAGTCACACTAGATAACTTATCTTAGGATACCCATCGATATGGTATAGGACTAGGCATGGTCTTAGAAAAGAAGGTAGCCACATAACCTTCATCTCTATGATAGAGACCAAAGTATAGAACAGTCACTAGAAGATGACTTTTGGATTTTTGTGACGCAAGAAGAAAGAAATCAATTTGTTAGGAATGAGGTGTGGGAATTAATCACTAGACCCACTAATCAGAGTGTTGTTAAAACTAAATGGGTTTTCAAAAATAAATAAAATGACTTTGGATTAGTTGTAAGAAATAAAGCTAGGTTGGTAGCAAAGGGTTATAATTAAATTAAAAGGATACATTTTCAGGTGACCTTTTTCCTAATAGCTAGATTGAAGCCATCAGGGTACAATTAGCATTTACATGCTTTAGGAGTTTTAAATTGTACCAGATGGATATGATGGGCAACTTTTAAATGGAGAGATTAAAGAAGATATATATGTAGAATAGCCTCCATGTTTTGAGAACTCAACATTTTTAAATAATGTATATAAACATAAAAAAAACATTATATGGGCTAAAACAAGTAATTAGGCCATGGTATGATAGGCCTAGCAATTTCCTTCAAAACAAAATCCTATGTTAAGGGTACCATAGATACCACCTTATTTATTAAAAGAATTAGCGATCATATACTTATTATTTAAATAATTGTAGATGATATTCTTTTGGTTCCTCCAATAATAATTATTGCAAGGAATTTTCATCCAACATGAGCAGGAAATTTAAAATGAGTATGAAGGGTGAGTAAACCTATTTCCTTGGTTTTATTGCTAAGAAAGGAGAGGATGAAACCTTCTTCACTCAAACTAAGTCCATTAATGAAATTTTGAAAAAAATTGATATATAAGGTAAAAAAAGTATGAATACATTGATGTGCTAGAGTACCCATTAGATTAGGATTAGGATGGAAAATTAGTTGATTAGAAGAAATTTAGAGGAATTATAAGTTCCTTGATTTATCTAAATATGCCTGATATTATATTTTTATTTGTCTATGTGCTTGATTTTAGGATGACCCTAAGGAATTCCATACGATCATTGTCAAAAAAATCTTTAGGTATCTCATAGGCACTTATAACATAGGTATTGAATATCCTAGGAATAACTCACATACATATTTTGTTATATATAGGGTGGATAGGAAATTCACCTTAGGAACATGCCAATTTATAAGACAACCTTTAGTTTCTTAGTCAAGTAAAAAGTAAAATTATGTATCACTGACAACCACAAAAGTTGAATTTGTACTAGCAAGACGTTGTGTTTCCCAAGTCATCTAGCTGAAGCAACAACTTCTTGATTTGGGATTGATAATAGAAATCATACCTATCGGTGTGATAACATGAGTGCAATCTCCATCACTAAAAAACCTATTCAGCACTCTCATACTAAACATACTGACATTAGACATCACTTCATCAGAGATCATGCAGCTAAGGGAGATATAAAGATATACTATATGGAGATTGAAAATCTGTTAGTAAATATTTTTATCAAACCCCTAAATTATGATAATTTCTATGCACTTAGAACTAAATTGGGAGTTGTTGATATAAGTTCTTAGAAAATTAGGGTATTATATAGTGTGGTTTGTTTGTTGTTCATATGTTTGTCTCATTGTAATCCTTATTTTCTTTTAGTATGTTGTACTTTCAAGTCTCTCTTTTTGGTGATATAAAAAAGGGGAGTAGTGAGCTTTGTTGATTGCACTATTTGCATTTTAACTAGTGGAATTTTCTTTTCAATATTTACATTGTTGTATTTTGTTTAAAAAAACTATGTTTTTAAAATTAAAAAAATTAACAATCAAATGGTTTGTTCCATTATTCTTAAAGAAATCATTTAGTGAAGGGGAAAACTTAGTTGGTAATAAAATATAAAATTTGCAAATTTAAATCCCAACCAATATTATTTTTCATCATAAAAAAAAGGAGATGGTTATAGCTCGGGAGCCCAACCTTATATTTTGATTATTACAACTATTATTGGATGATCATTTACTAATTCCAGCTTTAAATATTACATATTTATTGTGTGTCATTAATCATTTTGGGTACCACATATACTGAGCTGATTTGAAAAATCAAGATTCAAGATAGTGTAGCATTGATATCAAAGTCTGTTTGTAAAAGAGTATGTACTTTTTCATTTTCTTGAGTCATTTTATAATTTAAATGTATGTTGGCAAGACAATTAAGCATGCACTTAGAAATACTTAAACTTATCTGTTAATCATACAATACACACACTCATAAGGGAGGATAAAAATTAAATACTTAATTTTTTTTTGTTAATCATATTATACGATCTCCATCATATCTCTCCAATTTTTAATTAAGACAAATAACTAAAATTAAGTTATAACGAATCGTATTGTATGACCACCAATGGTATATGGCAATCCGCAGTCAAATCAACATTACCAAAATTAACAAAACTTAAAATTTGAAATCTAAACTTATCATACAATATCAATACCTTCATACTATAAAAATATTAATGAATATTACCTAATTTTTTCCCGTAGATTAAGGAATCAAATCGAAATTAATGATCTATTGTACTATTAATATCGTGTAGGACGATCAAGCAATGAGCTTGCTGGCTGAACTTTTGTTCATGTAGAATGATTTATAACTCTTTATAACTAATCATGTTATACTACTATTCATCATACAAGATAATATGTGCTGGAATTAATCTAATTTGACAAAATAATATAAGTATCATATTGTATGTTCAGAGTAATTAAATTTGAAATTAGTCTTTTAATTTAAATAGCCTGCTTTAATTCTTTTAACATAGGTTTGAGGCTTTGAGGTTGAGGAACAAAGGATGTTTTATTTGGGAGAAAGCTTGAGAGAGGGAAAACGGAGTCTCCTTGCTCATGTGATAGTATAAACCACTTGGCAAATAATGAAAGTGAGGTTGAGAAAGTTATTCCTTAAGGGAGTTAAGGGATGTGAGCATTTTACACGGTTGTTCTAGTTAACCTGCACCTTAGGTCCTCCATGTTGTTGTTTGTTGCGCTCTTAGAGAAGAGCTCTAGGAAAAGTCTTTGGGCTAAAGACTTACTAGCATAGGAGGCTAAGGGATGTCATTTCCATAGAGCTACGAGGCAGAATAGAAGATGCCATTTCCGCCATAGAGAAGAGTTGATTGACGGACATCTCTACCATAGTTAGGAGACGAAGGAGGGATGACATCTCTCTCGTAGCAAGGAGCTGAAGCATGGTGCGACATCTTCATTATACGATGAGCAAAAAGAGGGAGCAATATCTCCATTGAGCTGGGAGATCGAAGGAGGAAGATTCTTCATGGTTAGAAGAGTCTATAAAGGTCATTCTCCACCTGCTTTGGGAGAAAGGTTTCTTGACCTGCCTGAGTGCCAAAAGAGCATGGGTTAATGCAATTCCCAAAGAAAAGGACCTTTGGGGAGTAGACATAGGCCGATTTAATCGAACCAATATAAATTTGGTATGCATATTCTTACTTTCCTGCACTTATTTTCTTCCATTTACTTCCCTTCACTTATTTTCCTCCATTTTCTTTCCTGCACTTTGGCTAGCCCCCTCTTAGTGCGCCATAGCACTTCAAATTTGTAATTAGAGATAGTGTGCCACCATTAATAAATGTCAAAATGAAGAATCTTCAAAGTGGACTTGAACACTTGAGGCTATAATAACAATGGTGTAATAACTCTTACTGACTCTCTCATTATACTATTTCATAAATATAATACAAGCACCTCATTTTAAATTTAGTTCTCCTTTCTTAACTTTTTTTTTTAAGGAGCAGCTTAATATGAGAATTAAATGTATATGCATACACATTTATGTAGTTAAATAACATGTACTTGGTAGGCACCATCAAGGAACTCGATCATGAGGGTCATAAGTCAATGTATTAGTCTCCCCCAAGAAGAGTGATCTTGCAAGAGCTATTGTTGGTACTAGCCCATAGCCAAATTATTGCTATCCCTTACATGAGTATCCATCATCAAGAATCAACCTGAAAAAATGAATTAAGTATGCAATCATTCATCCATAAAATCACATGCCTTGAGGATCACTGACCTCTATGAATCCTTCGTACACAAAGTACAGCTTATCACTGATATCCATAATCAAGCTATTGGAAGTACACACCTCTAAAGGCCATGAATATCAGTTCCTTAAATAGACTTGTATCTGGTTTGAAGTTGTGCGTATCAAGGGGACATATCTCATGCTCCCAGGGACTCAACATTTTTCGTAGGAGCATGCCTCTTATTCACAAGAATTCATCGACATTGACTTCCCTTTAAACTAAATCCCTAAGGCTCAAATGGGATACTCACGCTCAAAGAATCATGCAAGGTATTTGACTCAGAAGAGGAGGATACTTTATTGCCCGGGATCCATTTTTTTTTCAATTCAATTGGTCCATGTATCTTTGTTAGTTTATAATACTCACTTCATGTACTATTTTACACATTTTCTTCTACGCATAGCCATTTCTGTAGCTTCCTTGGCTTGATAAATATAGGGTGAAGAGGTATCATTTGAACAATTTTTTCCTTCAGACCCATTGCTACTATTTCGTTTATTTCTCATATACTTTAGCTTTCTGCATACTCTCCATACTAACTAGCCTAACCTGGTAATAACGTGCTAGCAGAATTTGGTGTCATCCAATGACAGATTTAAACATAACATAAATCATTGCTTATAGCCTCTTTCGGGTCATTTTTAACTTTTACTTTATTTTTTCTTTTGCTCTTGTTTTTGTAAACATATTTGTTTAGTTTAATTTGTCTATTTTTTATTTAAGAAAATTTTAATTGGTTTTTAGAAACATTACTAGCCCCACCATCCTACTTGGTCGGCGATGCCATATAACCTAATTTATTGAAAGTTCAACAAAAATAAAAATATATCTTTTAAGATATCAATTATATTTTTTTTAAATAAAAATATAAATAGGTAAATTAAAATAAAAAATTAAAGTTACTACAAATGGCCTTTAAGAAGTATATGAATCTAAGCAGCCCTTTTTTTCTTAATAATTACTTCAAAGTCAAAATAAAATCCATTTAAATTTAAAAAGATTTTTATTATGATCTTGCCCGAATTGAAAGGAAAAATATTTTGCCAAAATCAAGATCAAATTATTATCAAATTTATTCAGCATCTGTCACCTCTTGCTCATGATGTTTAAAAGAAAAAAAAGAAAAAGAAATCAAAAGTTGCTGCACGTCTTGGTTGAAGCCTTCAGGAAGCCGGCGAGCATAATGATAGCAATTCTTGATGGCGGGCCGGCGATCTTTTTCGACGATGAGAGAAGGTTGAGGATTGCTGCTTGGGTGCGTGGTGGGCCTATGATTCGTGTTTGCAATGACATTTCAATTCGAGTTAATAGTAGTTTGAATTGGTAAAAAATAATTTGCTCTAAATTTTAATGAGACTTTCCGGCTTATCTAATAATAAATTATTCATGTATATAGGTGCCAATTGCCTAGTCATTAATTAAAAACCAGCTGCACACTGCAGAAATTCCCAATATCCATCAAACTCAAATCACATGATAAAAAATTAAGAAAATAAGCTTCGGAATAACAAATAATTAAAGAATTAGAAATCGAAAGTTCGAAGTGTTTATAGGATTGGGTCTTCTCAAGAAATTCTCCTTGAGGCAAATTAAATAAAAAATTGTGATGACGAGTACTAATTGGCATTTTCAAAAGTTCCGGCTATGACTTTGGAATTGCACCTAACATTAAAATAATAAAAAAAAATAACAAAAAAAAGCAAGGTTGAGATAAAAAAGGAGCTGAAATCAGGAACATTGGAAATTTCAAAATAGAATTTTCACGGAAGTCCTACATTAAACATCCAATATTATTGAGACCGATTTTTAATTGACCATGCCCCGCGTAAAAAATAAATGTTAATTGATGTAAAAAAAAAATGTATATATATTGTATGGAGTCATATTGAATGATAGTTTATATTTCATGTTTATTTTTCATCTATTTTTTTTTTTTTTGAGAAGATGCACTAGGCAAAAATTTTATTAACACAAAAATAACCTACAAGCAACCATCACATTCCTCCTTTAACAAATAAATAAAGGAAGGAGGAACATTATTATCACTAAGTACATCCCAATTGAAATCAGAGATAAGAGCATAGTTAGCACACATATCTGCTAACTTATTACCTTCCATATTTATATAAAGAAATAAGACTTCTTCGAAATCATTAAGAAAAAGAAGATCTTGATAGCTTATCAACTTCTCATTATCTTCTTTCTTTTCTCTAAAAACCTTTTGAAACAATCTGATAACATTACAGTTATCTCCTTCAATGATAATTCCTTTACTTTCAAGCATCCAATCTTTAACAAAATTCCTCAATGAAAGAATAGCTTTAACTTCAACTTGTGTGCTGTCCCAATGAACCACACTAAATCCGAAAGCCCCCAAGAATCTTCCTTTTGAGTCACGGAAAACTCCACCTACACTGGCCATGTTCGATTTCAACAAAGAAGCATCCACATTAGCTTTAATCCAATTTTGTGGTGGGGGATGCCAAGATTGACGAGGCAGCTGATGAAGCTGATTAACATCCCAGTTCTTACAATTGATGCTTTTTCGGAAAGAAGCCACAGCACGAGTCACACAGTTAGTTGCTATGAAAGCTGCACTATCCTCTGGTTTCCAATGTGTAAATTTGTTTCTACTCTTCCAGCATCCATGAATAGCATAGCAAAATAGATTTCCATAGATAGGATTGTTTTTTGCAAGATATTTTAGAGCAACAATACCTTCTTCAAATGAGCCAACCGAAGGAACTTGAAATCCCCAGCTGCAAAGCAATTAAATAACTTGCCCAATCTTCATACAGCCAGCCGTGATGTGATCTGCATTTTCGCTCTCCCCAGATCCTCGAGGACAGCAGTTATCATCCAGCAATCTTTTATATGAGAGAAAGCTATTCGTAGTAATAGCATTCTTACCCTGACGCCACCAGAACAATTCCTCTGCAAGCCTTAATTTAAGTTTTTAATCCATGTCCAACAATCAATTACATTGTCTTCCTTATGTCTGTTCTCCAAGACTAAAGCCGAAATAGTCTTCCCTGTACCTTTATAAATTAATTCCAAAGAATCTGTAGGCTCACCTGAATATATTGGAATAGAAAGGATGAGCTCTACCAGATGTTGACCAAATATTCGTTTCAACCTTACTTCATCCCACTTGCCGTCTTTGATGTAACAAGCAAGGTTTTCTGAGTCTTCATCCAAATTGCTCACGAAGGTAGGCCATCTTGCAATGCATCTTTCCATAATCCAAACATCTTTTGAAATATTTATATCATTGCCATTCTTGATCTTCCAACGAAGCAAAGTTCTTAGAGTAGTAGCACCCTCCATTATAATCTTCCATGTAGTTGAAACCCCCTTCTTTGGATCATTAGTGAACACATCTGCACCATATTTAGGAACCAACATACTTCTGAGCAAAGAATGATTTTTTGAATGGAAGTTCCAAGTCAATCTAGCTCTCAAAGAGCTAATCCTTCCAGCAGCCAAAATCAAACCACGGCCACCTCTCTTTCTCGGCAAGCACAAAACCTCCCAAGCTATATAATGAAGTCCTTTGCCTCCACCGACCTTATTCCACACGAATTCTCTGCACATTCTATCCAACTCCCTCAAAATCCTTAAAGGAACAAGGGAATGTGTTGTTAAGAAGATGGGGATAGATAGAATAACCGTATTAGTGAGAACTAATTTCCCCGTAAGAGAAATAAATCTATTACCCCAGACATTCAATCTACTTTCTGCTTTCTCTAACAGTTTATTAAAATCAGCAAAAACCAACCTTCTTAAAGCAATCTTCACACCTAAGTACTCCATCTCATTCACCACCCTAATACCCATTTCTTTAGAAAGCTTTCTCACCTTATTCTTTTTTACCATTTTCCCAAACAACATGGCTGACTTTTGTGTGTTAATTTTCTGCCCAGTCCACTTACAAAAATTCCCTACAATCTTCTTTACCTTTCGTACATTACGAAGGGTAGCTTCAGAAAAGACAATGATATCATCTACATAGAGTAAGTGAGAGATTCTTGGAGAGTTAGAAGCTACCTTTACTCCAATATTTCTGCCTTTACAGGAGAAACTATCTGACAGTAACTGAGAAAACATAATGAAAAGAAATGGGGAAAGTGGACAGCCTTGCCTAAAACCACTTCCAGCTTCAATCCATTCAGAGTTTTCCCCATTCAATTTGATAGAGAACTGTGGCTTTTCTACACACTCCAACAAAAGAGATGCAAACTTCCAAGGAAACCCTAAACGATCCAACACCTTTTGAAGAGTCAACCAACTCATACTATCAAAAGCCTGTTCCATTTCCAGTTTGATTGCCGCAAATCCCTTCTTTGATTTAGAGACTCTGAACTTATGGAAAACTTCTTGAGCAATGAGAATATTATCTGATACGGATCTTCCCTTCACAAAAGTCGACTGCTCTAAAGAGATGATTTTTGGAATGCAACTACTTATCCTATTAAGAAACATCTTAGCTACCAACTTATACACAGGCAAACATAAGCTAATAGGCCGAAAGTCAGAAGTAAGCTTTGGATTTTTAACTTTAGAAATCAGCACAACAGAAGTTTCTTTCCATTTAGACCACATCTTTCCAGATAAAAAAAGGAATTAACTGCTAACCACACATCATCTTTAATAATGGACCAATAAGTTTTAATGAATGAATTCGTTACCCCATCCAAACCCGGCGCTATGTTCCTTTCCAGTTGAAGAATCACCAGCTCCAGCTCATCTCTTGTAAATTCTTTTTCCAGCCAAACTCTGTCAATTCCCTGCAGCACCGCCGTAGGAGCTGGCCATCCGTCTAGGACCACCTTCCTAGCTCTCCACTTGTTCTTAAAAAATTGAAGAAATTCTGATTTAATCAACTCTTGTTCTTCAATTACCACTCCACTAGAATCCTTCACTTGGTGAATCCAGTTCCCATTTCTTCTTGCTGTTGCGTAAGCATGAAAAAATTTTGAGTTGGTCTCACCCGATTCCAACCACTTCACTTTTGACCTTTGCTTCCACCATGTAGAGAGACGGCCCAAAGTAGAATTCAATTCATTCACCTTAGACTTTAATAAGGACAGCTTATCAATCGAAAGGACATGAATTTCTGCTTCCTCCGTTTGTAGATCAAGTATTTCTTTTTTCAAACGATTTTTTGATTCCTTAAGCTCTTTATTTTTAGCTTTGCTCCAGAAAAATAAATCCTTTAAAGTTCTTTGGAATTTACAAGAGAGAATACTAGCTACATCACCTTTGCAATTCTTGTTCCAAAATTGAGAAACAATAGAGAATGATGCCGGGTAAGAAATCCACACATCTTCAAATTTAATAGTACTGCCAATACGAATCTTTGCTGAAAATATATTCATCAGGATGGGACAGTGATCTGAAGCAATTCTTGGAAGATGTTGAACAGCCGTAATTTGTAAATTATTTAAAGCTGCAGAATTAATAATACAACGATCCAATCTCTCCCAAATACGAGCTGTACTAGTCTTGTTATTACACTAGGTGTATCTAGGTCCAACAATCCCTACCTCATGAAAATCAGCATTTCTCATAAAAGATAACATATCAATAGGACCTTGAGAAAGGAAGAACTTTTTCCCACCTTTTTTTTTCATCTTGGGACTAGATGCAGTTAAAGTCACCACCTACCACAGAAGGAAATTTAGAGCAAGAAAGCACCTCCAGGCTTTTCCACAAACATTTCCTTTGAGTGACATCCGTGCTCCCATAAACCATTGCAATTTTCCACATCCCTTTACTAACAATCTCAACATTCCCAATTACTGCTTGTGCTGTAGCAAAACAAACTAAAAACGAACAAACATCAGTTCTCCAACACATCATAATTCCTCCAGCTAATCCGTTTGAAGGATAGAGAAAGAAATCCCACACACCACCAAGGAACTTCTTAAATTCAAAGCAGTCCAAAGAAGTGATCTTTGTCTCCACAAGACCAATAAAAAAAGTATCAAACTCCTTCACAAATTCCTTCAAGTAACGAGTGGCCTCAATCTTCCTAGCCCCTCTACAATTCCAAAAGGCTATTGATGTCATTAGAGAATCCTAGTGGGAATGCTCCCACTAAATTCCTTCTTTCTTGAATCTAATTTTCTTGTACGAGACATGCAATTTGTTTTCCCCAATGACTTCAGTTTCTTTTGAAGTCTAAACTTCACACCGATCAGATGAATTCCCATCTAATTTAGACTTCTCATCATTGTGAACCTTAGCTGCTAATTCGCCTTCTTCTATCTCATTATCCACAATTTCTCCAGCATTGTCACGTATTTTTTCCTCCCCATTTATACTATCAAATAGCTTGAATTTATACCTTTCTTCCAATTCAATTCTTCCACTCTGCTCCGGGACCAGGTTGATAACATTACCATCTGTCGCAAACAAACATGACTCCTTCCTTTGGCCAGAATCATTAACTATGACATTGCTCTCATTGACAACTTCAAACTTTATTTTATCCAAGGAACTAAGTTCCTTATCAAGAATACAATCAGATTTGGGAATAGGATTACCTGAGTTCGCAAGCAATCCATTAGGACCTTCTTGAGTTTGCAAGCATCCCTTCCCAATATCTTTCATAACAGTATACTCAAGATCAACTTCATGCATACATTCAAAAATAATCACTCTAGGAGGTTTAAAAGACTTGCCCACCTTATCTATGACATAAGCCGAGATTGCTGCATCTTCATTAACAGCAGCTGTTGAATCACCAACTGGGATTACATCCTTCTTCTTACCAATAAGATACTGTCGAGAGACTACATTAGCTTCCAGATTTGTCAAACTCACATCAGGCTTAGTAGTAGCCACCTTCACACCAATCTCCTCTATACTATTATTGACCATCCCATTTCTACTATCGGACTTCAAAATCTCTGTCATATCTTGAACAGCATGCTTTTTCTCTGACAGCAAATGATTATCTTTATGAGTTTGCTTAGGTCCTTGATTTTTCTTTACCAATTTGAAATTATTTGTTTTAACCACATCTCTACGATAGCCATTAATTTTGCCTTTCTTACGGTTCACAAGAATCCATGGACCATATGAATCGGAATTCACCATCCCAACCTCTTCATCCATAGCTGCATCCTTTCCAATCTCATTGCTAGCTCCCACCACCTCCTTAGGCAAAAAACATTTCTTATAACATTCAGATATAGTATGGCCAATCAATCCACATTGGAAACAAAAGGAAGAGATTTTTTCATATTCCACTTTTTGAAAAAATCTTCCCGAAATTCTATCCACCCAAACCCCTAAAGGCAAACATTGATCAATTTTCACCCTAACACAGATTCTAGCAAATTCTCATCTTCCCCACTGAAACAAATTTCCATCCAACATAAGTGGTTTGCCAATCATAGAAGCAATTCTTGATATGTTTTCCTCATTCCAACAATGAAGAGGGAGATGTGGCATCCTTACCCAAAATGGAGAAGTCAGCCCTTTCATTGATAAAGGTGAAAAATTATTTTTCATCTAATTGGAAACAAAGATTTGAGAGATCATCAACCGTCTCGATTAATAACACTACCCACAATGACACTTAATGTATGATCACATATACCTTAAGAGGTGCCAAACAGTTACTCAACAGGTCGCAACAAAGAAACTCACCTCTAATAGGACCCACATATAGACTTGCCTAACGATCGACATGTGAAACATGCCCAAGAGTCACAGGAGAACTCGCTTAGTGATCAACAACCGCTACTTGTCTAGGCTGATAAAAGGATATCATCCCTTATATGGATGCGCGAGGTGGGTGGGGGGGGGGGGTAAGGGTCATCATAACTAAAGTAACTCGCCACTAGTTACATGAGAAGTTAGTTTTCAAGGTCACTCGCTTACACTCAACTAGCTCAACTAGAGAGAAGAGTCTACTCATAGGGCCCTCTGGTCATCTTGCCACAACCATCAATCCTAGAGCTGCTATTCCCACAACAACAACTCAGATTCAAGGCCCATAATGTAGGACATCACCAACCCCAATAAGCATGGCAATTGTAGGCACTGTAACCCTTATGTTCACTGACAGATTCAACCATTCTAACATGACACTACCAAACACACCCATACCTACTTAGCACTGCAACACTGACCTATGGTAAATTATTAAAGAAATACAAAGCCATTCTCTACTTAGTTAATTCGAGGGAAAAATGTGTCTTGGGTAGTCTATATAGCTTTGTATTTTTATTATTTATGGGTGTAGCTGTAGAAAAAAAATGAGAATTTGGATCTCTTTTACAATAAAAATTTATGCCCATGAGCATTTCTAAATAAAATCTCCCTAGCAATCAACTTTGTCTTTGTTCTTACACAAGTTTTAGGTCACTCCTCATAGAGTTTTCCTACTATTAAGGTGGGTGCCATCCATAAACAAATTTGGATCCAAGATACTTTAAAGTGTGGTAAGCATAGATTATTTCTAGTGTTAAGAAGATAGACCCAACTCGCTGAGCCAAGTAACCCTAAACAATCAGTTAACATGGAGAAGCTCTATTACCCAACTCGCCGAGACCTAATGGAAATGGATGAGAGACTAACCAAGATGATTCAAGATGCCATGGGACAACTACCAAGACAAGCATAAATGAACAACACCCCTGAAGGATCATCTAACTCAGTAGCTCATCATAGAATGCTAAATAGTAGAGTACTAACCTCGACGCCCATTCATGAACCCACTCTTATCAATGAGTATGAATATTATAACTCATCAGCATGGCGAGTTAGAAGAGTTGAACCTGAACTCACTAATGTTTTCTTAAGAGAAATCATAGAATCTAAGCTACCTCCCAGGTTTGTGGTGCCACACTTGGAGCGTTATAAGGGTAGTATAAATCTAATGGACCACCTTGCCACCTTTGGATAGATGACTTCAATCCAAGATATTGAGGACACTCATAAGAGTCACTTATTATTCATGATAATGAAAGAGTGGCACAATGTGGTTTCTTTTCATACTAGTGGTAGTAATCACAACATTCTTGAAGTTCTGGAGATTATTTGAGGCATACTTTCTAACTACTTAGATATCACAAAAGAGCTCATATGCTCTGGTGCAGATAAGGAAATAGCCAGGGAAAATATTAAAAAAATTCATAGTGAGGTTCCAAAGAGAGATACTTAAAGTTAAGGATCTAGAGTCTGTAATTAACTAGGTTATCTTGATCTAAAGACTGAGAGAGGATCCTTGTTTCCATTCACTGAGCATGTATCAATTAAGAATGCCTATTTATTTTGAGCTAGCTAAAAGCCATGTTAATGCTGAAGAATATAATAGGATGGTTGAGTCTTCTAGAGTCACTCATCCATAAAAGCTCACCCACAAAAGATACCAATAATGATGGTGAGATTGAGAAAGGGTTCATCCCATGAAAAAGTGGGATAAAAGACCCAATCCATCATGAGATTTCTCTCCTCTATAGCATCATAGAGTGCCCCTATAACTTAGGCCATTGAGGATTTCATGATCAGTTGAGCCAAGAGTGGAAGAGCCTTCTCATGCCACATGCCCTTATCTTGGAGAAGCAATGTACCATACCCCAACCTACTCCACTTAAACTTCATTGAGAGTGTTCATGGTCCAACTAGTTGAGGAGCTTAGAATTGAAAATTCATCAAGTACCCTACAACTATGTTGGTGAATGCACACATTAGATCATCTCAAGGTATTGCACCTTTTATATGGACCATGACCAAGATATGGAGGACTGCGACCACCTATGTGGGCTGGTGGAATAATATATTACAACTAGCAATTTAAAGAAGTTTGTACTACCTTGTTGGTATATAGTGATAACCCTTATAGAAAGAAGTAGGAATGAACATGTTCCAGATCGATCAATCCATATTACAGGAGTAGTACCCACTTTTATAACTAGATAGTGAGTCAGCTTATTATCGATTATGTAGAAGTTGAGATTTAGAGAGGTGACTCATAGTCTACAACAAAAATTTCATTAGTAGACATCACCTTGATAACCTTCAGATAAGTAGATATTCTAGAAGAAGAAAACTCAATAATGATGCTATTATCATCACAACCTTGGTAGCAAACTAGTAGATAGGTAGCATTTTGATAAACATAGATAATTTAATCAATATTATTCTCATATCCATGTTTAAAAAAATGATCATCATTGCTACCTATCTCACACCAACTATAGGTCGATAAGAGAAAAATTGCTAATTCCAAATTGCATTTTAATCTCCATATTATGATGTTTTTGCCTTTAATATTTATATTTTTGTGCAATAAATAGCTAAAAAAAATCATAAAAGTTTAACAATGTCAGATAAGTTGCATCGTAGTTCCACCACTTTAACATCGCAGTGGAGGGCCGTAGATAATTTATTAGAGATCTTAGCACTAAAGAACTATTCATTAAGCATTGTACTACTAGATCAAGTGCCACAACACAAAATCTCTCGATGCCATGATGACAGACATTTAGGTTGTGAATTGATACAAAGAATGGTGAACTAACACATTGATCCAGTAGTGTGATGAGCCAGTGCTGTGATGCCAATTCAATTATTTTGCAAAATTATAAATAGAAGCCTTAATATTCATATAAATATGTTGTTACCATGAGGAGTAATACATGTTTGTGTGAGTGAGTTTGATAGACTATTTTGGAGAGGAATTAGGTCCTGTGTAGTTAGTTGGTGTATTATATTGGTGTAGATCAAAGTGAAGAAGTCCAAAGGAGTTTTTACTTTGAATTTGGCTCACTTCTATATTTTCCTTTATCATTTATATTTTATTTTATAATTTGTATTGTGTTTGTTAGAAAAAAATATTTGTGCTATGTAATTTTCTCTCTCTGTGTAGCTATTTAATTAATTCTAAATCTATAATTATTTAAAAGCCATGAATTGCATAGAGTATGTTTTATATTTATAAAATATTTAATCTATTTCTAAATCCTAAAAGATTTATTTTGTTTATGTACATGTCGTACATAAACCTAAAACCTAATGTGATATAGAGCCTCGATGGAGAAGTACATGAATAATTAGAGATTTTAAAATACTATCCTGTCATAAGATAGACATATGGTGGTTAAGATTATGGGTTCTTAAGGAGATAATAGAATTGCAATTAGGTCTAATCTTATCTAATACTCCAACATGATTGATAGAGATAAGGAGCACTTATGCTCTAATTAATAAACATAAGAGATAAAAAACTACTCTTATGAATTCATGTGTTTTTAAATATCACAGGTTTAGATATTTTACAAATATTAGATTTACCTTATATAACTATACCTTTTTTTAACTTGCACAATCTATTTTGAATCATTTGGCTAGATAAATAGTATTTTTTGTTAAGTAGTATTATAATGAATTTTCAAAATTTCATAGCTCCCCTTGGGAACGATACTCTTCTTATAACTTTATTAATGGAAATGACACATGCACTTGCATAGAACAAGACTTACATGTTAGAAAATAAAACTTTATTTAGAAAACCAAGTAGTATGTAACAAAGGAAATACCAAGAAAATTGTCATATCACAAGTCCCTTGTATGGCTTTTGAGGAGAGTATAGAGTGTTAGAGGGAGTATGCACCCTGCTAGTCATATGCGGTAAAGGAAACAACTAGTACACTACTATAGCTATTTTTATTATAGTGGACACCTTGACTACCTACAATGGAATCTTTAGTAAGCCTCAACTAAATACTTTACAGTCATAGTGTTGACTTACCACAATGCTATCAAATTTAATTTTAAAAGAAGGGAGATCGAGGTTATGGGTGACCTCTCCTAGTCACATACCTTTCACATAATGATGGTAAGGAAGGTGGAAATTTTCCATAGAAGAAGAGGGAAAGTCAAACAGAATCCTCAGAATAAGTGCTTTCTTAAATCAAGAGCATAGTTGCATGTTAGTTTAAGACTTTTTAGGTGAAACAGATGTCTTCGCGAAGATGGTAGTGGAGATCATAGACATTAGTGCGGAGTTAACCTATGATACTTGAAGAGGAAGGATGTAAGGACAAAAAATTAGAAATAAGAAATACTATTGATATTCTTCTGAAGCCCATCAGTAAGATCCATAGAAGTTGATAGTGGTTGACTTCATCAAGGAGATTTAGAACTTAGATTAATGATTGTAAAAAATTAATAAGTGGTAGCTATGTGTGGACTTCACTAGGCTTAATTAAGCTTAACCAAAGGATGGTTACCCACGACTAAGAATATATGTCGAAGTCAACTTGGCAGTGTGTTATTTGGTAAAAGGCTTTCTAGATGCATTTTTTGGCTACCATAAAAGAAGAATGCCCTATAATTGTTGAAATCTATGAGTCTGACCTATTATTTTTATGATTCCAAATATTTTTGGCTAGACCACTTTTTACTTTTTGCATTACTTATATTGGTTGTTCTTTTGCAATGCTAACATTTTATGTATAACATACATAGAGCCAAGCAAGAGAAAGAACCCAACAAGTGCAATAGTGATTCAAGTCATAATTTGTAACAAAGTGTCTATAATATTTTTTTCATGAGTCTATATGTATGTAGGTGTATGTTGTCAAGAAAATTGTGCTCACTCACATGAGTGAGGATCAAAATTAAACACTTGATTTTCTCTATTAAATCATAATATCCAATTAAGAAATTAAACTAAGTATTTAATTAAATTGATAAAACTAAAAATTTGTATAACTAATCTTACTATACAAACTTGATCATACATGATGATCTGATATTTTGATAATTATCTACTCTTAAATAAAAACTTCCATAATTATGCATATTTGAATTTTGAATTTATAATGATTGTACTATACGAAGCCATTTAGACTGTATAATCATTAATGAATGCTGCCTAATTTAGATCATTGATCAAGAAATCATATCATATCAAAATATTAAATATGAATCTATTTGCTAACTTTGTTAAAAGTGGAAAGCAAGTATAATTATATTTTCTTTGGTAAAATTCAAATATAATCCTTTTGAATTTCTCATAATTTTATAGTCGAACTTGTCTTTATGAAAGATATAGGTGGTGAAAATATCATTCCCTAATGGATTTAATTACAAAACTATAAATTTTGTCCTAACTATCATAGTAAAATTTAAGAAGGAACTACATATGATCCCAGAGGGTAAAAATAATGTTTAATCAATAGATGTGTTGTCATTAATTTCATATTCAAAGACATTTTAGTGAGTGATATATCCCTCCGAGGAAAGAAAATATCACTTATTATCGATGGTTTGGATATGACGATGATGATCGTCTTTGATTCTAATTTTTCCAAAGAGAATGATTTCTTTTTTCCATTCTATTTAGGAGCTAAGTAGAATGGAGTTGGACTATTTATGGGGTCCTAAATCTCCTACAAAGATAAGACTTCATAGTTAGTTACATCGTATGATGTTTTATGCTTCCTATGAATACTCTATATTAGAATAATGATAGAAATTTCATTTGAATTCTGAAGGTGTGATATTAAAGGTGAGATGTTGGAATTTCAAACAAGATTGGATCAATTTCGAGCACTTATTTTGGAGGCCAAAAGATGAGAAGTATGAGGCATTTTGGGAATCTATAATAATTCATAAATGCCTCAATCTATCCTATGTTGAGCTTTAAATTTTGGATCAGAGAAAATTTTAATTTAAATTGACATTTTAATAGAATGTTCAGATTAAATTCCCTATTTTAGGGCTTATGATTTTGGGTCCACCCTAGCAGCTAAACCTAAGAAGGGCTCTAAATGATAGTTAACAAAACCTAACTAATTAAATACAAATATAATCATACCTATCTGGATTAGAGAGCCAGCTAAAATACCTAGGCTATTTAAAACCATGTATACGGTGTTATGAAAGTTGGGTATGGTTCATTTTGAGCACTCCTTTACTTATGTAGGGTGATTATGCTAGATACAATTAAAATTTTTTTTAATTTGATTGATTTTTAATATAATGCATGCTGATTAACTTTGAAGGCATAAATCATGTATAATGAATTTTAAAATTTTTTGGCATAAAAAATAGGTTTTTCCTAGAGATGTACAACATACCCAAGATAGAATGGAACCCTAATAGGTTAGGTGTTCATCCACGACCTGCAGGCGGGGAGGTTCCTAGCAAGGAAAAGAAAGTAAAATATGAATGTATGATAACTCCTGGGCATTCCTGGTCTTACTTCTTAGATAGCACTTATCCTTTTATATGATCCTAAAAAATTTATTTGGTTGCAGGTAGAAAATTTTTTTTCATTGCCCTTAAGAGCCTAAACGTGCTTCAAGGCTAAAGAAAACCTCCCATGTAAGAAAGAAACCAAGAAAAATGAGAAATTTTGATTACGCTAATGATTTAAACAATCGTAAACAAATCACATCAAATAAATATTAAATTCATGTGGCAAGTGCAACTAAATTACAATCTAGGATCTAAAAAAATTAAAAGTGGCTGGGGACCACTGACAACAACCTAGATTCTAATCCTACAGAATAATGCATGTATTAAAATTATGTATTTTTCTTCAGCTTATTCCTTTGGGCTCCTTTGATCCTCCGTGTCTGAATATCCAAATGAAAAGAACTCCTCCTGAAATGAGCGTTTCTTTTCTCCTTGGATCTGAAACTTTACCCAAGTTTGGATCTCCAAATGGAAGGAACTCTCATAAATCAATGGTGTGTTTGAATGGGCTTAAATCTTTACTTATTTAACCCTCACACATAAACAAGCACACTATAGAAAATAAATAGAAAATCCTAAAAATTTAGAGTGTTATGAATTTTTAAAATTATGGGTCTAAAAGGGATCCATCACTTTGAAAATACAAACAATAATAACTATAAAAATGATTGGGAATGCCTAAAATGCTCAAAACAATTTTACCAAATATTGAGTCCACTTTGATCACTAGATCATGAGGAAATTTACAAAAATCAATTTCCAAAAAACAAGAATTTCTCACAATATAGTGCTCAAAACATTATGAAAATAATTTTAGAAAATAAAAGGGCTTTCTACAAGTCTAGAATAACTCAATTTGGTGGAAAAATAGATGTTTTATAATTTTGTGAAGTTTTGAACAATTAAATTAAATTTTTATTTCAACTTAAATTTCAATTGGAGCGAAAATGATTGTCATAATCGTGGTGCCGTGATACGTGGTAGGACACACGTTGGCATGTCAGTAGCCACTTAAACATGGTAACAATGCATTAGCGCCGTTCAACCCGTGCGGATCAGATCGAAGATTCCAATTATGCCATATGGCCTAACCGCATAAAAACCACCCACATTTGAACTCTACAACCAACAAGAGTTTCATTCTGGGTGATGTTGCATCCTCTGGGTGGTCTGATCATGTTGAATGTGCGATCAGAAGGCTCTGGTCAGATAAGAATGATTTCAGCTCAAATTGAATTGAAATTTTAAATTAATCATAACTCTCAAAATATTCAACCAAATTTTAGTAAATTAGGAACAAAGCTCTTGACACTTTAATCCTCTAATGCTTGAAATTTGCAGGCTCCATACATTGTGGATTTTGAACAGTTTCAAATAGAAGTCTAAACTTTAAATAAGAATATCATTCAAACCTGTGGATGGATTTTTTATGTCTCATGCTTGTATTGCACCTAATAATATCCTCTCCAACTTCGTTGAAAGCTCCAAGATTTGATTCTGGCTGGATTAGAAGTTGCCTTTAAATATACTCTTTCCCTCTCTATTTCCATCTCTCTTCTCCAAAATGGACTTTGGAGGCTATGGGGTGGTGGGGAAATGGTTGGGAAACTTGGAGAAACTTCTAGAGAAGTAGGGGGAAAAATCTTAGGGGCTAGAGGCAATTGAGAGAGTGTTAGATGATTGAATATGAGGGTTATGATGCTTTTACCCACCTTAAACCCTAACTTTTGATTTGGATGATTAAAATGAATTGGAGGGGTTCTTTGATGATTTCCATCTATCTAAAGAGATTGGGAGCTACAAAAAATGACACTAAACTTGAGTATGATGTGCTTAGGGTCTTGTGATGGGAGGGAACCACATCTTCCCTCTTATGGCTAAACCATTGCTTGGGCTTAGGTTAGGGTCTAGTTAGGAGTACTTTTGGGTTGCTTTAAGGTAGTTTTTTTTGTGTTGGAAAATTCTATAGGGAATGGATTGGTAAGGTGGCATGGTCATTTGATCATATTTTGACCTAATTTCCCCATTTCTACCAAAGCATTAGTACTTTTGACTTGTTGACCAGTCAACTAATCAATGTTGACTAGGATGAGTTGTTAGGGATGTTATTTGAGTTGTAGAAACAAATCCAAGGAGTTTGAAGTAAAGTTTTTAATGTTTGGAAGCAAAAAAAGCCTACATATAGGTATGACAACTATTGGTTTGTTGACCAAGTCAAACCAATGGGAGTTTGGCTCTTGAGAATGTTGGATATGCATAAGACATACTATCAAACAATTTTGAGGATTTAATTTGGTTTGGAAATGCCTAAAGCATTTGATTTGAATTTATTTAGATATATGGTTAATTTTTATCAACCATGGTTGAATTGGTCAACTGGGTCAAACCAAAGGTTGAGATTGGGTCCAATGAGTTTAAAATGATATTTTGGACCCAATGGAGGTGATCCCAGATAACGATGAGGTCTCATTGCATGAAATGCATGTTTGGGCTATTAAGGGCCATTTTTGTCAACCAATGTTGATTTGGTCAACCAAGTCAAATCATGACATGGGTTTGAAATTAATACATCCCAAATGAAATTTAATATGCATTGGAAGAGCACTCAAAGGTTGGTTTGAATGAGCCATGCAGAAGTTTGTGGGAAGGTTTGGTTTTATTCTTAGGAAATTGTGGGTTTAATTGTCCCATGGTCAACCATGTCAACCAGGGTCCACCAAAAATTCAATTTTGTGATCAACATGTCATAAGGATGATTATGAACATGTTCAAAGGTTTTTGAGAAGGTCCCAAGATCAAATTTCATAAGGTGTATGGACTAGTGGCATGGCTATTAATATTTAAAGTTTTGTAGTCTTTGAAAATTAATTTAGTTTTTGGGGTTAGAGGGCTTGGATTACCCTCAAATTTTGGAAGGTTGACTCTAGAGACATTCCTAATCAATATACAATTGATGGATCATGAATTAGAAGTCATTTGGTTTGGTTTTGAAGTGATAAAAAAATCATCCAAAAAGGGTTATGGTACAAGGAAGTTTAGCATTGTCTTTGTGTTTGTGATTTTGAGCTTGGTTATAGATTTTGGCATTTGATTGATTGAGTTTTGTTTACTCATGCCAATGAAAATAATTTATATGATTATTATTAGGAGAGTAGAATAGGTCAAGTGAAAGTCAGTAAGTGGCTACTTCTTGAGGCAATTTGGGTGAAATTTGAATTTGAGTTTGGGTTGGATTTAAATATGGCTAGGATTTGATTTTGGTTTAGTGAACCTCATATAAAATGTGGTCAACAAAAAGACCCCCAATATGTGTAGTAGAATGAAGTTATACTACACATATTGGCGTTGATCGACTAGATGTTTCATATTTAAGATTTGGACTCCAAGCAAAGGCAACACCTAACATCAGGTCTAAAGGGTCTCGATAGGGGACTTATACCTAATAGATTGATTTGACTTTAATTTGATTTACCCCTAGATCTATGGATGGAAGAATGATAACATAGACCTAACCATAAGATACTAAAGAGGTTTCTAAGCTATGAAGGGGCATAAGAGGCTTAAATCCAACACTAGCTAGCAAGGATCCTAGGAGAATGGAAGCACAAGGACTCATACCTATTCCTAAATGATCAAAATTTCCTAATTTTGATTTACCTCAAAGTCTAAGGAAAGGAATCATGGGGTCTCACATCAAACCTTAAGACACTAAATATGACAAAGCTATAAAGGAGCCCAGTAGTCTTAAGTACAACACTAACTCAGCTAAGTTCTCAGGAGATAGGAAGCATGGGAACTCACATCTACTCCTATTGGATCTACCAATTTTTATTTTTATTTATATTTGATACTAAGATGGTTCCAAGATGGGATTGCTCCATAATTAATAGATTTAGCCTTAAGGAAAGGAAGCACGGGGACTGATACCTATCCTTAAAGATTGATAGATTTTTTATTTTGATGTTAGGATGGTGCCACCGAGGGCTTGCTTTACTTCTGGCAGATTTAATCCTAAGGAAAGGAAGCACAGAAACTCACACCTAACCTTAAGAATTGAAGGAATTTGATTTGATTTTGATGCTAGGATGGGGCCACAGAGGGCTTGCTCCACCATTGATGGATTTAATCCTAAGGAAAGGAAGTACATAAACTCACACCTATCCTTAAAAGATTGGAAGGTTACTAAACTATGATGGGGCCTAGAAGGCTTAAACCTACCACTAGTTAGTCTAGATACTAAGAGGTAAGAAGCTCAAGGACTCACACCTACTCCTAAATATCAAATTTCTTTCTATTTTTTAATGATTATCCTAGATAGAGAGAATAAGGACTCACATCTATGTAGGGAAACTATCAAAAGAGATAGTCTACCTAAACACCAAAAGATTTGGAAAAAAACTATCTAACAATAATTTTATTTTGATTCTAGGATGTTGCCACGAGGGGCTTGTTCCACCACTATCAGATCTAATCCTAAGGAAAAGAAGCATGGGGATGCACACCAATCCTTAAAAGATTAAAAAATTTTGATTTTAGTTTTGAATTGATTTGAATTTTAAATAAGAACTGGATATTGAATTTTGAATTTTGGTTGAGTTTCATTTGAATTGAGATGGATTTGGGTTAAAATTTTGATTTTAGGTATAGATTTAGATTTGAATTCTTTTTCTTTCAAGAATTTTAAGTTTGAACTTTTTTTTTGTGAAAATTAAATTTGAAGAGATTTGAACTTGAAGACTTTTATTAATTTTGGATTTGATTAGCATCTAGCATACTACTTCGGTAGGTATTACCTAAACAATAGAAAATATTAGGTGGCATCCTTCATATCTAATCAATTGATATAAACCACCCTCATAGACCATCTTTATGATGAATGATCTTGTCAAGGTTTATTCAAACTTTGCATCATTTTTGTGATGGACTAAAATATATCTCTGAAGAACTAAGGCCAATTCTCCTATTTGGAGAGTTCTATGGTGAAATAATTTATTATGAGCTTCAACCATTCATGGATTATATAATCCCATATTTTGTTGAGCTAGCAAGCTCCACGCTTCAAGACCTTCATGTTCTTCTAACTAGAGTCAAGCAATTTGTTTAGTTGTGAATTAATTTTCGGTGGCAATATCTAGCGATCAAAATCATACCTCTTGAGGAGAATAGTCCTAGACCCATATAGAGTATGATTTTATGGAAAGGATCCTAAAGGGAAGGATGCCTATATGTACGGACTTAAACATACCCCTTAATAATGATATTTAGATTTCTATCAAGGAGTAGAAGATTTATTTTTTTATTGGAAATCTTTCCCCTTAACCATTTGGACCCTATGAATATTAATAATCTATTTCAAAATATTTAAATTGGAAAAGAAATATAATTTTTTTTCAATTCTCTTGCATGATGATTTTTTATTAAATAGAATATCAATGTATAAAGATGAATCTAAGATAAGATTGTCAGAGTCAAACATCAAGAAAAAATTCTAAGGAAATTAGAGTTTCTAGGATTCGAGGATTTGAAAAGGAAGCCATTTAGTTATTTAATTTTGGCACATCTTTTAATTTGACATGCTTAGTACCTCTTTTCATTTTTAGGCACGCTTTGTGCACATTTTCATTTTTTTTTTGGAACGCTTTGTGCACCTTCTCTTCTTCTTCTTCTTCTTCTTTTTGATAGGAGGCTTCCATTTTCAAATCTTTAAATGATTGTCTCAGTTATAAGGTTATCTTCCAAACATAAGAAAAGAAAATTCACTCTCTTATAAAAGGAAGAAAAATCTATGAAACAAATCCAGTCCTTTGATAATATTAATAACTTGACTAGGAAAATCATTAAGTTAATTCATAAGCATATAAAAGATGTCTATAGGACATAAAATTGAAAGAAGGCAAAGAAAAAAAATTATTTCTAAATCTAATTTTAGTTTGATATAGATTTTAATTCAAAGATAAAAGTAGCCCACACAAGTAGTGGGAGGGAGGGACCTTTAAATATCTAGTGTAGTAAACCATAATATTCTTTTGTTTATGATTCTGAGTAGAGGTTAATTTCCATTAAAAAGGATGAATCCATTATCTCCTAATGAAAATCCAGACCGAATACACTTTAGAGGGCATATGCTTTACTTACAAAATTGCATGTCTAGATGGTAGGACCTTACCAATATGAAATTATATTTCTATGATCTCTTAAGAGGAAGAGACTATTGTGGAGCCTACACTATCCTTAGGTGACGCTGCATCATTTTTTAATGAGGCATTTGAATATGAAAATCTACCATGATAATACCAATTTAAAAGTTAGATTTAGATGGTATTACTATCTTATAAGACCTCAGATTCATCACTCTTATCACAATTTTTTTTTTCTTCTCCCTCTTTTATTAATTTTCCCTCCCTAATTATTAATTATCTAGTAATTACGAGAGTGCCTCCCTTAGTGGTTTCTACACCTCTTCCTCTAATGATGATGCAGTGGACCACTGATAAAAGAATAATCTAACATCATTTAATAAAGTGGATGGATCATAAAACTCAATTGGGGGCCTATGGTTTATCATTAGTGATTGCTCTTTTTTTCGACTAATCATTTCTATGCAATAGCCAAAAGGGCACTATGGAGACCGTGCTATCCTTCTCACAACCTCTCCCACTTGGGATACAAAAAGAGCATGGAGGTGACTTCCACCAAATAGATGGGATGCACGAGGAGCAATGAACTCTCCATAGGCCTCGGATTTGACTTGCTTTAAGGCATCCAACTTAGTAATCTTTCTAGCCTTAGTAATTTTCTTTCTCACCCTTCTCAAATAATTCTTCTTCTAGTTCTTACTAGTAAAGGGGATGCTAGAATTTCACCCAATCTCAGATATAGATGATCTCAACCAATATCACTGATTTTTGTTTCTTATACTCCTCGGTAGAGGGTATAATGGGCAAGGAGGCGACAATGACCTCCATGTTTTGGATGGGAGAGTTAGACCCTGACCCTTCAGGAATCTCTACTAAGGGGACATCTTTTTGTGTCCTAGTAGACATGTTAACCATATTTTCTCCATTAACTAATAGGTTGAAATTCTAAAATATCTTTCCAAACTAGATTAAACTACCATATATGAGCTCTTCTATAGTCATTTCTCTATCCAGAGAGAAGATGAGTTTCCCAACCATTTGAGTTTTCTATTGATTAAAAGTAAGGTGATTTAAATTAGTTGATTCTTAAAATGAAATTATGAAGCCACTAATGACTTCAATCCTTATCACATTTGTTAAGTTATAAAAACATAACCTAATATATAGTGATAATGTTTGAAAATCATTTTTGATATTGTGAACATAGGATTTTATTGTGTATGTTAAGCTACAAGAACTTATGGCATAACATATAGCTATAAAATCTAAGTATTGTTTTCATCTTTTTTGTTATTTTTAAAGAGAATTTGAATTTTTGAGTTTAATTGATTTTTCTTCAAAATTTGGAACTCAACATGTTAGTCTTTCACCTAACATGAGGTTCATGAAATTGAGATGGAAAATCTAATGGAGTTGTCTTAACTCTGTCATTCCACCAATCATCTTGGGGTGGGATGTTAAAGCTCTAATTTTGTTAGAAATTTCCTCACTCACCTCTCTTATTTATTATTTTTCTATTTTTGGTGTTGGTCTTGCTCACCCAAGGAAGAAATGGGTAGAGAGGCCAATGAAAAAAAAGTAGTTTTTACTACCGATGCAATAAAAATTCTATCATTATTAAAGATGGAGAGAAAGATAGATCCCCACAGGAATCACTAGAAAATTGTTTACAAACTTTGTTGAAAGGTGCAAACAATTGTAATTACATTTTCTTTAGAAAAATTTGAATATAATCCTTTTGAATTTCTTTTAGTTTTATTGTCGAACTCAACATTATGAATGATACATCACCTTGGGACGTATAATATCATTTCTTAATGGGCTCATATTACAAAACTATAAATTTCATCATGACTATCATAGTCAAATTCAAGAAAAAACAAAATATGATCCTGGAGGTGGAAATGATGTTGGATAAAATATTTAGCTATGATAATCTTGATGTGTTGTCATTAATTTCTTATTCAAAGACATATTGATAAGTGATAAATCTCTTCAGGGAAATAAAATATGACCAATTATCTATGATTTGAATATGATGATGAAGATCATCTTTGATTTTGATTTTTCAATGATAATGATTTCTTTTTCCCATTCTATTTAGGAGTAAAAAAGAATAAAGTTTGATTGTTTTTGGGGTCTTAAATATCCTACATCTGAGTTTTAAGCTTCTTATGAATACTCTCGGTTAGAATAATTGTAAAAATTTTATTTAAACTCTCATGGAATGATATGAAAGGTGAGATGTTGGAATTTCAAACGGTATTTGATCAATTTTGAGCACATATTTTGGAGGCCAAAGGATGAGAAATTAGAGGTATTTTGGGATTCTGAAAAAAAAACCTCATTATATCTTATATTGGGCTTTAAATTTTGGATGAGAAAAAACTTTAATTTTAGTTAGCATTTTCTTAGAATGTTGGAATTATATTCTTGATGTTTAGGATTTAGGATTTTGGTTTCATCGTGGAACCAAAATCTAAGTTGGGAACTAAATGATAGTGACGCAAACCTAACAAATGATATGTAAATTTATGCTTGCATTGGCAAGGATTAGAGTGCCAGCAAAACCACCTAAGCTCTTTAAAACCATGTATGCAATCTTACAAAAGATTAGTAAGTTTTGTTATATAAGTTTTGTGAAATTGGGTCAGACATCTTGAAAAGGTCCTAATTGGCCCCTTTCCTTATGTTGGGTGATTATGCTCGATAAATTAAAATCTTATTAATTTGGTTGGTGTTTAATGGAATGTATGCTGATTGATTCTCTATGCAAATATTATATATGATAAACTTTATAAACTTTTCAAATATAAAATAGGTTTTTCCCTAGATATGTATAACATTCCTTTGAAAAAAAAGGCTCCCTAATAGGTCAGGTGGTCTGCCAAGACTAGCAGGAGTGGAGGTGCCTAATAAGGAAGAGAAAGTAAAATATGAATGCATGAGAACTCCTGGGAATTCTCGGGCTTACTCTTAGATAGCACTTATCTCTCTTTATGAGCCAAAATATTTTATTTGATTGTAAGTAGAATTTTTTTTTTGTTCTTAAGAGCCTAAACGCGCTTCGAGGCTAAAATAAATCTGATATGTAAGAAAGAAATCTACAAAAATGATCAATTTTTACTTTGTAAATAATTTAAATAATCATAATCTAATCACATCAGATAAATATAAAGTCCATGTGGCAAGTGACACTAAATTACAACTTAGGATCTATAAAAATTAAAAGTTGTTGGGTAACACTGACAACAACCTAGATTTTAATCCTACATAATAACGCAAGTATGGAGTATTTTTCTTCTTCTTTTTTCAGCTTTTTCTTTGGGCTCCTTTGATCCTCCGAGTCATATCCAAATGAAAAGACACCCGAAGGGGTATTTCTTTTCTCTTTGGATCTTAAACTTACCCAAGTTTGGATCTCAAAATGGAAGGAACTCTCCCATATGGGATATATCCTTCCTCTTGGATTCCAAATTGGGTGTCAACTATCCCACTTTAAATCACTTTCACAACTCTTTTTTTTTATTTATATTTATGAAAAATGAAATGACTCTAATACAATATGCATATTATCCTAAATAGTTTATGTATAAAATCATCAAAACTCTCAAGCATTTATATAAAATTCATTGCTTATATTTGAGCCAATGCAATCACTTAGCCATAATTTTAATTTTTAGGTGGCTTAGCAAATTTAGCACCTGTAGAAAATTTTGTTTATCACACATCTTTTATTTGCACCCTTTATATAGCCTTGCATAAGCATGACCACCCATAAAAAATTCTATTAGATTCCATATCATTCCAAACCTTAGAGAAATCGAGCACCTATCACATCATATTATAGATAAAATCATCACATCATAGCAACATAAATCACATCAATATAACAACCAATATTCAAGGGAAAATAACATAAAATTCATAAAAAATCCACATCACATAGAAAGAAAGCGTAAAGGAACAATGGCTTAGCCTAAAACTAGAGTTGGTTGTCCTAACAAGCCATCTACAATGTGTGCACTAAGTTGTGTGGCTTGGATGTATCCTAAATGGCTTGTCATTTTATGTTTTCTAATGTTTTATTTTAATTTGTTGTAGTCCAAAGGAAATTTAATTAGAGTTTAAGTATTGATATTTTAGTGTTCAATTTAGGATGAGTTTTAAGTGTTGGAGTTGGTTAAATTTTAGTTAGGTGTTTTAGTCCCTAAGCCTCAAAATTTAATATACTTATGCCCTCCAAAATGGAATTTGCAGAAAGTATGGAGGCACCCTTTGGGCAAACTTAATAGCCTCATAGGCTTGGGTTACCTAGCAGTTATCTTTTGGTTTAGGTTTGATTTAGTTCATTGATTAGGTTATCAGAGTTTGTGATTATCTTATTAATGATTTTATTTTAATTATTAATGTGTGCCATCAACCAGTTCGTAGCATTGTCATAACGGGTATGAGGATCAAGGCCTCCTTAGGACACATAGCCCCACAGCTTGAGGTAGCCCATCCTAAAAGCTTCATCAATGGGATGTTGGTTATACATTTTAACTGTTGGTTATCTAATTTAATTGATTAGAATAGTGATTTCATGGAATTTGGTTGATTTATTAAATTTTTATAATTTTAGAATACTTTAATGTATTAAATGAAATGTCCATTTTATGACTTTTTGAACTATGATAAGTTTAGGAACTTTTTTATTATGAATAAATATTAGACCCTAAGATGTGTATAATGCCATTGAGTTTTCTAGATTTGAAATTTCCTATAATTTGTTGCGATATTTCAAAGTTTGGGGTTATTTTTTAAACTATAATTGACAAAAATATTGACTTTTTTTTACTTAATTATTCAAGTTTTGTATTTTTCATACATATTAGACCCTGGGATGACTCCAATGCCTTTGAGTTTGCTCAATTTGGAGTTTTCAATAATTAGTTATGAATTTTTGAAATTTCAACATTTAATAGAATTATTTAATATCTTAATTTGAAATGTTTTCTCATTTTTGCACCAAACTCACTCCAAACCCCTTGAAATTCCTCACAAATGTTAGGAATGACTTGTAGGAGTGTTTTAGGAGTTTGAAATTTATTTCATATTTTTAATTAATTATTTAAATTAATTATTGAATCTCCCTAATTATTAAATTAAGGCAAAATTTGAACTCTAGTAATGTGGCTTTTAATTTTCCTAGATTTGATATTTAATTTTAAAAATTTTGATCCAATATTTATATTTTCTATATTTAATTTGGATTTATTATATTTTTTTAAAGTTTTGGGCCCCTAAAGGGTGAAAGTTCAAGGAGATTCTAAGATCTCGTTGAACTATCCCTAGGCGCACCAAGAGGGGTGGGGGGGGGGGGGGGCGGTGAATTGGTACTTTTAAAAATACTACAACAAAAAATTTCTTTTTTTTTATGCTATATAACAATTTTTAAAAACAAATCTAAATAAGCAACTAGCATAAGTGGAATCAGTTTAGAACTTAATTTTTTTTTTTGTTTTGAGGCACAAAGAAATTAAGCCGAATATGAATTTTTTCTTTTGGCTAATCACCAATAAAACTAATTGGGCTTACAATAAGAAATAAAATTTATGCAGGAAATTTAAAGTGCAAAAACTAATATATGTAGAAAAAAATAATTCAGAAAGAGCACACTAGAAATTTTATAGTGGTTTGGTCAACCTTAATTTGCATCCTCACCTCGGAGTCATCCTCTCTAGGGTATTACACTAACACTATGGTGACTCTCCTTTTACTGGAGCAGCCGTTACAAGAATCACTTCAACCATACCCAGTGCAACGAAGAACTGGAAGCTTTGTCACCCTCTTGGTGATGGCAGCAAACCTTCTATCCTTTTTCACCCTCCTAATGAAGGCAGAGAGCCCAAGAAATCTTTGTCACCCTCCTAGTGATGGCAGAGAACACTAGAACCTAACTTTGAAGGTTTTCTCACAAGAGCAACTCAAACAACTCACCAAGGCCACATAATGAAGCTAGGTGCAAGCTTGCTTGGAGAAACCGTGTGAATACCCCTCACACTCCTTCATATAAACTATTTTAATTCTATATACTGATCATACAATATAATCATATGTTCGTATGATAAAAATAGTTTAATTTCACCCTGTTCGTACCGAACGATTACTAGATGATTCAAAATTGTTTCTATTGATCGTCTGGTATGATTTACATCATATAGTATGTTTAGTTCAAACATCAATGATTTGTATTATACAATTAACATTGACTATATGATTAGTTCAAAAATTAAGGTTTTTGTTCTGTACAACATTTGGGATGATCAAATTTCTCCTTTGTCAATTGTACGGTAGGATCTTCATCGTATAGTACGATTAGCCATATTTATTAAACATTGATTTGATCGACTAATCATGAGGGATAATTTAAGTAAGATTTTAAATATTGTACGATACGATTGGGATTGTATAGTATAATTAGTTTAAAATTAGATTTTTAAAACACTTACCTAAATTATCGGCAGCTAGGGTTTTCTGATAGAAACATATCATTTAGTATAATATACATCATAAAGTATGATTAGTTCATTATCATTAATAACACAATTAATCTTTAACCATCTTTTTTGTATATTTGATCGTACAGTACAATCATAATTATACTATGCGATTACTTTAAAAAAAATTTCAACTCAATTTTCCTCACAGCCCAGTGTGTGTGTGCACAATCACCAATGTAGCATATACCCTTACATGGCAAGAACCAAGAAATATAAATTAAGGGAAAAAAAAATACAGACTCTTCTGAAATACATGCTATTCTACCCAAACTTGAGCCTTGATTAATCTTGAGTAGTGTATGTTGTACCTGAAATGTAAATACACATAAAAAAGATAATATCCAATATATATGCTAAAAAAAAAAATCTCAATCTATAATATTTTTTATCATCAAAATCACAAGCTATAGATCTTGGATTACAATAATATCCCCCTTTTTTAATATGGCAAACATTTTTGGCTGGAAAAGTAAGTTAATGTTCTTTTCAACTAATCTCCCCCTCACTAGGTAATATATTTGAAAAAAGGAGGTAAGCTTATTTTTCATTTAAAGATTTTTTTTCTTTTAATTTTAAAAAAGCATAAATTAAGAGAAGAAGAAAAAATGCACTGAAAACAAAAATTTCACAAGATTAACAATTTAATAAAAATGAAACAGACATACAAACAAGCAACAACTACTCACCCTTTTGACATAGCCAAAAAGGAGGAAAACGTACAGACATAAAAAAGGTTGTAGAGCATGAAAAACACATAAAAAAATAAAACACAACAAATAAAATTTAAAAGTAGGAAGGCCCCTAATCTAGTGGTGGTGGTGGATGGAAGTATTTGTGAATAGAATAAAATTGTTCACCAAACCATATCAAGTCCACCTTGTGTTGTTGTTATTGTTGCTAAAAATGAGAATCTTGGCAATGATATGAGCAAGAGCAATATTTTCTTTCTTCTAGTGGAAGGAAGTAAAATGGGAGTCTTATTTTGAATATAATTAATAATCATTTGGGCTTCATCAAATTGGGTTTTAGACATAATAAAGTAGGTGACCAAGGAAAGAAGTGGAGTAATATTGATACAAACTTTGATTATAGGAATGATTGATGTTCAAAGGACATGTTAGATAATATGTGTATTTTGATTTAAGAAGTTCACTAGGTGTTGTTATTTATTTAGGCAAACATTTCAAATAATTAAGTTGACCATACTCCAATCAAAGTCTCCTCTAAAAGCATTTGATTGGGGTAGAGGTCCTGCTGTGGATGATTAGATATATAATCCTAAGTCTTCCTTAGTGATTTTACAGGTCTCCTACAAACGTATGATCTCATGATAGAAGTGGCAGCACTAACTTTAGATTTACAAAAAATTCATATAGAAGATTAGAGTTTAATGGAGAGGCAAGGGTAAGCAGAAATTGGAGAGAAGTGGATGCGAAGATATTCATCACCTCATAGTTCAATGCTTGTTGATTTAATATTTTGGAGGGGGTGATGTGAGATTCCTTACACCTTCAGTACGTGGCTTCATCCTCAGCAGATTGAAAATGATCGACGACAGGGTGATGAGAGGGATAGGCTCCTTGGGTTATTCAACCTCGCTTGTTGCTTCCAACCATTTGAGCTCATAAAGATATGAGAGTATGAGTCGAGAGGGAAGAAAAGGAATTTAAAGATTGATTGAATTGAATAATTAAAATCCATCTAATTTATAAAAGTTTTAACCAATTGTACAGTATGATTTGAGATCGTACAATACGATTAAACAAAGTTAAATTGTTTGGATGACTTGTCAGAAAAAGAGGTCAAATCCTACAGTACGATTAGTATCATACTAGATGATCTTAAGAAATTATGTTCATCTCGAGGAGTCATCTGCATGACTTTTGACTAAATGGATTGTACAGTATGAATAAGTGTTCATATAATATGATAAGCTAATTATTATTGTACCGGCGAATTTGAATTTATCCAACGACTTTTAGCTTGTGTATCATATAGTATGAAAGGTGTTTATATGGTACAATCACAAATAATTGAACATATATGGATTGTTAATTTAACTCAGGGCAAGAAATTTATGCAGGGATGTGTAAATTGTATAGGACATAATTAATCGTACAGTACGATGTGAATAAATTTTAACTTCCAAATTTTCTATTTTTTATTTTTTTTTAAATTTAAGATAGTGAAAGCTGTGTGATGGTTAGTGAACATATAATTAATAAAAAGAAAACAAAAAATAGAAAATATACACAAATAAATAGATAGTCATATAAAATCAAAATGACACATATTTAAAGCATATAAAATGAATGATTGATTTCAAATGATAGAATGATTTAGATTCATCCTGAATCAAGAATGAAAATCTATAACACCTAGTCTAGTCCTCAAGGTGCTAATGGTGTCATAGGGAAGGGGTTTGGTAAAGATGTCTGCCAATTCATCTCTAGTTGCTACATGATGATGTTCTATACCCCCCTTAGCAACATGTTCCCTTATGAAATCTTGCCTAATATCTATATGCTTTGTGCAGGAGTGTTAAATTGATTTTTAGAGATATAGATGTCATAAGTGTTGTCACCCATAATAGGAATAGTGCCTTCAAGTAGTCCAAGATCTTAGATTTGTTACTTTAGCCATAAGACTTGAGCAATAAATCTTCCAATGTAATATATTCTACCTCAGTATTGGATAGGGCAATTAAATTCTAATTTGTACTAGATAAGGAAACTAATGATTGGCTTATAAATTGATAGGTTCCTAATGTGCTTTCCCTATCTACCCTACATCTTTCAAAGTGAGAGTCTAAATATCCTATGATTTCAAAGGATGAGCTATGTCTAGGGTACCAGATACCTAAGTTTGGGTGCTTAATAGGTATCTAAGAATTCTTTTAACAACAGTCATTTGAGATTCTTTGGGATTAGCCTAAAATCTAGTACAGAGATATACACTAAACATTATATTGGGTCTACTGGCATTCAAATAAAGAAGTGCTCTAATTATCCCTCTATATTTCTTTTAACTAACTTATTTTCTATTTGGATTCTTATCTAACTTAATAGTAGAGCTTATGGGAGTATTTATTACCTTATCATTATTCATCTCATATTTCTTAAGGATATTCTTAATATATTTTGATTGGTCAAGGAAGGTTCCATCATCCCTTTGCTTCACACTAAATCCAAGGAAATAGTTAAGCTTTCCCATCATGCTCATCTTAAACTCTTTACTCATTTTCTTTGAAAATTATTTATATAGATTTTTATTTGTGGATCCAAATAGTATAACATCAACATAAATTTAAATAATGAGTAGATATTCTCCTACTTTCTTAAGGAATAGGGTGGTGTCTACACTACCCTTAACAAAGGCTCTATCTAGGAGGAATGTGTTCAGCCATTCCATATAATGCCTTACTCTATTCCATATAATGCCTTCTTTAATTTGAATTCATAATTGGGAAATTGAGAATTCTTAAAACCTGGGGGTTGCTAAACATACACATCTTCTTTAATTACCCCTTTTACAAAGGCACTCTTAACGTCTATCTAATACAACTTGATCCTCTAAAATAAGTAAAGGCTAGCAGCACTTTAATGGATTCTAGTCTAGATACAGGGGAAAGGTTTCCTCAAAATCAATTTCTATAATCTCTATGTACCCCTTAGCTACTAATCAAGCCTTATTCCCCACCACTATACCAGAGTTATTCATTTTATTTTTGAAAACCCACAAAGTTTCTACATCACTTTGGTCCTCAGGTCTTCTAATTAGTTCCCAAATATCATTTCTAAAAAATTGATTTAGCTCTTCTTATATTGCTAGGATCCAGAATTCATCGACTAGGGCATGATCTATGTTGCTAGGTTTTATCATGGAGATAAATGCAGAATAACTAACCTCCTTCTTAATTCCATGCATCATTCTAACACCTTTAGATGGCTCTCCTAGCATAAGTTCTCTAGGATGACTATATGAGTATCTCCATTCTCTAGGCAAAGGCTCCTGATGTTTTACTCTATCCCCTAGTTCTTCTTCTTCGAGTCTAGGTTCATAGGTTTTATCTGATTCATCAAAGACAATATGGGTAGATTCTTCTACTACTACGGTCCTCTTATTAAAACTTCTATAGGCCTTACCTATAGATAAATATCCTAAGAAAACTCCTTGATCACATTTGAGATTAAACTTTCCAAGAGGTATTTTTTATTAATCAGGATAAAATATCTACATCAAAAGACATTCAGGTTAGAAAGGTTGGGTGTCCTACCCTTAAAGAGTTCAGAGGGTATCTTATTTAACATGGATCTAATATTTACCCTATTCAATATATAACAAGCAGTATTTATTACTTTTGGTCAAAAGTATCTAGGGAGAGAATATTCAACAAGCATAGCCCTAGCAGCTTATACAAAAGCTTTATTTTTTTCTTTCAACTATTATATTTTACTCAGGGGTCCTAGGGGAAAAAAAGTTATGCTCTATCTCTATCTCCTGACAAAAGGATTCAATCTTAATATTTTGAAACTCTCCACCATGATTACTATGAATAGTTAATTTTTTGCATCCTAATTTTCTCTGTATCTAAGTGGAGAAGGTTCTAAATTTCTCAAACAATTCTTTATTTTATGCTAGGAATCTAACCCATGTGAATTTAGATTAGTCATTAATAATTACAAATCCATATGATTTCCCTCCTAGGTGGTTATACTAATGGGTCCAAACAGATCCATATGAAGAATTTCTAGTGGCCTAGAGGTGTTGACATCCTTAATTGAATGAATAATGACTTAATTTATTTTATAAACATTCTAAAGCCAATTTACCATTAAAATTAATCATGCATTTTATAAATAAAAAGTTAGTATCAAACCCTTTGTTATATACTAATGCTAAGTAAAATATGCTTTAAAACATCTACAAGTAAAATATTCTCAATTATAAAATTCTTTGAGTTTCTAATTATACCTAAGCCCACCACTTTCCTAGTGGTGTTGTCTTTCAATGTGACCTTGCCTCCAGACCTGGCCTCCAACATGATTAGTTTCTTTAAATCTCTTGTCATGTGCCTTGAGCATCCATTGTTTAGGTACCACATGCTCTCACTGGGCCTTTTGTGAGAGCACTCCACCAAAGTCAATTAGTTATTAGATTTGGGAACCCAAGTGAGCTTTGGTTCCACCTTATGCCTTGATAAATGGCTTTCATTCATGCTATGATGTGGTCCTTATGATTTTAGCCTCTATAGTATATATGTCTTACGATGTATACTACAAGTACAAGCTTTATGACCTAGCATGCCACAAGAATGGCACCAATCCCCAGGGAACATATTTACTAAATTTTACTAGGGGATGTGCATCTTTAGGGGTTTATAATACATGTAGTGATGTGGGATTATACCATTGTATCAATGTAAGTGGTATTCCATTTTGTTGTAATGCTTGAATTTTTTGCTTTTAAAAATTTATTCACACTTTTAAGATTTGCAACTTTTAATCTTATTGTATGCTCATTACTATCTAGCTCAGATGAACATGTTCCTAATTATTTGTATGAGTTCTCTATCTCAAGATGCTTTGACTTTAAGTATTCATATGCACGTGATAGATGAATATACTTCTTGTTTAATGCATCAAACTCAACAAGTAAAGACATGTGATTGCTATCTAAATCAAAATGTTCAACTTTCAGATAATTATACTCATTCTGTAAAGTAGTAAAATAAGTATTTAAACTAACATACATATTTTTGAGCTTTTAATATGAATCATAAATTTTTTTACATAATAAAGAGTTCATCATAAGTTAGCTGACATACCTCATCATGATCTAAATGATCAAGATTATCATTAACCATGAGACACATATTTGTTACCTCCTCTACTGCTTATTATTCAGATGATTCTAAGAAAGAGTCACCACAAAAAGTTGTTTGTGTCTATTGCTTCCCCTTTTTGAACTTTGCCTTCTCTTCACCCTCTCCTTAATTGGGTGAGTTTTTAGGTTTGAGAAATCTATTCGCAGATTTCTTGGTTTCCAACATTCAAAACATATCGTGTCAGATGATGCTTTAAAATTTTTATTATTTTACCTTTGCTCCATAATTATTGATGACTCTTCTGCTTCCTTTTTAGGAAATTTTTGAACTAACGAATCATCAATGCAAAGTCATCCTCCCCTCAGCTATAGAGCTATTACTGTCTGAGTAGTTGTATTTCAAGGCCACAATCCTCTCCCTTTTTTGTCACCTTCATCATCTAGTCATTGACTCACACCTTGCTCATAGGCAATGAGCGAGACAAGCAAGTTGTCAATCAAATATACATTTAAATATTTGGATTCTAAAATTATAATGACCTTAGCATTATAATAACTAGGTAGGTAACATAAAATCTTGTTAACTTTTTAAGAATTAAAAAGTTCTCTATTTAATACATGTAGGGATATCACTATCTGAGTGAACCTAGTGTATATTTCAGATGTAGACTCACTAGGTTACATCTAAAATAGTTCATAGTCATGTAGTAGAATGCTTTACTTAGACTATTTAATTTCACTAGTTTCCTCATATGTGATGCACAATATACACCATATTTCCTTCCCCGTAGTATAGGTTGACACTCTCATATAATCTTCAAATTTCAAAGAATAGAGAAAATAATTCAAACATTTAGCATTCAATTGAGCAAGCTCTCTATCCTTATGACTCCATTTAGTAAATAAAATATTAATTTTAACTCCATTAACTATTTGAGATGAAAGTGAATAACTAGTTTGAATCATGTGCCAAATTCTATAGTCAATGGATTTTAGAAATATAGACATACAAATTTTTCAAAAATCAAAAAGTATATTTTCAAAAAGAGGTGGATAGGTTTTTGAATAATAATGTGTAGTATTTATATTACTAAAATATGCCATAAGATTTTTACTTGGGGATTTTAAAATAGTTAATTCCAAGACCCGCTCAGATATCAGTTGAACGTTCAAGGCACCAAGAAGGCGGGGGGGGGGGGGGGGGGGGGGGGGGGTTGGGATTTTTACTTTTAAAAATTCTACAATAAAAACATTCTTTTTTTTATCCTAGATAATGATTTTTGAAAACAAATCTAAATGAGAAACTAACGCAAGCAGAAGCAGTTCAGAACTTAATTTTTCTTTATTTTGAGGCACAAATAAATAAAAAAGAATATTAAAATTTTCTTTTTACTAATCAGGAATTAAACTAACTGTAGCTTGCAATAAGATGTTCATCCAGAATGATGGAAAAGTCATTTAGACAAATTGTTTAAATTTTGCATACTGATTGTTTAGTATGACCTTAAGTTTGTATGGTAGGATTAGTTCAATTTCACCCTATTTGAACAAGATAATTACTGGGATGATTGCCATATATGTCGATCGCCTGGTATGATTTACATTACAGTATGTTTAGTTCAAACATCAATGGTTTGTATAATATGATTAACATCATACTATATGATTAGTTCAAAAATCTAGGTTTAGTCTAGTACGACATTCAGGACAACCAAATTTCATCTCTATCAATTATAAGTTATGATCTTCATCGTACAATATGATTAGCCATATTTATTAAACTTTGATTTAGTTGACTAATTATGGGAGATAATTTAAGATTTCAAATATCATATAGTACGATTAATTCAAAATTAAAATTTTAAAACACTTAAATTATATGGCAGCTAGGGTTTCTTGATGGAAACAAATTATACAATATAATATACATCGTACATTATGATTAGTTCATTAGCATTAGGGACATAATTAGCCATTAACCCTTTATTATCATATACTTGATCGTATTGTATGGTTGTTATCATATGATATGATTAGTTCAAAAAAAAATTTCAACTCAATTTTCGTCACTCCCATGTGTGTGTACACGGATGCCAATTTAGCATACACCCTTACATAGCCAGACTCAAGAAATATAAAATAAGGAAAAGGAAAAATATAAACTCTTTTAAAATACATGCTATTCTACCCAAACTTGAGTCTTGATCAATCTTGAGTGGTGTATGATATACCTGAATAGTAACTACACACATAAAAGATAATATCTAATATAAATGCTAAAAGAAATAAATTCTTAATCAATAATATTTGCTATCATCAAAATCACAAGCTATGGATCTTGGATTGCAACAAAGGGGTTGATTTTTGTTTTGATAAATTTTCTGATCAATTGAAGTTCAATTGAGTGAAATTAAAACATAAGGTTCACAATTTCACTAAGTTTATTATTCTAACGTTCCACACCTATTGGGTGTGTAGAATTTTACTTGGATTTTTCTAACTTTTTAGACAAATCCTTAATTATTTTCCCAAGGTATGACTAGTGGTCCAACGGGCTTAAATCATGGTTTGTATAACACTCACAAAAGCACAAGAAAACCACAAAATAATAAATAGGAAATCCTATATTTTTGGAGAGTTATGAATTTTCAAAGGTATGGTTCATTCAAACAACAACAATCCTAAGCATACTTGAACCTATAATAATTTCTAGGAATGCTTAAATTTCTCCAAAACATTTCGCCAAAATTAAAGTCTAGTTTGACCACTAGATCATGAGAAAATTGATAAAAAAAAAATTTAAACCAATATGAATTTCCCACAATACATTGCTAAAAACATTATGGAAATTATTTTAGAAAATAATAAGGCTCAAGCTCTTTCCAATAAGTCAAAAATCATGCAGCAACAATTTTCTACTTTGTGTTTTCCAATAAATAGTTAATGTGTTATATTTATAAAAGAGTTCAATCACTTATTTATTTATTTTATATTTCAAAGTACTTCTTTGAATCTCTCTTTAGGTGACAACTAAGAGAATTTAGGTAAGTACTTTATAAAATCATTAGAGTGTTTAGTCTGTATTTATTTGAGAAACTCTATACATTAAGGAAGGAGTGTAGAGGAGATACATTTGATCCTTCCCAGTGATATAATTCCCTTGTATTTTTGTTCTTCTATGATTTAAATTATATTTTCTTCTATGTCTGGCTAATTCTCCAATTTTGGATTGATGATGTTGAGAACATATTAAGTAATAATGAAAATTCTTGTGCTCTAAATTTATAAGATGTTTTCAATATTATTCCGCTCTTCATTTAATACACAGAGTGTCCATATGTGTAGTTAAAATCTAGTGTGATGTAACGTTCAATGGTGGAATGTAAAGAACAATAAAGAATATTAAAATAGTATGTTTTCAAACTTAGATATAGGATGTAAAATATGCTAGGTTCTTAAGGAGATGATATAACTGTAGGAGCTCAGCAGATATTATTTTCACCTCTATAAGCTTGATAGAGATCTAGGGATACATATGCTCTAAATCACACAACAAATAAGAATTTTATTAGGAATGATATGCATTTTACATTCATTAGTGCAAAACTCTTTATTTATATATTATATATTTTTTTTCATTGATTTAATCTCCATAATAAACAATTTTATTTTAGTTGGATAATTTTATAATTAGAGTAAATAATAATAGTTGATTGCTAGAAAGTATACATCCTTATGCTAACTATGCTATTTTATTAGTTGATTCAACACGTATATTTACATATATTAAGTAGGGTTTGTTATTTTATATCAAAGAAAACCTAAGCATTTTTAGTGGAGATAGATCTTTAATCATTTTATAATTCAAAATTACACTCCACAGTTTTACCCACCATCACTTCCCTTATACAAAATTGACTCGTTCTGAGGCTCCTATATGTTAACGAGGAATTCTTAGACAATAAGAACTAAAGCAAGACTAGGTTGACATAAACGAAATCAAAATTCTGTTCTATTATTATGGCTTTACATCCCTGGAGGATTGACAAAATTGCACTTTGGGATAATAGTCTTATTGATAAGATTATTTAATTCTCCAATCCAATTACACTCACAAACTTCCTAGCATCATAAGAGGTCGAATCAAACCTTATCTTGCTAACAGTGACTTTGGGGGCTATTTCAAGTAATTGGGATGGGAGTACAAGATTATGCTTTACACACTAGATTCTATAAAATGCAAATAAAATGAATATATTAGCCTACTTCATATTATGAAGTGGTTGGTACTTTGGAAATTACTTTTATTGCATGCGGTGCTGGGTCAAACTACTCAAATATGGTTTAAGAAAGCTGGTATTGAGTTTGGTTGAGTTGTAGGACTATCTTTAGTACTTGTGATCACATCTTTTTGACCAAAAGATCACTGTAGTGCTTGACACATGGGCTTAGATACTCAAAGCAACCACCACATTGACACTTCAACTACCTTAGTAATTGTTTGACTGAGCGCTATGAAACTCAAAGGTTTTCAAAAAAAATGAGAATCCCTGCATTTCTCTCTTCAACTATTTGATAGCGTGAAGTCACCATCTCTGTATTTCTTTTCAAACCAGTCTTTAAAGACATAACAATCTTCGATAGGGTGACTGATTACTCAGTGATACGGGCAAAAATTTGGATTCTCTTTCTACTCAGCTTCTTCTGGTCTTTTACACTCCGGTAATTGAAGGCCAGCATTAAGCGCTTGCTTGAATAGTTTTGCCACTGTCTTCATGCTACATGGCTTGTAAAGAAGCATTATATTCCTTTACTGCTGTGGTATTATTTTAATATAATAATTTTTTATAAATATAATAAGGCTATGGAGCTTCTAGAATCAATCTTGTGGTGCTTAGCTAAAATTTCTAAATTAGCTCCAAGCATAAAATAAATTCTATCTCAAACATGACAAGTTTTATAGGACAATAATAAAACCTAACTAGATAGAATTCTAATCATAAGTATTCACTTAATCTATCCTAACAACAAATAAGGACACTTAATTTGTTTTCCACCCAATCAACATTACGTTTATAGTCTTTAGCCAAATAATGTCAAACTCCTACCCTGGATGTGCCAACTCCACTAAACTCCTAAGGTAGTTTATTTCCCTTCTTATGTATGGTTTCTATTTGTGACCATTAACTTTAAATTTTGGGAGGTCATGCTATATTTAATATCTAACTCCTTAAGGAAACACCTTAATAATAGTGATTGGTCTGGATAACCTAGACTTTAGATTCCTATGAAATGATTGTAATCTTAAATTATACAATAACACTTCTTCTCAAGTCCAGGCTTAAATTCTTTTATAATGAACTTACAATCACAAAATTTTTTTTCATTTTTTCATATTTTAATTTAGAATTTTGATTAGCATAATTTCTAAATTCCTCTAAATCAATCAATTGTATTAGTCTTTTCTCTTCAGCATCCTTGAGATTATAATTTAATTCATCACCCAATATATCTTATACTATAACTCTAAAGGTAAGTGGCAATCTTTCCAAAGATAGACTTATATGAAGATATTCAAGTGCATGTTCTGAATGCAGTCTTGTAAGCCGAGAGGGCATCATCCAATCTTAATGACTAATTTTTTATATTTGTACTCATAATTTTCTCTAAAATCCAATTGATTTTCCTAATGCTTCTTTTAGCTTGGCCTCTAGTTTGGGGATGATAACCAATTGCTTCCCTATATTTAATTTCATATTTTAAAATTAAATTCTTAAGTCTCTTATTGTAGGAATTATTACCCCCATCACTAATGATGACTCTAGGTACTCCAAATCTATAAAAGATCTTTTTCTTTAGAAATTTAATTATAACCTAAGCATTAGTTTTTGGTGTTGTATTCCTTTAATCTACTTGGAAACATTATTAATTGTTATTAGAATATATTGACTTCTATAAGATTGAAAAAAGGGTCCATAAAGTCTAATCTCCAAACAACAAAAAAATTTCCACTTCTAATATATAATTAAAGGGCATTTCATGTCTTTTAGAAATATTCAATACCCTCTAATATCTATCAAATTTTTTAACATAATCATTCACATCCTAAAATAAGGTTTGCCAGTAAAATACATAATGAAGGATCTAAGAATTATTTTTAAACCCTCCAATATGCCCTTCATACTCGAAATCATGACACTGACTAATAATTGGTTAAATCTCATCTTATGGAATACATTGCCTAATATTTGATCATTACACTTTCTAAATAAATAAGGCTCATCCTAAATATAAAATTTGACAAGACACATAAGTTTGTAACTTTGTGTGTATGATATATCAATTAGGATCACTCCACAAATAATGAAGTTCTAATATAATACAAAGGCATATACAATGAATGAAATGTAAATAGCATCTCATTTAGGAAGAACTCAATAATGTCACAATAATTATACAGAAAATCTTCTCTCTTTATCCTAGAAAAATGATCGATCACCAAATTTTTTTATCCTTTTCTATGTAATATGTCTACATCAAACTCTTGAAGTAACAGAATCCATCTAATCTTTTTTGGACTAACAACATTTTTAGTTATCAGGTATTTCATGGTAGAATGATTAGTAAAATTAGTAACTTTTGTGTCGATTCAATATGATCCAAATTTATTGAAAGAAAAGCATAAAGTTAGTAATTCATTCTTAGTTATTGTGTAATTAATTTATGCATCACTTAATAATCTTTTAGCATAATATATAGCATGAAATTTCTTATTATGCCTTTGTCCTAGAACTCGCTAATTGCATAGTCACTAGCATCAAATATCAATTCCAAATTTTAAGACCAACTAGCTTAAAAAAAAAAAAGAAATGAAAACAGCATTAAAAGGAAAACAATTACAAACTACTAAATGATAGCTATCCTATCACATTCCTCCTTTAACAAAGAAAAAAAAGAAGGAGAAATATTATTACAACTGATATCATCCCAAATAAAATCACTAAAAATAGCATAGTTAGAACACAAATCGGCCAACTTATTACCATTTATATTTGAAAAATAAAACAAAAGTTGATTGAACTTCTTAAAAAAGAGAAGTCTTCATCCTTTGGCTGAAGCAAGTTTTGATTAACCATACCACAAGAATTTTAAAGAAGTAAGATAATATTATAGTTATCCCCTTCAATAATGATACCTTTTGATTCCAACATCCAATCCTTTATTACTTCCATCAGAGCATAGATATCCAACAACTCCAACTGAGCTATATCCCAATGCAAACAACTGAAACCAAAAGCAAATAAAAATCTACCTTTATGGACTCTCAAAACTCTGCCAATGCCAACTCTATTAGATTTATGTAACGATGCATCTATGTTAAATTTAATCCATTCGGGGAGGAGGGTACTAAGACATATAAGACATCTGAATAGCTGGTTAGCACCCCAGATTTCCAAACTAGAATTAATAAGGGAAGAAGTAGAAGCAATACTGATAGCATTTGCAGAAATAAATGTCAGACTGTCTCCAACTCCTTCATGTTTTACTTTATTCCTACTTTTCGATGATAAGAAAACCAATATACAATATAAATTTGCAATAAAATTATTGGTAATAGAAAGCTCTTCCAAATGAACATAGAAGTTTGTAAAGGAATAAAAAACTGTTAGACAGAATCCCCATTTATTCAACAACTGTATAACTTGAATGAGTTTATAGCATTCAGCTACTATGTGATTCGCATTCTCAATAGACCTACAACCTCTTGGACACCCATTATAGCTCAGTAATCTTCTATACATTAAGAAGTCATTGGAAGGAATTCCATCATTAAATAAATGCCACCATAATACTTCTACTCGTGGTAAAAGCTATAGTTTCATAATCCATATCTAGTAGTTAACCTCATCAGAGTCTTCAATAGAAGCTTCAAATGCCAACGAAGTAATGGTTTTCCGGAATACTTTTACCTTCAGCTCTATTTGATCCTACACCAAATCCAAAAAGATATGAATCATCTTGATTAACAAAAACTAATTCCATGCCAAAATATTTTCCCAACTGCACCTCATTCCAAGTTCCATCTAAAATAAAGTTACCAAGAAAATACCGAACTTTCCCAAATCCATAAAAACATGGGCTATTTCACAATGCTTCTATTAAGAATCCACACATCCTTTAGTATATTGATAGAACTTACATTTGCAACCTTGCACCTCATAATAGCGCGAAGGGCATTTGTACCATTGATAAGAATTCTCCTTGTTGAAGAACATCCTATTTTTATTTCATAATCCCATAATTCTTTTCCATATTTTGCAATCAAATTCCTATTAAGAAAAGAGTTTGATTTGGCATAAAAATTCCAAGCAAATTTTGCACACAATGGACCAACAAAGTACTTAGCTAAATATAGCCCACGGCCTCCCCTATTTTTTGACTTACACAACACTTCCCACGCAACATAAAGAAGTCCTTGATAACCATCTTGCTTATGCCAAATAAAATCCCTACACATTTTATTAAACTCATATAAACGTCCCATAGGAACTAATGAGTGAGAATAGAGAAATATAGGAGAAGACATAAAAATAGCTTTAACAAAAATAAGCCTTCCTGCTAGAGAAATAAATTTATTCCCCCATGCATTAAATTTATTTAAAGCCTTCTCCATCAGATTATGGAAGTTAGAAACAAAAAGCCTACTCAATGCAATCTTAACTCCAAGATAGTTCATCTCATTCACAACCATGAAATCCAATAATTTGGAAATAATTTTCTTCTTCTTTTTTCTAACCGACTTGCCAAACAACCAAAAAGACTTCAGCATATTAATTTTTAGACCCGACCATTTGCAATAGTTTGAATACCTTTCACCTTCTTAACAATCTTAGTATTAGCTTCAGAAAAAATAAGGATATCATTTGCATATAAAAGATGTGAAATTTTTTGTGCATTTGGAGCAATTTTGATCCCAAGATTCCTTCCTTTGTGAAAAAAAGCATTTGATAAAAGTTGAGCACACAATATGAACAAATAGGGAGACAAAGAACACCCTTGTCTAAATCCACTCATTTCTTCAATCCAATCCAAATATTTATCATTAATCAAAATAGAAAATTTAGGGTCCACAACACATTCCATCAAAAGACTAGAGAACTTCAACGAAAAGACCAAAAGATTCAATACTTTTCTTAATGCCAACCACCCCATACTATCATACGCTTGCTCCATGTCAATTTAATAGCCAAAAGACCATTTTTAGCTTTAGTGTTTTTGAATTTATTAAACACTTCTTGAGCCAAAAGAATATGATCTGATAATGAACGACCTTTAACAAAAGTAACTTGGTCATCAGAAATGACTTTAGGAGTAGCCATAGTCATCCTATTAAGCAACATTCTAGCAACAATTTTATAAATAGACAAGCAAAGATTGATAGGACGATAGTTGGAAGTAATCATTGGATTATTTACTTTAGGAATGAGAACAATAAGAGTTTCTTTCCAAGATGAACACATCTTAACCAAATTAAAAAATGAGTCAATGGCCTTCCAGACATCTTCACTAATGATGCTCCAATAGAACTTAATAAAGGAATAAGTGATTCCATCAATGTCAGGTGATAAGTTTCCCCTAAGATGCTTAATCACCTCAAAACACTCATCCTTAGTAAATTTGGAATCTAATAAACTTCTTTCATGATCTTCAACGATCCTCAAAGGTGGCGGCCACCCATTGAGAACCCAACTCCTCTCTCTCCATTTGTCTTTGAAGAAATTATAAGAAATTTCCTCCATACCATCTTGATCTTTAAATAACACACCATTGTTATCTTTGACTTGCTTAATCCAATTCCCATTTCTTCTAGCACTAGCAAATGAATGAAAAATTCTTAAAATTAGAATCCCCCTCTTTCATCCACTTCACTTTGTCCCTTTTCCTCCACTATGTACTTAAGTAAGAAAGTAACACATTTAATTCACTTATCTTCGATCTAAGCAAAAAAAGTTTTTTTTCAGATAACCCACCACCATTAGTTTCCTCCAATTGCAATTCCAACATCTCTTTTTTAAGAGTTTCTTTCAAAATAGAAAATTTCTAAAATTTAGATTTACTCCAATAGAATAAATCTATAAGTGTTCTTCTAAATTTCTAATTCAAAACTTGAACCGAATCACCTCCAACTTTCTTACTCCAAGATCTAGAACAACAAATGATGAAGCATTAAATGATACCCACACATTCTCAAATCTTAAAATTCTCTTATGACAAAAAATGGTATTGAAGATATTCAAGGTAATTGGACAATGGTTCGTGGCCACTCTTGCTAGATGTCTAACCGTAGCTATGGTAACAACCTTCAAAGCTAGAGAGTTTAATAAGCACCTGTCTAATCTTTCCAGTATACAAGCACCTCTATATTTGTTGTTACACCAAATGAATTTAGGACTCAATAATCTAATATCATGATAATCATTATTACTCATAAACAATTTCATTTCTTTTGGCCCTTGAGAGAAAAAACATTTTCCCTCACCTTTTGTCCTCTTGAGACAATATGCAATTAAAGTACCCACCCATAATCTAAGCAATATCTCTAGCGGAATACAATTCTAAACAATTCCATAAAAGACTCCTCTTAAATACATCATAACTTCTATACACCGTTGAAACCACTCAAACACCTTTATTATAAATATTTAATTATCCAATAATCGATTGAGATGAGGCATCAGTGATAGAGAAAGAAGATAGATCAGATCTCCAACAAAACAAAATTCCACCTGATAAACCCTCCAATGGCAATAGGAAAAAGTTCCAATCACCCTCCCCCCCCCCAGTAAATTTGTTGAATTCCAACTTATTGATAGAAGAAAACTTAGTTTCCACAATCCCAATAAAAAGCACATCATAATATTTCACAAACACCTTTAAGTATAAAGAGGCTTCTCTTTTCTTAACCCCTCTACAGTTCAAAAAGGCAATGAAAGTCATTAAAAATTTATGGGGGAAGGACCCCCACATCTATCTTTATATAACTTCTCACTTATCCTATTATGAGTAAGAATATTACTAGAGCCTAGTGATTTGAGTTCCTTCTTCAGTTTTATTTTACTTACTTTAGAACTACCACTAGCTCTACCATCTAACATAATAGAAACTTCCCTTCCAGCATCCACATTATTCTTCAGAATAGATCACTCTCTTTGAGCAGCCTCCATATTTACATCACCCTCACCACTTTCACTTAAAACATTAAACAAATTAAAAAAAATAAGAATAAAATTTATACCATCTTCTATATTTAATGTTAAGCCATCACGAATAGCCAGCTCCGTAGTATCCAAATCTTCTATATCTTTGCAAGAATATTCTTCACCTGAGTCTTGAGAATGTGTGTCAGCCAATAATTTGATGCTATTAGAATCAACCTGATCAAGTTCCTTTACTAATGAAATAGCTTCCAATTTCTCTTCATGACACGAAATAACATTAACAGGCACATCAATTACCCCGAGGCTAACCAAGAGGGGGGGTGAATTGGTTATTTAAAAATTTCACGAACAACAAAAAAATCTTTTCGATACTTCGCAGTGGAAACAAGTAAACAAGAACGAAAAGATCAATCACAGATATTCACCCAAGCAGTTAATATCATAAAAGTAAAGTGCAAAATAGAATCAGAAAAGCAAACCAGATTTTATAGTGGTTCGGTCAACTTGACCTACATCCACTCCCCGGAGCCTCCCCTCCGGGTATTGCATTAAATAAAAAGTGACTCTCCTTTTGTTCCCACAGCAAGGCGGAGAAGCCTGTACACAAACCTCCTTTCCACCACCCGGTGAGGCAGAGAACCTGAACTCCTTTTGCTTCCTCCTGAAGAGGGCAGAGAACCCGGACTCCTTTTGCTTCCACCTGAAGCGGGCAGAGAACCTGGATCTTCTTGCGACGATCCTTCCAAGATGAACACCAACTAGACGAAAGACGACGAGCGAAGAAGATGACTCTGATCCGTGCTTGGAGCAACCTTAGTGAATCCCTCACTAACTCCCCCTCACAAGATCCTCTCTCTCTCTCCCAAAATCTCTCTCTCTAGGGTTTCTCTAGAAAGGAAAGTGGCAAAAGATTTTTTCTAAACAAAGAAAAAGATCTTTTATATGAGGGTTCAAAATTAGCCCTGATTCTCAATAGGTCGGCCCAGATCGTCCAGGATGATCCATAGATCGTCCTGTACGATCAATTCAAAATCAGCTATTTTAGTCTGGACAATCTGGCTCTTCTGGACGATCAGTAGAAAAAGTTGTTCATATCATCCTGTACGATCCTGCGATCATCCGGGACGATTAGTGTAAATCGAGGAATATCGTCCAGAAGACAGTTCTGGTCGTCCAGACAAACTTGTGTTGGACGACCAAAAAATGACGTGATCGTTCAGGACGATACGGGTATCGTCCTGTACGATTAGTTCAAAAAGTGCCCAAATCGCCCTGTACACAGTTTGGGTAGTACAGCTGAAATGCACTAGACGATCTTGATCGTTCAGGACGATCCTGCGATCATTCAGGATGATATGATCATATCAATCAGGTATTAGTTGCTTTCCTTAATCATCAAACTAATTTAGGCATGATTGTAGTTGATCATCCAGGATGATACACGTATCATTCGGGACGATCAGACTAAAATATCTAAAAATATAACTTGCCTAACTTGATCTGGCGGCTGAGAATTTTTGATTTGAGCATATCTTCCCGTACGATCCAAAGATCGTCCAGGACGATCCGCTTAATCAGACACACTTAACTTGGTCGACCTAATTAGGGTTTCTATTTTTACTTGATCGTCCAGGATGATGTGAAGATCGTCCAGGATGATCTGAATAAAAAATGAACAGAAACTCTAATTCACTCAAGCTCTCCCCATGAGGGTGTGTGTGCAAGGTTACTTAGCTAGGGGATCAGTTACATTACAATTGACTCGAGAAAAAGGAAAATATTACATTAGACACACTTGGACCCGATCTTGAGTTGGCTTGAGTTGCTTGTGATCTTTTGTGCCTGAAACGGGTTAGCCAAGCAAAACACAATAGAAACATATTTGTCATCATCAAAACCAGATTTAAAACAATCTCCCCCATTATGATGATGGCAAACATTTGTGTAGTAGTTTCAAAATTAAAATAACTAGGAGATCAAAAAGCAGAATTTTTTTTTAATTTTCATTTAACAACCAAAGTAATACAGGAAACGCAATACAGGAAACACAACTATAAAAAAAAATAAGAATAGAAACTACTACAAAGGACTCCCCCTTTTGACATCACAAAAAGGAGAAGGGTAAACAGAAAACACAAAATCTTTTTTTGTTATTTAAACGATCTGCTCCAATAGATAGAAGTTTTCCTTAAGTTTTTAATTCAAAAACCAATAAGAAGACAATAGACACCGCTGAAATCCAAAAATGTTTAGAAAAATTGAGTTTCGTAACTCCGATCTCGTACACCCTACAGGCTCAAATCCCTTTCAAACAAAAATTAGGTTCAGAAAAGAAGAAATTAGATTCGAAAAGAGATCCTTTCAAGCCTCGTTCCAGAAAAATAACTGATAAAATAGTATTAAGAAGTAAGGAATCAGAAATCATGATTTTTAATCTCAAGCTTTTGAACAAATTAAGTGGCACACGAATTTTTCTAAGACATTTAAAGATCTGAAAGAGAAGAAAGCTTAGGTTGGGCTCATTTTGTGCCTCTTTTTCAATTTGTTTGGCGCACTGCGCATCTTTTGATTTTTGATACACTTTGTGTATTTGACATTTTTGCATCTTTTCAGTTTTGGGCTCATTTTATGCCTCTTTTTTAATTTTGTTGGCGCACTGCGCATCTTTTGTAAGCTTGCTTCCTTTCATAATCGTTAAAGAATCTCAGCTGTGAAAATACCGTCCAAACTTAAGAGAAGGCAAAAAAAACACATTCTCTACAGTAGGGAAGATAATTCACAAAACAAAAATTATAAGTCATAGGATAAGTGCAATCACTTGATTAAGAAAACCGAATACTGATTCAAACTTCGAAAACACTACTCATATGAGGTAGATTACTATAGGAGGATAAAATAAATCTCAATTTCAAAAACCAACTTTTTAATTTTGAAAAAGATTTTTATCCAAAAGAGATCATACACCACTAAGGGAATTAGAGGAAGAGAAACAATTATCAACGTTTCTTCCCTTTAACAGATACAGAGGAGTCGATTACTGCTTATAAGCTTTCAAACAAAAATAAGGGAAAAACTTATAGTAAGAGATTCAGTTTATCAGCAAGTGAGCAGTGATCAAATTTTTTAACATAAAAAATTATAAATCAAAAAGCAAGTAGTAAATCAAATCAGAATAACTATTCAAAATAAAAATTAACAACATGAGTAGAATAAAAAATAGTAAAAATAATAACAAACAGAAAATTGATAATCAAATCACACAATTAACTAATAGAAACAAATCAGTTAAACCAGTCAAATCAGAAATCAGAATTCATCAAAATCAAGCATTTAAGTCAATCACACCAAGTCTGGTCCTTAAAATGCTAAAAGAGTCAAAGGCTAGTGGCTTAGTAAATATGTCAGCCAGCTGATTTTCAGTTGCCACATGATGTAGCTCTATGTCCCCTTTTGTAACATTGTCCCTATAAAGTGATGCCTTATATCAATATGTTTGGTTCTAGGATGCTGGATAGGATTCTTAGAAATACAGATGACACTAGTATTATCACACATAATAGAAATTATGCCAACAGGTAATCCTAAATCCAGAACATGTTATTTCAACCAAAGGACTTAGGCTATAAAACTCCCTAAAGCAATGTACTCAGCTTCAGCAGTAGAAAGTGCAACTGAGTTCTACTTTCTACTGGACCAGGAGACTAACGACTATCCTATAAATTGACAAGTTCCTGAAGTACTCTTTCTATCAACTCTACACCCAGTAAAATTAGAATCAGAATATCCAATAATCTCAAATAAAGTGTTATGCCTAGGGTACCAAATTCCTAGGTTTGGGGTCCCTAAAAAATATCTAAGAATTCTCTTAACAGCAGTCAGGTGGGACTCTTTAGGATCAGCTTGAAACCTAGCACAAAGACATACACTAAACATGATATCAGGTCAGCTAGTAGTCAGGTAAAGTAGTGATCCTATTATTCCCCTAAACTTCTTTTGATCAACAGATTTGCCATTTGGGTCCTTGTCCAACTGAACACTAGAACTCATGGGAATATTGATTGGCTTGGCTTTGTCCATCTCATATTTCTTCAAAATATCCTTACTGTATTTAGATTGATTCAAGAAGGTTCCATCATCTATTTGCCTTATGGTAAACCGCAAAAAATAGGATAACTCTCCCATCATACTCATCTTAAACTCCTTACTCATTGTTTTAGAGAAATCATCACATAAATTTGTATCAGTCGATCCAAAAAGTATATCATCAACATAAATTTGGACAATGAGTAGATCGTCTCCTACTTTCCTAAGGAAACGGGTGGTGTCTACGCTCCCCTTAACAAACTCTCTTTCTAACAGGAATGTGCTAAGCCTCTCGTACCACGCTCTAGGTGCCTGTTTTAATCCATACAAGGTCTTTTTTAATTTAAAAACATGATTCGGATATTGTGAACTCTCAAAACCCGGGGGTTTCTCTACAAAGACATCTTCTTTTATTACCCCATTCAAAAAGGCACTCTTGACATCCATTTGAAATAACTTAAATCCTTGATAACAGGCAAAGGCTAATAGCACCCTAATGGCTTCCAATCTAGCTACAAGGACAAAGGTCTCCTCAAAATCAATCCCTTCAATTTGATTGTACCCCCTAGCCACCAATCTTGCCTTATTTCTAACCACCACACTAGAATCATTCATTTTATTCTTAAAGACCCACTTGGTTCCCACTACACTTTGATCCCTAGGTCTTTCTACTAACTCCCAAACATCATTTCTTACAAACTGATTCAATTCTTCTTGCATTGCTACAATCTAAAACTCATCCGACAGGGCTTGACTAATGTTGGTGGGTTCAGTCATTGATATAAAGGCAGAATGGTTTACTTCCTTCCTAAGTCCATGCCTAGTCTTAACACCTTTAGAAGGGTCTCCTAAGATAAGTTCTTTAGGATGACTTGAAGAAAATTTCCAATCTCTAGGCAAGGTGGGTTGAGGTTCTACCCTTTCCTCCAAGTTTACATTTCCAACACCTTGGGTCACCTCAACAATCTCTTCATCTTTTACTTCAGATCTAGACTCCTTAGGATCAGATTCATCGAACACTACATGGGTTGTCTCCTCCACCACCAAAGTTCTTTTATTGAATACCCTAAAAGATTTCCCCACACTTGAATATCCAAAGAACACTCCTTCATCAAATTTGGGGTCAAATTTTCCTAAGGGTGATTTCCCATTATTGTTAATAAAAACCTTACAACCAAAGACATGGAGGTGGGATAGGTTTGGAGTTCTATCCTTAATGATCTCATAAGGTGTCTTGTTTAGATTGACTCTCACATTCACCCTATTCAGCACATAACAGGTAGTGTTCACCACTTCATCCCAAAAGTATTTAGGAAGTGAATACTCAGCAAGCATGGCTCTAGCGGCTTCCATTAAGGTCCTATTCTTCCTTTCAGCTACCCCGTTCTGCTGAGGGGTCCTATGAGCTGAAAAGTTGTGACTAATCCCTTTCTCCTCACAAAAAATTCCAAATCTTTTATTTTCAAACTCCCCTACATGATCACTATGGATGGTAATAATCTCACATCCTAACTTCTTCTGAATCCAAATAGAGAAAGCTTTAAACTCATCAAATGACTCAGATTTATGTGACAAAAATTTAACCCAAGTGAACCTCGAATAATCATCTACAATCACAAAACCATAGACTCTCCCCCCTAAGTTGGCAGTGCTAATGGGTCCAAAGAAATCCATGTGAAGGACTTCTAAAGGTCTAGAGGTGCTAATGTCCTAAACAGAGTGAAAGGAGGACTGGACTTGCTTCCCTAACTAACAGGCATCACACAGGTGATCCTTAGTGAACTTAGGCTTGGGCACACCTCTAACTAAGTCCTTTTGGGTGACTCTCCTAAGGGTTTTCATACTGGCATGACACAATCTCCTATGCCACAATCAAGACTCATCAGCAGCAGTTTTTAAGCAAATTGAAATATCAGCTTTAAAGCAACTTACATCGAGCATATAGACGTTGTTGATCCTTTATCCTTGCAAAACAATTTTGTCATTTAAGCCTATTATGCAGCAAGCGGGAAGGAATTTGATGCTATATCCTTTGTCACAGAGTTGACTGATGCTCAGTAAGTTATGCTTCAATCCATCTACAAGCAACACATTGTTAATCATAAAATTTTTTGAATCACCAATTATACCTTGTCCTACCACCTTCCTGGTGGTGTTGTCTCCAAGAGTAACCTTGCCTCCAGCTCTGGTCTCCGGCAAAATTAACTGATTTGGATCTCCGATCATGTGTCTTGAACATCCGCTGTCCAGGTACCACATGCTCTCACGAGGCCTTTTGTGAGAGCACTCCTACAAAATATTCAAATGTTACATTTAGGAACCCAACCAAGTTTGGGTTCCTTCTTATGAAAAATAGAAGAATGCGAAGCATGTGTGCTGTGCTGTGAAACAGGTAGTTTGGGTCTCCACACCCAATGTGTACTATGATTAACAATGCAAGTGTGTGAGATGTGTCCTAACATGCCACATGAAAAACATCTAACACCAGGAAAAGGATTAACTAAATGTCGTGAGTGATAGTGCCTCTTCCTAGATCTGTATGAAACATGCTTTAATGAATTTCCAAAAGATTTTTCAAAAGGTGGCGGTGCATAAAACTATTCAAACGTAGGCGGTGTTTAGTTTTTCTCAAAAGCACTGATTTTTACTTTCAAAAATTCATTTTGTTTATTTAAACTTGCAATTTCAAATTTTAAAGCACCATTGCTACTTTCTACTTCACATGCCATGGTATCTAATTCTTTAAAAGTAATTTCTAATTTAACATGCGATGTTTTTAACAAATCATGCTCAACAGTTAAATCAGAATATTTTCTATTCATTTCATCGAATTCATCAAGCAAAGAAATGTGATTGAAATCAACAGTGGAATGATCTTTAATTAAAAAATCATGCTCTTTTTACAATGTCAAATAATCTAATTTCAAACTAGCATGAGTTTTCTTAAGCTTCCTATACGATGTATGAATTTTTTCAGAAACTTTAAATAATTGATCGTATGTAAGCTCACATACCTCTTCTTGGTTGGACTGACCAAGGTGCTCACTGTCCATCAAACTTAGGTTTGTAACCTCCTCTTCAGCTTCAATTTCTGAGGAGTCTGATGCAGAATCAGCCCAGAACGCCTTTTGTATCCGCTTCTTATCCTTTCTAAACTTTGTTTTCTCCTCAACCTTCTCCTTTCTGGGGTGAGCCTTGAGTGTAGGACAATCCGCCTTTATATGTCCAGGCTTCCTGCATTCAAAACAAACAGATTCAGATGAACCTTTAAAGTTTTTACTGGTCTTACCTTTATTCCACTTTTGAAAATTCTTATTCTTCTTCCTTAGAAAGCTCTTGAATTGCCTTGTGATGAAGGAAACATCATCGCTATCAGACCCGGAAGTGCTAGTATCTGAATCATTGGCCTTTAGCACCACTGTCTTCTCCTTCTTTCGTTCACCTGCATCAAGTTGTCTTTTGTTCACCCCTTGCTCGTAAGCGATGAGTGATCCAAGTAAGCTGTCAATAGAGTAAGTATTTAAATCTTTAGATTCAGTGATCGCAGTAATCTTAGCATCGTATGAAGAAGGCAAACATCTAAGAATTTTATTCACTCTTTTGTAATTAGTTAGTTCTCTTCCTAGAGCATGCAAAGAGGTAACAATTTGACTTAACCTTGTGTATATTTCTAAAATCATCTCACTAGGTCTCATGCGAAAAAGTTCGTAATCATCTAACAAGATGTTTAACCTAGACTGTTTGACTTCAGTTGTACCTTCATATGTTATACACAATCTATCCTAAATTTCTTTACCCATTATACAAGTAGAAACACGCATATAGTCTTCAGTTTTTAAAGCACAAAAAAAATAGTTCAAACATTTTGCATTTAATTATGCTAAATCATGATCATCAAAAGTCTAATTTATAAATGGGAGTTCAGTTTTAATACCGTTAAGAAGTCTATGTAGTGCTTCATAACCATCTTTAACTAACATCCACATACGATAATCGATTGATTGAAGAAAGGTAGACAAGCATATTTTCCAAAAATCAAAAGGATTGTTATCAAACAACGGTGGTCTTGTAATAGTATAACCTTCAGCAGTATTACGATTATTATAGTTAGACAAGGATCAAATTCAAAAGTTTTTAAACTAAAATTTTGAATCCCGCTCTGATAGCACTTGAAAGTTCGATAGGGATGTTAAGCCCTAGGGAACTAGTCCAGAGGCTAACCAATAGGGGGGGTGAATTGGTTATTTAAAAATTTCACGAACAACAGAAAAATCTTTTCGATACTTCGCAGCGGAAAAAAGTAAATAAGAACGAAAAGATCAATCACAGATATTCACCCAAGTAGTTAATATTAGAAAAGTAAAGTGCAAAACAGAATCAGAAAAGTAAACCAGATTTTATAGTGGTTCGGTCAACTTGACCTACGTTCACTCCCCGGAGCCTCCCCTCCGGGTATTGCACTAAACAAAAAGTGACTCTCCTTTTGCTCCCACAGCAAGGCGGAGAAGCCTGTACACAAACCTCCTTTCCACCACCCGATGAGGCAGAGAACCTGAACTCCTTTTGCTTCCTCCAGAAGCGGGCAGAGAACCCGGACTCCTTTTGCTTCCACCTGAAGCGGGCAGAGAACCCGGATCATCTTGTGACGATCCTTCCAAGATGAACACCAACTAGATGAAAAACGACGAGCGGAGAAGACGACTCTGATCCGTGCTTGGAGCAACCTTAGTGAATCCCTCATTAACTCCCCCTTACAAGATCCTCTCTCTCTCTCTCCCAAACTCTCTCTCTCTAGGGTTTCTCTGGAAAGAAAAGTGGCAAAAGATTTTTTTCTAAACAAAGAAAAAGATCTTTTATATGAGGGCTCAAAAACAGCCCTAATTCTCAACTGGTCGGCCCAGATCATCCAGGATGATCCATAGATCATCCTGTACGATCAGTTCAAAATCAACTATTTTAGTCTGGATGATTTGGCTCTTCTGGATGATCAGTAGAAAAAGTTGTTCATATCATCCCGTACGATCCTGCGATCGTCCGGGGTGATTAATGTAAATCGAGGAATATCGTCCAGAAGACAGTTCGGGTCGTCCAGAGAAACTTGTGTTGGACGACAAAAAAATGACTTGATCGTCCAAGATGATACGGGTATCGTCCTGTACAATTAGTTCAAAAAGTGCCCAAATCATCCTGTACACAGTTCGGGTCGTACAGCTGAAATGCACTAGACGATCATGATCGTCGAAGACGATCTTGTGATCGTCCAGGACGATATGATCGTATAAATCAGGTATTAATTACTTTCCTTAATCATCAGACTAATTTAGGAATGATTGTAGTTGATCGTCCAGGATGATACACGTATCGTCCGGGACGATCAGACCAAAATATCTAAAAATATAACTTGCCTAACTTGATCTGTCGGCTGAGAATTTCTGATTTGAGCATATCGTCCCATACAATCCAAAGATCATCCAGGATGATTTGCTTAATCAGACACACTTAACTTGGTCGCCCTAATTAGGGTTTCTGTTTTTACTTGATCGTCCAGGACGATCTGAACAAAAAATGAACAGAAACTTTAATTCACTCAGGCTCTCCTCCTGAGTGTGTGTGTGTGTGCAAGGTTACTTAGCTAGGGGATCAGTTACATTACAATTGACTCAAGAAAAAGGAAAATATTGCATTGGACACACTTGGACCCGATCTTGAGTTGGCTTGAGTTGCTTGTGATCTTTTATGCCTAAAACGGGTTAGCAAAGCAAAACACAATAGAAACATGTTTGTCATCATCAAAACCAGATTTGCAACATGTCTCCAGGATGATGGGAGGATCATCTAGGATAATTTACTTAATCAGGTTAACTTATCCTAGATGCCCTAATTAGGGTTTCTATTTTTAACTGATCGTCTAGAAAGATATTCGGATCATCCTGTATGATATGATCAAAAATAGGAAAAAACTCTAACTCGCTAAATTTCTCCCCCTGAGTATGTGTGTGCAAGGTTACTTTGCTTCAGGATCCACTTTATTACACTTGACTCAAGAAAAGGTAAAAAACCATTGGAATTTGAAATTATAAATTGACTCAGTCTTAATCTACCAAATCTTGAGCTGGCTTGAATTATACTTGATCTTGTGAACCTGAAAAGTAGTAGGCACGGAGTGTAGTAGTAACATTAATAGAGAAATAAAAATGTTTGTTATCATCAAAATTATGATCCATGAATCCAGATTTACAACAATCTCCCCCTTTTTGATGATGGCAAACATTTGTTAGATAATTTCAAATCAAGTAGATAAAAAATAAAATTTAAGTAAAGCAAAGCCAAGCACATTTTCCTAAAATAAGCAAATGATATAACACTAATACTACAAGCAAATAATACACCACTAACACTTCTCCTCCTTTTGACATCACAAAAAGGAGGAAAAGCACAAAGCAGAATACATACATGAAAGAACAACAATACAATCATCACACAAAAGAAAAAGTAAACTATATGTACGATGGACCCTGATCAGGTGGAGGAGGTGGAGGTGGCTAAAAGAATTGGTTAATGGAAGCAAACTGCTCTCCAAATTAGGCCAGATCCTGGTCATGCTGTGGTTGTAGTTGGGCTACATGGGCATTGAAATGTTCGACATCTGTTGTATGTTGTTGCTCTTATACAATAACATAGGAGTCAAACCTGGCCTCCCACTGGTCAAACCTCTCCACCAGTTGATCCAACTATGAATGCTAGCAAATAGGAACAGGTTCAGGAGCTGGTGTAAGAATAGCTTCTTCCTCTTCTCCCACAACCTCCGCTTGCTCCAGATGGAGGTGAGTGCTGTGAAGGGCATGGAAGGAGTTATTTGTGTAGAAGGAAGGGTGATAATTTGGTAGGGTAGGATATTGAAGATTGTACTTTGTTTCAAGGACATACACAATGAGGTATCCTTGGGCCAAATTTGGTTTCCTCCTATATTCGGGATCCCTAATGCTAGTTAAATGTTCAATGTATCGAAAGAGAAGATTAGTAGTATTAAATTCCCTATGAGCCATGATATAATAGGTGGTGATGGAAAGTAAAGGAGTAATGTGAACATGGTCACCAGCTTTGGGAATTGTAGAAGTTTTATGGACATGTTGGATGGTCCTAGCATCTTTAACCGGTGAACTAGAGGCACCATCATGGTAAATAACATTTGTGTTCCTTAGATACTAATTAATGGGACTCTAGTTAAAATTATTATCTAAGGTAAATATGTGAAGCTTGTCTCCAGCAGTGGAAAGTTAAAGAAGTTCATGGCAGTCCTGGTAAGTGATTTCTACAGGTCATTTGTTTATTTAGGATTGAAGTGCAATGTAGGTAGAGTTAATTCAAAGACTGGCAAAGAATTCATATAAAAGTTCAGAGGGAAAAGAAACTACAAGGGTTAGAATAAAGTAAGAGTAGTATGGTCAAATAGATCTAACACTAGATAAGTCATGGTACAGGGATTGACTATCTTGGAGAGTGTAATCCCAATAGTTTTATAGCGAAGGTAAGCAGCCTGATATGCTGTATTAGTGAAGTGAGGGTCCATAGTTCCCCTCGAGGAGCTTCTAGTAAGCATCCTGAAATGTTTGTCACCAGCCATTTATGGGCTTGATTGAAGGAGATAAAGATTTGAAGTGAAGAAGAAAGTTGGAGTGAAGATTAGCCTTAAAATTGGCCTATTTATAAAGAGTTGCCCATATCATCCAAGATGATTGTGATATCATCCAGAATGATTTGTAAAAATAATGTCGGCCAAGATGATTGGTCAAAAAGGAGGTCATATCATCCAGGATGATTAGACTTAGGCGATCGTCCCGAGGAGTCCTTCTGAATGATCGTTGATGAAAAGCATCATCCAGGATGATGTGGTGGATCATCCAAGATGATCGAAAATAATGGATTTAACAAATCTAATTAAAATCATCTAGCATGTTTTCAACATGGATCATCTAGGATGATTAGGTATATCATTCAGGATGATGTCCAATAATTGGTTCAGATCAGCCGTTGGAGTAAAGATGAGAACATATCATCCAAGACGATGTGAATATTAGCCAGGACGATGTGAATAAAATTTGAAAAAAATGGATAATGAAGAGGAATAATCAAGGGAGTCCAAAATAAAAAAATATTTAAATCAAAAAATAAAATAAAATAAATTAAAAAAATGACAAATAAAAAAATATTTTTGAATCAATCACTCTAGTAAAGGAGAATTTTTTCTTGTGTTTAAATTCAAAAGCCAATAAGGAGAAATTGACGATACTGAAATCCAGAAAGTTGGAAAATAAATTTTTATAAGCCTTACCTCGGACACCTTACAGGTTCAAATTCCTTTTAAGCAAAAATCTAATTCAGAAGAAAAAAAAATTAGGTAAGAAAAGCGATCCTTTCAAACTTTGTTTTAGAAAAATATCTGATAAATAGTATTACAAAGTAAAGAACCAGAAATTATGATTTTCTATCACAAGTGTTTGGACATATTAGGTGGCACAAGGATTCTTCTAAGCTTTTTAAAGATTTGAAAGAGGAGGAAGCTTATTTCTTTGTTGGCTCATTTTTTGCCTCTTTTTCAATTATTTGGCACTCTTTACGCATCTTTTGATTTTTGATACACTTTGTGTATCTTTTTAATTTATTGGTGAACATTACGCATCTTTTCAGTGTTGGGCTCATTTTGTGCCTATTTTTCAGTTGATTGGTGCACTGTACGCATCTTTTATGAGCTTCCTTTCTTTCAAAACCTCTAAAAGACTCTCAGTTGTGAGATTATCTTTCTGATATAAGAGAAGAAAAACTCATTCTCTTAGATAAGGAAAAGTAATCCACAAAAAAGAATCATTCTCATATGGTAAATGCAACCACCTAATTAAGAAAATATGAAAGTAATTCAATGATTTGGAACACTACTCATATGAGATAGATTACTATACGGAGATAAATTAGATCTCTATTTCAAAGTCCAACTTTTTAATTTTGAAAAAGATTTTTATTCAAAAAGAAAATTAAACCATTAAAGGAGTTAGAGAAAGAGAAACAATCATCAATGCTTCTTCCTTAAACTATTTTAGAGAAGTCAATCACTGCTTACAAGCTTCTACATAGAAACAAGATAAAACTCTCATTTTGAAAGCAAGTTTATCAGTAGAAGTGAGCAGTGATCAGATCCTTAAAATACTAAAGTAAAAATAATAGGAAATCAAGAACATAAAGCAAGAACACCATAATAAACAAACAAACAAATCAATCAAAAAGTGAGAGAAAAAATATGTAATAAGAAAAATTAAAAACATAAAAAGAAATAAACAAATAAATCAAATAAAAACTAAGTGTAAAAATATAAATAGAAAGCATTAATTTCAAGTATGAATATCTATCACACTTAATTTGGTTCTTAAAGTGCTAAAGGTTTCAAAGGCCAGTGGTTTTGTGAAGATACCTGCTAGTTAGTTTTCAGTGGCTACATGATGTAGCTCTATATCTCCTTTGGTAACATGATTCCTAATGAAGTGGTGCATGATGTCGATATGTTTGGTCTTAGAGTGTTAGATTGGGTTCTTTGAAATGAAGATGGCACTAGTGTTATGACATAGGATAGAAATTGTGCCTACAAGAAGTCCTAAATCTAGAATTTGTTATTTCAGCCAAAGGATTTGGGCCACATAACTTTTTAGATAATATATTCATCTTTAGTAGCGGACAGTGCAACTGAGTTCTATTTTCTACTGGACTAAGATACTAAGGATTGTCCTATGAATTGACATGCTTTAGACGTGCTTTTTCTGTCCACCCTACATACTACAAATTCAGATCTGAGTATCCTCAATTTGAAAGAAGGTGCTATGCGTAGGATACCAGATTCCTAAGTTTTGAGTCCCTAAGAGATATCTAAGAATTCTCTTAATTACAATAAGGTGGAACTCCTTTGGATCAGCTTGAAATCTAGCATAGAGACAAACACTAAACATAATATCAGGTCTGCTAGTAGTCAGGTAGAGAAGTGATCCAATTATTCCTTTGTACTTCTTATGATAAATAGATTTTTCATTTGAATCCTTATCTAACTGGACACTGAAACTCATGGGAGTGTTGATTGGCTTGGCTTTATCCATTTCATATTTCTTCAGGATGTCCTTAATATATTTTAATTGATTAAGAAAAGTTTCATCATCCATTTGCCTTATGCTAAATCACAAAAAGTAGGATAATTCACCCATCTTACTCATCTCAAATTCCTTACTCATTATTTTAGAAAAATCATCACATAAATTTATATCAGAAGATCCAAAAAGTATATCATCAACATAGATCTAGACAATGAGTAATTCATCTCCTACTTTCCTAAGAAAAAGGGTGGTGTCTACGCTCCCCTTAACAAACTCTCTTTTCAGTAGGAATGTGCTAAGCTTCTTATACCAAGCTTTGGGTACCTATTTTTATCCATATAAAGCCTTTTTTAATTTGAAAATATGATTTAAAAATTAGAAAATTTCAAATCCAGGGGGTTGCTCTATAAACACATCTTCCTTAATTATCCCATTTAAAAGACACTCTTGACATCCATTTGAAAAAGCTTAAAAACCTTATAACCAACAAAGGCTAGTAGCACTCTATTGGCTTCCAAACGGGCTATAAGGACCAAGGTTTGCTAAAAATTAATCCCTTATATTTGGTTGTACCCCTTAGCACTAATCTTTCCTTATCCTAACCACCACAATAGAATCATTCATTTTATTTTTAAAGACCCATTTGGTTCCCGCTATACTCTGGTCCATAGGTCTTTCTACTAGTTCCCAGACATCATTCCTAATAAATGTGTTTAGGTCCTCTTACATGGCTAGGATTCAAAATTAATTAGAAAGAGCTTGATTAATATTGGTAGGTTTAGTCATTGAAATGAAGGCAAAGTGGTTCACTTCTTCTCTAAGTCTGTGCCTAGTTCTAACACCTTCAGAAGGGTCTCCTAAGATCAGTTCTTTAGGATTACTAGAAGAATATCTCCATTCTCTAGGCAGTGAAACTTCAGGTTCTACCCTTTCCTCCAGATCGAGAAATTCTACTCCTTGGGTGACTTCTACAACGTTCTCTTCTTCAACCCTAGACCCTCTAGAATTATCAGACTCATCAAACACAACATGAGTGGTCTCCTCAATAATCAGGGTTCTTTTATTGAAGACTCTATAGGATTTCCTAACACTTGAGTAACCTAGGAACACTCCTTCATCTAATTTTGGGTCAAACTTTCCTAGTTGAGACTTCCCATTATTCATAATGAATACTTTACATCCAAAAACATGAAGGTGAGAGAGGTTGGGTGTCCTACCCTTAAGTATTTCATAGGATATTTTGTTCAGCTTAGATCTAAGATTTACCTTATTCAGAATATAAGATCAAATCTGAACAAGACACCTTATGAGATCATTAAGGGTAGAACTCCAAACCTGTCCCACTTCTATGTCTTTGGCTGTAAGGTTTTCATTCTGAATAACAGGAAATCATCCTTAGGAAAGTTTGATCCCAAATCTTATGAAGGAGTGTTCTTAGGCTATTCTAGTGTATGGAAATTATTTAGGGTTTTCAATAAGAGGACTTTGGTGGGGGAAGAGACAACTCATATGGGGTTTGATGAATCTGATCCTAAGGTGACTAGAGTTGAAGAAGAAGAAGAGGTAAAGGAGATTACCCAAGGGGTTGAAAATGCAAATCTAGAGGAAAGGGTAGAACCTCAAACCACACTACCTAGAGATTAGAGATATTCTTCGAGTCATCCTAAAGAACTGATCTTAGGAGACCCTTTTGAAGGTGTTAGGACTAGGCATGGACTTAGGAAGGAAGTAAACCACTCTGCCTTTATCTCAATGACTGAACCCACCAACATCAATCAAGCCCTTTCTGATGAGTTTTGGATCTTGGCTATGTAAGAAGACTTGAATCAATTTGTAAGGAATGATGTTTGGGAGTTAGTAGAAAGACCTAGAAATTAAAGTATTGTGGGAACCAAGTGGGTCTTTAAGAAATAAGATGAATGATTCTGGTGTGGTGGTTAGGAATAAGGCAAGATTGGTGGCTAAGGGGTATAATCAGATTAAAGGGATTGATTTTGAGGAGACGTTTGCCCCTGTAGCTAGATTGGAAGCCATTAGAGTGCTACTAGCCTTTGCCTGTTATAAGGGATTTAAGTTGTTTCAAATGGATGTCAAGAGTGCCTTTTTAAATGGGGTAATAAAAGATGATGTCTTTGTAGAACAACCCCCAGGTTTTGAGAGTTCCTAATTTCCAAATCATGTTTACAAATTAAAAAATGCCTTATATGGATTGAAACAGGCACCCAGAGCTTGGTATGAGAGGCTTAGCACATTTCTATTAGAAAGGGAGTTTGTTAAGGGGAGCGTAGATACCACCCTTTTTTCTGAGGAGAATAGGAGATGACTTACTCATTGTCCAGATCTATGTTGATGATATAATTTTTGGATCTTCTGATAAATATTTATGTGACGAGTTTTCTAAAATAATGAGTAAGGAGTTTGAGATGAGTGTGATGGGAGAATTGTCCTACTTTTTGGGGTTTAGTATAAGATAAATAGATGATGAAACTTTTTTAAATCAATCTAAATACACTAAGGATATTTTGATGAAATATGAGATGGACAAAATCAAGCCAATCAACTCTCCCATGAACTCCTCTGTTCAGTTAGATAAGGATTTAAGTGAAAAATCTATTGATCAAAAGAAGTATAGAGGAATAATTGGATCACTGCTTTACCTGACTGCTAGCCGACCTGATATCATGTTTAGTGTTTATCTTTGTGCTAGGTTTCAGGCTGATCCTAAAGAGTCCCACCTGAATCCTGTTAAGAGAATTCTTAGATATCTTTTACGGACCCCAAACCTAGGAATCTGGTACCCTAGACACAACACCTCTTTTGAGATTATTGGATATTCTGATTCTGACTTTGTAGAGTGTAGGGTGGATAGAAAGAGCACTTCTAGAACTTGTAAATTCATAGGACAGTCTTTAGTCTCCTGGTCCAGTAGAAAATAGAACTCAGTTGCACTTTCCACTACTGAAGCTGAGTACATTACCTTAGGGAGTTGTGTGGCCCAAGTTCTTTGGTTGAAGCAATAAGTCTTGGATTTAGGTTTACCTGTTGGCACAATTTCTGATCTGTGTGATAATACTAGTGTCATCTGCATCTCTAAGAATCCAAATCAATATTCTAGGACCAAACACATTAATATAAGGCATCACTTCCTTAGAGACCATGTTACAAAAGGGGACATTGAGCTAGGTCATGTAGCAACTAAAAATCAGCTGGCTGACATATTTACTAAACTAGTGGCCTTTGACTCATTCAGCATTTTGAGAACCAGATTAGGTGTGATTGATATAAATGCTTGATTCTGATGACTGCTGATTTCTAATTTTTTTGATTTTCATTCTGTTTCTATTAGTTAGCTGTTTGATTTGATTATTCGCTTTATGTTGTTTTTATTTTTTCTGTTGATTTTTATTTTAGCCTTGGTATTAGTTTGATTTGAGTATTTATTTTGATGTGATTTTCTACCTATTTTTATTCACTGGTTCATCTCTTTTATTTACTATTTTATGCTTTTCAAAATCTTATCACTGCTCACTACTTCTGATAAACTGAATTTCTGACTGAGAGTTTTACCTTATTTTTTTTTAAAGCTGGTAAGCAGTGATTGATTCCACTGGATCTGTTAAAGGAAAGAAACATTGATGATTATTTCTCTTCCTCTAACTCCTTTACTGGTGTATTATTTCTTTTGGATAAAAATCTTATTTAAAATTAAAATATTAGTTTTTGAAATAAAGATTTATTTTATGTTCCTACAGTAATCTACCTCATATGAATAGTATTTTCAAAGTCTTAAGTCATTATTATGGTTTTCTAAACGAAGTGATTGCACTTATCATACAACGTATGGTTTTTGTTTTGTGAATTACTCTTCCTTATTATGGAGAGCATCTCCTATATCTGGAAGGTAATTTTACAGCTGAGATCCTTTAACGACTTTGAGAAGGAGAAAGCTTACAAATGATGCGCAGTGCGCCAAATAAACTAAAAAAGAGGCACAAAATGAACCCAAAGCTGAAAAGATACGAAATGTCGCCAAACTAAAAGATACACAAAGTGTATCAAAAATTAAAAGATGCGCAAGGCGCCAAAGAAATTGAAAAAGAGGCACAAAATGAGCCCAAATTAAGCTTTCCTCCCTTTCAGATCGCTAAATATCTTAGAAAAATTCATGCGCCACTTCATATTTTCAGAAGCTTGAGTTTGAAAATCTTGATTTCTGATTTATTACTTTGGAACACTATTATATCAGATATTTTTCTGGAATTAGGCTTGAAAGGATCTCTTTTCGAATCTAATTTCTTTTCTTCTGAATTGGATTTTTTGTTTTGAAAGGGATTTGCATCTATAAGGTGTCTGAGGTGGGAGTTACAAAATTCAATTTTCCAACTTTTTCTAGATTTCAACGCTGTCAATCATCTTCTTGTTGGTTTATAGAATTAAAATCAAGGGAAAATTCTGATTTATTGGAGTAGATTGAAAAAAAATCATTATTTTTGTGTTCTTGTTTCAAGTTATATTCCCTTTGGGTTTGTTTTTTATTTTATTTTACTATTTGTGTCTTTTTTTTTGGATCCCTGATCTTTCATCTCCATCCTCCATCTTTTTCTGGTTTCTTCACATCGTCTTGGACGATCCCCACATCGTCCTGGATGATATTCTTCATCCTGAATGATCCATAAATCATCCTAGACAATCCATTCAGATCGCCTCCACTCTGATCATTCTACTGAGTACACCAATTATTGGTGATCATCCGGGATGATACCCACATCAACCTGGTTGATATGATCCATCTTTTCCTGATCTGATCGAACGGCTGAGATTGACCAAATTATTGGTCATCGTCCTGGACGATCCACCTCATCGTCCCGGACGATCCACAGGTCAGTAGCTGGACGATTCAAATTCGGCCCATCCCTCACACTTTATACACATCGTTCTGGATGATCCACCTAATCGTCCTGGATGATACTTTTCATCAACGATCGTCCGGCTTGACTCCTCGGGACGATCACCTGTGTCTAATCATCTTGGACGATCTCTGATCGTCTCGGACGATCCGACCACCTTTTTGACCAATCGTCCTAGCCATCATAAATGCTCATATCGTCATGGACGATCTCGCGATCGTACGGGACGATCCTACATATTTCTATTTAAACAACCAATTTCTTCAGTTTTTTTCACACATCTCCTTCCACTCTCTCTCACTTGAGCTTTCTAATGGCTGGAGGGAAGCGTTCTACGCAAAAGGGTGTGAGTTCCTCCCAAGGGAATGTTGATCCCCGCTTTCCCAATGCAGCTGATCAGGCTACCTTCGAGCGCTATCGTGAGGTGGGGATCATACAGTCAAAAATAGTAAATCCCCGCACCCTTACCTATCCTATTCTCAATCTTTTTTGTGCACACCTCCCTCACTTTCATCCTTACCCTCACCTTTCCTTTTAGCATTAAACTTCTTCAAGTTTTCTTCACAAATTTGTGCATTTCTGCTGACTATTCCACCCTCCGCTCATATGTGAATCAATGTCCTATGGAACTCATTGCCCAGGACTTTCATAATATTCATCAGCTTTCTGTGACTGGCGACAAAATCTACACTCTTATTACTCATCCTGAATATGATTGGAGTGTTGCCAATCACTTTCTTTGAAAAACTAATGCACCCTACCATGATAATGTTTGCACTTCCCTTCTTAAGGATGCACGGACCATTCAGCACGTCCTTCGTTCCTCAGTCATCCCAAAGGCTGGGGATCGAATTCACATCACCCCACTACTATCTCTAACCACATATTACATCTTGGCTCACCAGGACTTTAATGCCATTGACCTTCTTATCAGATACATCGAGTACCTCACCACTATTAGGGATCCGGGTCATCGATGTCGTCCCAATCTAGCCTTAGGACATATCATTACATATGCCTTGGAAACCAAATATGACCTGCAGTATCAAGAACCTCCAAATGTCCCTCCTTCCTTCTTCACAAATAATTCATTCCATGTCCTACACAGTACCCGACTACATCTGGATCCTGCCCCGAATGCTGAGGAGGAAGAGGAAGAAGCTATTCTCATTCCTGCTGCACCAGATGCACCTGCTCCCCTTCGCATCGCTTCTCCTTTTGACCATCTGATGCAGCGCTTCAATCAGTGGGAGGCCAGATTCGATTCTTACGTTGCTGCCCAGGAGCAGCGGCATGCTGAGGACCTGCAGCGCTTTACTGACTATGCTGCTCAGCAGCAATAGCAGCACGACCAGGACATTGCCTGGATTAGAGCCCACTTTGCGGCCATTCATAATTACTTTGTACCACTACAGCCACCTCCTCCCTCTGATCAGGATCTGCCTCCGTTTTAGTTTTCTGTTCTGTGCTGTTTATTTTTCTATTTGTACTGTTGTCTCTATTTTTCTGTTTGTCCTCCTCCTTTTTGTGATGTCAAAAGAGGGAGCAAGTTGTAGTAGTTTTTGTTCGTGATTTCAAATGTAGTAGCTTTTGTTCTTATCTTGTGTTGGTTACTTCATGTGTAGTTGTGTTTCATGTACTATTCTGGTTGTTCAATAAAATTTAAAAATTTTATTTTCAAATCTCCTAGTTCTGTTAATTTTTAAACTATTGCACATATGTTTGTCATCATCAAAAAAGGGGGAGATTATTGCAAAACTAGTTTTGATGATGATAAACATGTTTCTAGTGTGTTTTGCTTGGCTAACCCATTTCAGGTACAAAAGATCAAGAGCAACTCAAGCCAACTCAAGATCGGGTCTAAGTGTGTCCAAATATACTGTTTTATTTTTCTTGAGTCAATTGTAATGTAACTGATCCCCTAGCTAAGTAACCTTGCACACACACACTCAGGGGGAGAGCTGGAGTGAATTAGAGTTTCTGTTCATATTTTGTTCAGATTGTCCTGGACGATATTCACATCATCTTGGAGGATCAAGTAAAAATAAAAACCCTAATTAAGGCGACCAAGTTAAGTTTGTCTGGTTAAGCAGATCATCCTGGACGATCCATACATCGTACGGGATGATAGGCTCAAATCAGAAATTCTTAACCGCCAGATCAAGTTAAGCAAGTTTTATTTTTAGATATTTGGTATTATCGTCCCGGACGATACGTGTATCATCCTGGATGATCCAGTACAATCATGCCTAAATTAGTCTGGTGCTTAAAGAAAGCAATTAATATTTAATTGATACGATCACATCGTCCGGGACGATCGCAAGATTGTCCGGGACTATCTGGATCGTCTAGTGCATTTCAGCTGTACGTCCAAAGCGATGCTCAAGATGATATTGGCACTTTTTGAACTAATCGTACAGGATGATATCCGTATCGTCTTGGACGATCAAGTCAATTTTTGGTCGTCCAGCACAATGTTCTCTAGACGACCCGAGCGGTCTTCTAGATGATATTCCTGAATTTACACTAATCGTCTCGGACAATCACAAAATTGTACGGGACGATTAGAACAACTTTTTCCACTGATCGTCCAGAAAAGCCAGATCATCCAGGCTGAAACAGCTAATTTTGAACTAATCATACAGGATGATTTGTAGATAATCCTAGACGATTTAGGCCGACCAGTTGAGATTTAGGGCAAATTTTGAGCCCTCCTATAAAAGATATTTTTCTTCCAATAAGAAAAATCTTTTGCCACTTTCCTTTCAAGAGAAACCCTAGAGAGAGATCAAGTTTGGGAGAGAGAATGAGTTTTGGAGAGAGAGAGAGAGGATCTTGTGAGGGGGAGTTACTGAGGGATTCACTAAGGTTACTCCAAGCAAGGATCAGAGTCGTCTTCTCCGCTCGGCGTCTTTCGTCTTGTTGGTGTTCATTGTGGGAGGATCATTCACAAGAAGATCTGGGTTCTCTGCCCGCTTTAGGAGGAAGCGAAAGGAGTTTGAGGTTCTCTGCCTGCTTCAAGAGGAAGCGAAAGGAGTCCGAGGTTCTCTGCCTGCTTCAGGAGGAACCGAAAGGAGGTCAGATTCTCTACCTCACTGTGTCGGTGGAAAGGAGTTTTTGTACAGGCTTCTCCGCCTTACTGTGGGAGAAGAAGGAGAGTCACTTTTGGTTTAGTGCAATACCCGGAGAGGAGGCTCCGGGGAGTGCACGTAGTTCAAGTTGACCGAACCACTATAAAAATCTGGTGTGTTCTTTCTGATTACTTTCTGCACTTCAGTTTTTCTGTGATTATTTGCTTGGGTGAAAACTGTGTTTAATCTTTTCGTTTGAGTATTTACTTATTTTCGCTGCACATCATAGAAAAGATTTTCATTGTTGCTCTCAAATTTTTAAATAACCAATTCACCCCCCCTCTTGGTTAGCCTCGGGACTAGTTCATCAGGGCTTAACATCCCTATCGAACTTTCACATTACACCAATGTTGAATGGTCACAAGCTACAGATTGGTTGAAGCATATAAGATGTTTATAGTTGTATTGGTGCAAGCTTGGTTGAACTCCATGAGCCTCATGTATAATAAGGTTTTGACTATCACAAACATTATTAGCTATACTAATCTGAAGTTTAATTTTGTACGATACTTTATTTTATACAAACATTGCAAGTAAAGGAAGGATAGTATTATTTAGTATATAGGTGATGGAATTAGGATGAGGACCAAACGTTGCTAAAGAATTTAACATAAAGAAATCCCATCAAAGTTAGGAAGGTCAAGAAATAAAATTTGTGTCAATTTATATTTATATTTTTTATTTTCTGCTGTCTTTCTACGCCTCAGATATATGGTGGTTAAACAATCAAGAACACAAATAACTAGGGGATTCAAAAACTAATTAAATTTAAATTAAAACACTTAATTCTTTTATCATTATACTGTATGCTTTCAATCACACTGTATGAGATGAATGACATCTTAGTAATTTATGATAATCATGTGGCAATAATTAAAAAAAATTTCAATAAATTATTTGCATAACATATCATACTTTATGATCCATAATATATAATATAATTAGTTATTTTAAATTTAAATTATCAATTAATAATATTCCAAAAAAAAAGTAAATTTAAAAATTGAGCTAATCATATTGGATAAAGTAGTTCATACAGTATGAAACATTATGTCATGCATCAATATTTGCCTATTTTTGATCCTAAAATAAAGGACTTGAATAAAAAAAAATTATAATGTATAATCATAATCCTACATTCCAAATAAATAGAGAGCTTATTTGGATGAACCTTATTCAGAAAGGACAATCTGATCATATGATTTGATAACATTAAATATATTATACTATACAATCAAACCAAGAAATTTATTTACTTAGGCTATTAGGTTTTATTTCTAAGCTATAATATTAATACTTAACATTAAAGAGAAAGAGAGAGAGGAGTGAGAGGGTTAGAGAGAGATTTTTCCCTAAAGAGATACCTAAAACAGATTGAGAAAGTTCTTGAAAGCTTTATGCAATAGTTTCAGGGAGAAGGTGAGATAGTTTGGAGAGAACATGAGGGATTTCTTAAAAGGGTTTCCAAGAGATCTATGTATGAGGAAAATATACAAGGTTGTTCAACATCATATATACCCTTATTCCTCAGGTTGTTTTACGTGAGAGCTCTTTAGTGAAAGAGACTGGAATAGTCTTGGTGTGGGAGACTCTTCATCAAGCTAGGAGGATAAATGTGTAGGAATCTCTACTATATTGTGTGTAGATGGATGGTGGCTTATCAGGAGAGAAGAGATGTAAAGGGTGTTCTATATTTCTCTATAAAGGATAGCGGCTTCTTCACCTTGTTGGGAGTAGAAGTAGTGCCTTAGTGGAATTCCTATGCAGAGGACTCTTGAGAGTAGACGTAGGCCAGGTTTACCGAACACCTATAAAACTTCAGTTTGATTTTCTCTTTTCTAGTATCATTTCTTTAATTTTTTTTTTGCAATATCTTTACATGCTTATTTTTTGTTCTAATATTGTTGTTCATTTGAAATATATATATATATTTTTGAAAAGTATTAATAATGTATTTCCTAAAAGAATAAGAAAAAAATCATTTAGTCAAAGCACGATAAAATTATTTTTGAAAATAAAGTGAATCAGTTTAGTTTTGGTTCTCTAAAAGCTCTAAAGTTATTCTCTAATAAAATTTACAAAATTTTAAAAGGCAGCAATTCAACAACCCCCCCCCCCCCCCCCCCCGCACACACACAGCTTCTCTTGTGTGCCACAAACACTTTCAAGCTTCACTTTTATGGGAATCTCCTTGAAAATTCTCTTAAATAATGTTTAGAGAGTTGCCTAAAAGCATCCATCTCAATTAATATGACGCGGTGAGTGTAATTTCTCAAAAATAACTCCTACACCCTCTTCAATGTATCTCACTGAGCATCTTATGCTTCTCGTCTTTAGTTACATAAGGCATGTTGTGAGAGGTCATTAACCTCATAAATAACCTTCCTACTATGAAAATAAATAATTTATATATGGTTTTAAATAGCCTTGAGTCAATATTTTTTGTGGCTTTTTTTTCTATCTTCAAGTACTCCATATAGGGATAAAAAAAAACATACTCCATATAGGGATCCATCCAACCCACAATCACTACTTATTAGTATGCATGACTTTGTCTTCCTAAATGGTATATTATAATATCTTTAAGATATATCCCCTATCCAAGTCACCATATTTAGATAGTAAGTTGATGAGTAAGTTCTATTCAATGGGGATTTAAGTTATCTTGAAGTACTCAAACATGCTAATCTTTGATTTTACCTTAAAGAGATAACTTTGTAAAGTTTTGTGGCATTACTTCTATTCACTATTTATTTGGCTAAAAACTAGCTATGAGTGTGAGTGAGAAACTAGTCATGTGGATTTCATTCTAGCACTAAACAAGTCCAATAATTAATGCCTCATACTCAACCTACTTATTAGTGACTAGAAATTTAGTGTGGGTAGGTTGGATCCATCCATGTATTGTATATTGTCTTAATTTTGTATACTTGTAACTTCTTGCTCATCCTTAAAGTTATTGAAGTCATTAGGAAGCCTACGAGTGCTTGAGACTTGACAGTTATCCATAATATCATAAGAATTTAGAACTTACTCGGTTTGATTGATCTATTAAGCAATATTTTTGATTGACTTGGTGGCCTTAATTGGGTAATTCAAGATAAATTTTATGAGATGAGCTTAAAACAATGATCACATTTGTTAGGTGGAGGTTATGAGTGTCCACGCAAGTTTCTTCACAATAGGTTACCTTTGCTTGATTCCACTTAAGACCCTTATTTTCTCCCTTCCTCTCAAATAAATACTAAGTTGATGGCATATTCGCTGATGCTAAGGTATAACATTAGCCCTTCAATTAGCCTTTAGCTTTGAAGAATTGGTGGTGAACAGAGGAGGTTGTGTTTGTTAAATGTGGCTTCATAATATTCACTCGTAGTGAACATTTTTTCACTCCTCACTATTTTAAGAAAGTGTGAGTACCTTTTTCCAAACTTAGAGATAAAAATATTCAGCTAAACAACTTGCCCAGTGAGTCACTAGATGTATTTAGTTACTTTAGCCAACATAATCTCAGAGAATTCCTTGACTTTATTGTAGTACACTTTAATTAATTTGAGTATTAAGAGGAACTATAGAAATTTACTTGAACATGTACAAAATGTTGAGTTTAGCTAATTATTGTTCATATTATACCTTTTGATTATGGAAAATATCTCCTTTAGATCTTTGATGTGTTTCTTCAATGACTTGCTTATCACTAATAAGCTATCTTAACAAGCTCCACATTTCTTTTATTATATTCTCTAATGATGTGATATATTAGCCTTTGGTTGGTCACTCTTGAATTCTTAAGGCTGAATATCATTACCTTTGAGTAGTAAAGGTTCTTGCAGGTGTTAAATAATGTTTTCTCATAGTAATCAAGTTGCATTTAGATTTAATAATAGTCGAAGGTGTTAAGAATGCTCATTATTAGAAATTTGTCTCTTGAGTACATGATTGAATCGATGATATGGACCAAACATCCATCTTTGGGACACTTTTGAGCTCATGATGGTGAAATCGACAGAAATTCTTTACTTTCCACTTGCCTTATAAACCATGATGCATTTGAGATGCACTGGGCTTTGCATATCCTAAATTAAGTTAACATTTAGTAGTTTTTTAACTTCATTCTTTATTGTCTTGATGAGTATTATTGAACCCCATGAGTTTGGTATGCAGATTAGGGTTTTAATTCTATACTTTCCACTTGCTTATATATGTGTGTGTGTGTGTTTGTGTTAACTAAGATTTTGGGGAAAAGGAAAGATGAAGGATAAAGTGACATATAACACACAACGGAAGAGAACTAATTGTGCTTAAATTTAAAATGAGAAGCTATCAAAGATAAGAAGATCACAAAAAGTAAAGTGGTCAATTTATATTTTTTAAATTTTTGTGAGCATTCTTATATTTATACTGATATATAGTGGGATAAACAACTATGCACACGCACACAAGAATAAAAGAAAAAAATGGAGTTAATTAAAACATTTATTTCTCTAACTATGATCTGGATAATACTATAAAATAAGAATGAAACTTTTTACAATGGAAAAGATATTAATTGGTATTAAACATGAAATAAAAATTAAAATTTTCATGTAAATAATCATACTATATGATGGATATTGTCTTACATGATCTACTACTTTTTAATTAAGCTTGATCATTATCTATCTTTTCTAAAAATAAGAAAGTTAAAATTTGATCAAATCAAATTATACGATAGTCATCTTATTTTAAAAAAATTTAATATATTTAGGTATTTAGGATAAAAAAATTGAGGTGTCTTGAAGAAATAGAGAGATTGATTGTACAATAGTAGATAGAATAGGCTAAAAAATTGTCCTTAGTCAATAAGTTGAACTAATTATACTGTACAATCTAAATCATATAGTCTAATCAAATAAAGGATATTTTTTAGGGTTTTATGCTGATTGAACAATTCATATTTTATGATTCTTGGAATATACTATAAATCCAGCCATCAAAACTATTAAATACCTTTTTAGGGCATCTTTGAATCCACCTTATAAATAGCTAAACTTTATATAAGCAAGATTATTTTTTACTAAACTTTAATAGAGCTTGCGAGATAATTTCCATGGTCTTTTTGGGAGGGATTAGGGAAGAGAGATTGGAGAGAACAAGAGAGATTGGAGAGAACATGAGAGATATTTTTTGGGTTTATCACACTTTTTTTAGCTCAATATATATCCTTTTCATCTATGTGTTATTCATGTCCTTAGGAGTTAGACTTCAGGAATATCATCCTTATAAGATCTCAGAAGCCTGGTAAGAGGTTAGGAGGACTTCATTAGATCTAGTACGAGATTAGAGAGAAGTTTCTTTTCATGGAGAAAAGCATTGTAGGGTTTCTCCATTTCCTTGGGTAGGATAGAGGCTTCTCTGCTTATTGTAACAAAAGACAAAGTTAATGGAATTTCTAAGAAGAGTTCTCAGGGAGTGGATATAGGTTAATTGGCAAAACCACTATAAATGGTCATCATACTCTTTTTATTTTTTTGTGTTTACTTTAATGCAATTTCCATTTTTTGCTTATGGTTATATGATGATATGTGGAAAAATAATAAGTATTGTTAGCAAGTAAATTTGTGTTTCTTTTGCAAGGTAAAAGTTTTTTATTTAAAAAATTATATCTAAATATATTTTTAATTTAAAAGACTTTTTTTTCTTGGCAAGCACGTCTTTGAAAAGGTTTTTGATATATTTTGGTGTTGGTAACTTCCAAAAAATAATTATTTTTATAAATTATAAAGAGCCACACAAATTCACCCCCATCTAGGTTTGTCAAAAAACGTTCATATATTGTAGCAATATTTCTATTTTTTTTCTTACTAATTTGTTGTGGCCCCTTCCTCAAATTTAATTTATTACAGGTAACTTTGATAACAAGGCCTTGCATCTCTAAAACAATTATGGATAAAGAAATGTGCCACTAATTTGTTTTATGTTTATGTAATCAAATTTGCATAACTAACATCATACCATCTCAAAATATAGACTATTGCTTGACTGTCGATTCAAAAATAGAAATAATGTTTATTTTTATAATCAAATGCAACATAAGGAATGTTAATTGACCCTAAAAGATAAAAGAAATATGCTTTTATAGTTTTTAAAATGAAACAAACTAATGAATAGACATTAATCTACGTCAAAAGATTTATCCCCTACTTAGCGAACTAAAGCAAGGTTTATATTTTACTAAGTTCTATGATCATTATAGAGGAAAACCTTTATAATCAATTACATCACAAAAGAGAAAACCTTTGATTAAAATGGAGATTAGACTTTTTGAATTTACAATGTTTAAATAAGAGGTTTAAAGTTTTTCAAACTACCAACTTAGAATAGATCAAAGCTTGAAAATTGATTTATTGAATTAAAAGAAGAAGGTTATAGATTGCTTTAAAATCCTAGTATCCCAGAAATACTCTTACCTAGTTTAATATTTGGCTTTACTATTTAGATCAGAGTTTACTTTTGATTTGAGTTTTCAAATTAAAGTGTTTTGGATTGAAGTGTTCGAAATGATGAGTATAAATTGCATATCTTTCCTAATGAGACTCTTTAAAGTAATGTATTTTAGAGCATAAGCATCACTAGATCTCTCTCTAGTTTGTAGGGTGAAAAGAATATCTACTAACCTCCTACAGTTATGATATTTCATGTCTAAGCATGCAAACATCCTATCTCAATATTCTTGGTTATTCTTGCATTCCTCTATCGAGGATATACATCACACTAAATTTTAACTATGCATATAGCTACTATGTGCATTAAATAAAGAGAAGGATGATAATGAAAACTTCTTTTAATAGTTAAAGAATAAGAGTCTTCATTAGTACTCAACAAGCATTTTACTTCATCAATCCAAAATAAGAGAATTTGCTAGTTATATAATGAATATTAAGCAAACTCATTATCATTAAACTCATGGAAGAATGAAACTACAAGTGAGTGATAATGCCTAGAAGGATCAAAGTATCTCCTCTGCAGTCCTTCTCCCATTAACTTACATTGTTGCTTCAAAAAATATAGGCTAAACACTATAAATGATTGTATCTTGTACTTTCTTAGCCTCCCTTAGATATTATTCTAAGTGAGAACTAGAGAAGTACTCTAAAAAGATTTAAATTTGCATAAGTGACTAAAGTCCCTTATTAATAGAACATCATAACTATTTATATAAAAATGCAGCTGGCATTGTGGAGATTTAAATACTGATGCAATAATGCCCCTAAAGTGAACTAGCACCTCGACATTGAATCTTTTGCATCGCCGTAGGGCTTACTGATGTGGATCAATTACCTGGTGAACAATCACGTCTATGTACTTATAGAAGGTGGCCCTTGGAAGTTATAACTACAACATTATGGTGCTTTGGATATTTGAGCACTGCAGCACTCAAGTTCAAATAATGGTGTCAATGAGAATAGTGTCGTGGCATTTAAAAATAGAGAATCTGATACTACCAAGTGAACTTTCTGATATTCAAGTGCTAATAATTCTATGGCACTATTTGTGTTAACATCAAAGTTCCTATAAATAGAGACTCAGTACCGCCATGTTAGAATTTGAATGCCTCAGTGGCATTGAAGTCTGTGCTGTGGCATTATTTCATCGAATGTTGTGTCACTAATGATTACTTAGAATTTTTACCATCTTTTAGTTTTTCCTGCACAAAAAAAAATAAAATCACTCATTTTTAATGGAAATAAAACACATAAAATATTATGTAATTTTCACTTATCAACAGACTAACTTAAACTCTAATGGTGCACTATCTTGAGTCTTGATTCTTCAATTTTGTATCTATTATTTATTTGTCGCATCTATCATCTATCTTATCTATCTTCTATCTTATTTATTATCTATCTCATTTATTATCTCTCTTATCTATCATCTATTTATCACATCTATTATTTATCTATCACATCCAGCATCTATCTTATCTTTCAACTATCATATCAATAATTTGTCCAATCTATCATATGTATCATCTATGCTATATATTATATGCATTACCATCTATCTTATCAGTAATATGTAATGGTCATCAATCTTGTTTATATCTATTATTGATCACATCTATTATCAGTCTTATCAATTATAAGTTATCTTTATCATATCCATATCAATCTCATTTGTATCATCTAGCATATCAATTCATTCAATTTGTATGTTCTTACATGCATCTCAAATGATATTTATCATAATAATAGACACTGCACATTATGTGCAACTACCATAACATGTAGATTTATCCATTTTGCTATCAATATGTATGTATTAAGCTAAAATAAAATGGGAGATATCACATTTTTATAATTTTTAGAGGAGAGAAAATAAACTAAAATAAAAATTATCAAAATTAAAAATAGAGTAGAGGTCACTTATAATAATCAAAATAATTTTTATAATAAAAGTAATGAATGAAATAGCCCAGGCATACTTTTTGTCCCCTCCTCTCTCTTTCCCTTCCCTCTTCTTCATATCTTCCTTACTTCCCCAATAAAGCAAGCACAAAATGGAGGGCATGGGTATGGTGAGGGATATATATATATATATATATATATATATATATATATATATATATATATATATATATATATATATATATATATATATATAAATAGTGCTCAATGCCATGATGTTAGAGACAACATAAATTTAGTGCTACATGGTGAAACATGTTGAATCCTAAGTTACTGTTGAAAAGAGAGTAAAGCACCATTGTGCTACACTTCTAATTTTTATAATTTTAATTAAATTTACTTTTTGAATCTTTAGGTTATTATAGTATATTCTTGCTAACTTTTTGCTTCACTATAATCCCTCCAATTTTAACTCCTCGATTATTTTCCCTCTGACCTCAATCACCCGACTATGGTCCCTCAATTCATCATTTCTCAATAATAGTTCATTTATCCATCATCTCCCAATACTGATCCCTCTGACCTAAGTAGTTATTGATCTGAAAGTAGGTTTTAAAAAGTTTAATCTTCTTTAGAGAATTTTTAAATTAATGTTTAGTTCTAATTTTGAAATCGAACATCCCATCAAAAAAGGTATACCACCTCGGAAGGTTGAAATAAAATTTTAGAAAGGGGTTCAGATTTAGAATTACGAATCCCATCTTGAATATCGTACTTGTACTTAAGAGAAAACTTTATATGGCCCCGAAGGGTCAAAATGAAGTTCAAACAAACATCTAGCCACGATAATCTAGAAGGATTATCGTTAAGTTCATATTTGAAGTTTTATCAACAAAGGATATATCTCCCCGAAGGGACACTTTGGGATTCTAAAAATAATTCAAAAGTGCTACAACCTAAGCTAAGTGTTGGACCTTAAACTTTAGATTGTGGAGAATTTGAATTTGAGTTGAATATTTTATTAGAAATTTGGGATTATACTCCCAAAAGTTGGGGTCTTATAATTCAAAAAGAAATTTGCCCTGGATCCTAAATCTAAATTAGGCACCGATCCACGGTGACCTAAATCTAACTAATGCAATGCAAAACCTGGATTTTCCCTAGCCTAGATTAAGGAGCTAGCTAACCACCCAGGCGATTAAAATCTTTGAGTCTAGTCATTTAATGTGAGAGTGGTAGGATATTTTTATTAAAGTTCTTGAGAATTGGGGCTAACATCTAAAGATTGTCCTAAGTAGCCCCTTGACTTATGTTAGGTCAAAATGCTAAAAGAGAAATGCAATTAAACTTTAGACTCTTTTTAATTGGTTTCTAATGTAATATATATTGATTAACTTAACTAAAATGTATAAAATATATGAAGCAATCTTAAAAAAGGCTTAGAAAATAAATTTTATCCGAAAGTGCATAGGCTCCCCTTGACAGATCTGCACCCTCATAGGCCAGGTGGTCTACCAGAACCCACAGGTCGGGAGGTGCCTAACAAATGGAAAGAAGATGCATCAAAATGCTATGAGAACTCCCAGCGATCCCAGGCTTACTTCTTAGATCGTTAGAGTTTCTATGTTATCTTAAAAAAAAATTTAGAGTTTAAGTAAAAGAATTTTTTTGTACCCTCACAAGCCTCCGATCAAATCCATGCTAAATCAAAAGGAACGACATGCAATCATCAAAAAATTGGGAAAAACAGGCAAACCTATATGCAATCAAATTAAATAAAAAAAATTAAAAAAATCATATTAATTAAGTAAATATCCATAGGAAAATTACCTTGCTTATTACAACCCAGATTTATAAAAATTAAAAGTGGTCAGGCACCACTGACAACAACTCGGACCCTAATCCTAATACAGACGTAAGTGACATTGAGTGCGATACTCTTTGTCTTCAACTCCTTGGTCTTCTCCTCTTCGAACTCCTTGGATTCTTCATGGCTGGATACCCAAATGGAAAAGAGAACTCTTCCCTCGAGGGGAAGGTTACTCTTTCCACTTTGGATAGTAAAGTGATCCAAATTTGGAATTTTAAATGGATAAGGACTATTCCCTTAAGGGGTATCCTTTCCTCTTTGGAATCCAACCTTTGGATCTATGTATCCTAACTCAAATGTGTATTTTCATAACTCAATACTCAAATAAATTAAATAAATATAAAAAGAAAAATTCTAGACTCTCCTATAAGGTTATCCTAAGCATCTAAATATTAAAACACATCCCAAGTAGTTGAATATATATGTGCAGAAAAGTAAACACAATTGGCCACGCTCTTCTTATTTGGGGGCTAAATGGTCGAAGCACCTATAACTTTTATATTTATAATTTATTTAGCCCCCTTTATTGCCCTACATGAGCATGGCCACCTGTAAAAAATTTAGTCAGCATCCAGATCATTTCTATCCTTAGAATAATCTAATCACCCATCACATTAATCCACACAGTGCAGTAAAAGTAAACAAACATATCAATCAATTTCAATCATCATATGCAATGAAAACTCAAAAAACCCCAACACACAGTCGAAAAATAAACATCGGCCTAGCCTACATATTGAGTCGATTGTCCTAGTAAATCATCTAAAGTGTGTGTAAAAGGTCATGTTGCTGGGGTAGATCCTAAGTTGGGATATTTGTTGGAATTATCTAGAGTTCGAGTTTGTTGAAGGTTTAAAGTAAGATGTGAATAAAGATGAAATGTTAGTATATTAAGGTTTAAATTATGTCTATTTTAATGGTTAAATGATTGCTACCTTTATTGATCACCTAGGCCGTGAAGTTTATTTCACTCTCATTGGGACTAAGTAAATAGCCTCATAGTCCCGGGTTACCCAGTAACAATCGGGGTTAATTAAGTTAATTTAATTTGTTTAAAGTTAAAGGTTAATTAATATTAATTAATTCAATTAATTACTGATTATAAGAATTAAGTTAGTTTATGTTTCCATCAACAGGTTCGTGATGTTGTGCCACCACGCTCGAGGAAACATGCCTCCTTAGGACACGTAGCCTCGCAGCCCAGAGTAGTTCATCCTAAAAACCTTATTGATTTAGTATAATTAAGAATTTTAATTTGGTTAAATAATCAAAAGTAACTTAATTTTTATATTTATTACTCCATTGAATCCATTCGTGGTGTTGTGCCACTAGGCTCGAGGAACTAGGCCTTCTTAGGACACGAACCCCCGCAGCCCGGAGTAGTCCCTCCAATAAACTTTATCTTTGGAGTAGTTGTTAAGTATTTGAGTGTTGGTTGAGTGTTTTATTAATCAAATTAAAGTTTTCTGGAATTTTAATAAATTATTAGATTTTTATAATTATTGGAATTACTTAATTATGTTAATTAAGGGGGCCAAAAATTAACTTTTTAAATTAAAGCTGATTTTAAATATTTTAATTTTTTAATAAATATTAGACCTTATGATGAGTAGTTAGACTATTAGTACACTAAATTTAGAGTTTTCTATAAAAAATTAAGATTTTTCAAAGTTTGGGACTAGATTTGAACTATGGTTGACTGAAAAGTTGACTTTTTGACTTTGATTTAATTCTAAAAGTTTAACATTTTTAGAAAATACTAGACCTTAATTGGAGTTGAATGACAATAAATTTATTTAATTTGGATTTTTTATAATTAGCTATGAATTTTCAAAGTTTCCTTAAATATTTGAATTTTAAAATTACTTAATTAGGAAGGTTTTGATCATTTTGACCCAAACTCATCCCAAACTACGTGGAATCACTCCCAAAGGTCAGGGACCCATTGGAGTGTTTTCAAGTATTTATAAATTATTTGGAATTTTTAATAATTTTTAATTAATTAATTAATTTATTTATTTATTTTCATTAAAAATTAAATTAAAGTTAAATTAGGGATCCAATCAAGGAGCTTTTATTTTTCCTAGGTAGAGGACTATATTTTTGTCAGTTTCAAGTATTATTTTTATTTTTTAGACTTAATTTGGATTTATTACATTCTTTCTATTTTTCTGTGTCCTTAAAAGGGATGAAACTTTGGATAATTGATTTTCTAACCTAATGATCTCCAAATCTGGTGAAATTTAAACCTAAGGTACACTATGTCAATAAGTTTTTTGTGTTAAAGTTTTACTCTGATTGGGAGTGTATACAATCCCTTAGGAATTTTCTAAGTTTTTTAGATATTTCATTAATTATTTTCCCTATGTGTCACTAAGGTTCAATTGGGCTTAAAGTTTTGTGTAGCTAACCCTGGGACATATGCAATTACACCATAAAAAATATGGGGCGTAATTCAAAATATTGGAAGAGTTATGAATTTTGAAAGTTTTGGGTTTAAAATGGACCCATTGCTTTGAAAATTTACATCACAGTAATTCAATCGGTATCTAGCCCTAAGAAAATTACAGTGCATGCCTAACATACCCAAATACCTTCTACCAAAATTTAGGATCCAATTGACCATTGGATTGTGAGAAAATCACAAAAAACCTAATTTCAAAGAAATAGAAATATCTCGTAATCAACTAATCAAATAAATTCTAACTTAATTTTAATAAATACTCGACTAAATTATCTTTCCAACGAGCCCAAAAACACTTAATTTGGTGGAGAAATAAATTTACTATGAATTTTAAAATTTCTAACTTTTTTTTTAATTTTTTTGGTCCATTAATAGCCGGCGCCAATCATTAGCAATGATTGGTGCCAAAACAGTGATGGTGTGTGACACTTTGACATTTAGCACGCTGTTTATCAGTCACCTATCTTTGCCATCACTAACTCTGGGCCGTCCAATCAAGAAAGAAGGAAAATCGGACAGCCAAGATCGAGCCAGGCCGTTTTACTTCAAAATGAACTAGAAAATTGAAATGCTCATGGGAACATGAACTTTCAAAATACTCATTGAAATTTAGCAAAATTTGAAATGTAGGCTCATGGGAACATGAACTTTCATTGCCTAGAGTTTGGAGAGCCCATGTAATAAAATTTTTGAGCAGTTTTAAATTCAAATTTAAACTTAAAATGAGCCTAACATACAATCCAATAATCAAATTTTTCATATCTTAGGCTAGTTGGAAAGCTACAATGATCCTCTACAACTTTGATGAAGAAAGTAAGAGCTAGATCTAGTTGTATCAAAAGTTGTGTTAAAAAATCCTCTTTCTCTCTCTAGAATGCTCTCTCCTCACTAAAATTGTGATTTGAGGCTTAGAAATGGTGGGAGGAAGCTTGGGAAAGTATTGGAGATGGATGGAGAGGATGGGGAAGGAACCAGGAAGGTTGGAGGCTGCTGGAGTGGGAGCTTAGATGAAAATGAGCAAGGATGATGCCTTAGGTCAAGTTTCCCCCTTCTTAAATCCCTTGATTTTGAATGGATGGCTTAGATTCAATTAGGGAGGGTATAGATGAGTGCCAAGTCTCCCCTAAGCTGCCCAAAGCTAAGGAATAGGGTTGGTGGTGAGTGTGACCTCCCTTGGTCCGTGGGAAAGGGGACCACACCTTTTCCCTCATTTGGATGAACTAATGCTTGGCTTGGTTTAAGGGGTTAGCTTAGGGCCTCTTAAGAAAGGAAAATGGTCCATTTTATAGAAGGTTTGAGCAGGTTTTAGATTGAGATGAAGGTTTTCAAAGGTTGCATGGTGATGTGGCCATGATTTGGCACTTTCTCATGGGTTCAAAGGGGATTGGAGAGGGTTTTGACCCCTCCAAATGGGTTGACCAAGTCAAGCCAAGGGGAGTTTGACTTTGAAAGCTTTGGAAATGTCAAGGGGGCCCAATTGAATGATTTTAAGGGGTTGATTTGATTTAAAATGGGTTCAAGCATTGAAGTTGACCGTAGTGTGGGTTAAGGGTTGATTTGGTCAACCATGGTTGACTTGGTCAACCTGGTAAAACCATGAGTTGAGTTTGGGACAACAATTTCAAATGAGTATTTTGAGATCAATGGAGGTGGTGCCATGCATTGGTAAGGTCATTTGGATTAAAATTGATATTTTAGCCTTTAAGGGTCATTTTGGTCAACCTTGGCTAACTTGGTCAACCAAGTCAAACCAATACTTTAGTTTGGGTCCAATGGATCTAAAATTATATTTTGGATTGATTGGAAGAGGTTTCAAGGGTTGAAGAGATCAGAGCATGTTGAAACATGGCCAAAAGTCCAAAAACTCCCTTAAAGGGTATTTTGGTCATTTTGGCTTCTAGTTAATTCTGGGTCAAACTGGGTCTGGAAAAGTGCAATTTACTGGTCAACCAGTCATAAAAAAAGTCTTGAATGTGATTGGAGGGTTTGGAAAGGGTCCCAAGCTCAAATTCCACTGGATGGCAAGTCTAGTGTCACTTGATGGCAAGTCTAGTGGCATAAGCTATAAATAACTGAAAGTTTTGCAGCCTTTGGGAAAAGATTCAGTTTCTAGGGTTAAAAGTGTTAGATTGAGCTCAAATTTGGAGCGTTTGTCCTAGAGACATGTCTAAATAATATGTAATTGATAGATTATGAGTCGTGGGTCATCTGATTGGGATTCTAGGTGACAGAAAGTTCACCTAGAAAGGGTTTCAGGTCCTAAACCTTTAGTGTTGGATTTGAGTCTGGATTTCTTGATTGGAATTGGGTTTTGGATTTAACTACTAGAATTTGAATTATCCATATCATTAACAATCATCTGAGTGATTGTTGATGGCTGGATAGGGTCAGGGTTTGATAGGATATTAGATAGCTTAAATTCGGGCTAGTTAAGGGTCAGGATTGTTTTAAAATTAAGATAGGTCTTAAAGTCTGGATAAATCCCAAAGTTTGGTTTTATTCTGAGATTTAGACTGGTATTAAGTTTAGATAAATCTGGGGATAGATTGACCATAGAGTCTAGACTAGATCCTAAGTTTGGAGTCTGGGAAAGTCTTTGAATCTAGATTTGACCCTAGGGCCTGAGGTGTAGAAAGATCCTAGGGTATGGATTGATCTAGGAGACTGGGTTAGTCCTAGTGACCTCATACCAAAAAGAGGTCAATAAATGGACCCCCAATATGTGTAATAGAATTGGCGTTGACCGAATTAAAAGGTTAAGACTAGAATTTTGATTCTAAGGAATGATAAAAATCTAACCCTTTGGGAATCAAGTTTGAATTGATACTAGGGTAGTACCAGGGAAGGCATACTCTACCACTAGTGCATCTAATCCTAAGGAAATGAAGAATCTTATCCTAAAGGGGAAGAAAACTGGGGATCAAAACTAGAATGGTGCCATGAAGGGTATACTCCACCACCAGTGATTCTAATCCTAAGGAAAGGTAGCATCTATCCTAAGGAAAAGCAAACTAGGGATCAAAACTAGGATGGTGCCACGAAGGGTATACTCCACCATTAGCACGTCTAATCCTAAGGAAAGGATGAATCCTAACCTAAAGGAAAAGAAAATTGGAGGGAGCTAGAATGAAGCCATGGAGGGCGTACTCCATCACTAGCGAGTCTAATCCTAAGAAAAGTCAGCACCTATCTTAAAGAAAAGAAAGGTAGAAATTAGAGCTAGGATGGTGCCATGAAGGGAGTTATCCACCACTAATGATTCTAATCATAAGGAAAGGCAGCATTTATCCTAAGAAAAAGAAAAGGTAGAAGGTAGAACTAGGATGGTGCCACGAAGGGAGTTATCCACCACTAGTGATTCTAATCCTAAGGAGAGGTAGCACCTATCCTAAGGAAAAGAAAATGTAGAAGGTAGAACTAGGATGGTGCCACGAAGGGCATTATCCACCATAAGTGATTCTTATTCTAAGGAGAGGCAGCACCCATCATAAGGAAAAGAAAAGGTAGAAGGTAGAATTAGGATGGTGCCATGAAGGGCGTTATCCACCACTAGTGATTCCAATCCTAAGGAGAGGTAGCACCTATCCTAAGGAAAATTAAAGGTATAAGGTAGAACTAGGATGGTGCCACAAAGGGCATTATTCACCACTAGTGATTATAATCCTAAGGAGAGGCATCACCTATCCTAAGGAAAAGAAAAGGTATAAGGTAGAACTAGGATGGTGTCATGAAGGGCGTTATCCACCACAGGTGATTCTAATCTTAAGGAGAGGCAACACCTATCCTAAGGAAAAGAAAAGGTAGAAGGTAGAACTAGGATGGCGCCATAAAGGGCATTATCCACCACAAGTGATTCTAATCCTAAGGAAAGGCGACACCTAACCTAAAGGAAGAGAAAAGCAGGTAGAACTAGGATGGTGCCATAAAGGGCATTATCCACCACTAGTGGTTGGTCATGTGGGGAAAAAGCTTGCTCTACACAGAGGATCAAAATTGGATTGAAATTAGGATGGTGCTATGAAGGGCATTATCCACCACTAGATGATGATCATGTGGGGAGGAAGCTTGCTCCACAGATAGGATCTAAACTGGATTGAAACTCGGATGGTGCCACAAAGGGCGTTATCCACCACTAACGGATGATCATATGGGGAGGAAACTTTCTCCACATAGAGGACCAAATCTGGATTTAATTTAACTACTTTTAAATTTGGAGATTTGACTTTGATGTTAGATTTGATACTCATCAGTCATGGTATTTCTTGAAGAGCTGCCCCAATATTAAAAATATTAAGTGGCATCCTACAAAATTGATCAATTGACATGAACCTCCCTTATTGATCATTTTTAAGGTGAATGATCTAGTAAAAGTTGATTCAAAGTTCCCATCGATCTTATGGCGGACTAAAATTAGTCTCTAAAGGACTACGGCCAAGTCTCCTACTTGGAAAGTCTGAGGTGACACAATTTATCATGAGCTTGAATCATTCGTGACTTGTATGATTTCAAATTTTCTTGAGCTTGTAAGCAACTTTCTTTGAGGCCCTCGAGGTCCTCCAATCGGAGTCGGGCACTCTACTCAGTTATGACTCAATCGGGCACTCTACTCAATTGTGACTCAATTTTAAAAAGCAATTTTCAGTGATGTAAAACACACCTCTATATGAGAACAATATTAGACCCAACATAGAGCATCATTTTACGAAGTGGATCTTAAAGGAAATGATGCATATGTTTAAGGACTCACATATATCTCTCAAGAATGAGATTTAGATTCTTATCAGAAGTAGAAGATTCGTTCTTTTTCTTGAAAATTTCCTCTTAATCATTTGGACCCTGTCAGAATGATAAGTGGGAAAAAATTCATACTTACAATGAGAAGGAGGGTGACTCCAACTAACCCGAAAAGGGCTAAGGGTTTGGATTATGTTGACCCAGATCAAGTTTCATAAAAACTGAATTAGGTTCTCCCTTGTATATTTTTAAATTAAAATTAATTTCAAAAGGTTTCAGTTGGAGAGAAAAATTAAATCTTTCCAATTCTCTTGCAGGACTCTCTTTTTTTAATATCTGATAGATTGTCCATGTACGACAATAAATCTAGACTTAAGATTTTTTAAAGTCAAGCTATTAAAGATAATTGAGCCCTTTAAGATTAAAGGATTTGAAAAGAAGGGAGCCTCTTTCCTTTTTTAGTGGCGTACTTTGTGCATCTTTTGATTTTTAGTGCACTTTGTGCATCCTTTTATTTTTTTTATTTTTGAGTTTTGGTGCATTTTGCGTATCTTTTGATTTTGTTTTTGAGAAAAGGCTTTACTTATCTCAAAATCTTAAAATGATTGCTCTTTTTTTGAAAATTTGGATTATATCACAAGTATAAGAGAAGAAAATTCATTCTCTCACCCAAGGAAGAATAATTCCCAAATCGAACCCAATATTTTGATAAGAATATCAACTTGACTTGAAAAATCATTGAATAGATTTAAAGCTCGTAAGAGATGCCTATTAAGATAAAAAATTGCAAGAAGATTGAGAAGATTTTTATTTCTAAAGTCAACTTAAATTTGACATAGATTTTAATTCAAAAATCAAATCAATCCACAGAAGTGGTTGGAGGGAGGGGCCTTTAAATATCTAGTGGAGTCAACCATAGCTCTCTCATATTTTTGATATAAAGTAGAGGTCAATTTTCATTAATGAGATGGATCAACTATCTTAAAAATCCAGACCCAATACACTTGAGAATTGACATGTTTTCCTTCAAAATTATAAGTCTTGGTGATACGACCCTATCAGTGTAGAATTATATTTCTACAATCTCTTAGGAGGAAGAGATTGTTGTGGGGTCTACACTATCCCTAGTTAATATTACATCATTTCAATCTAAAGATGTATCGTGATAGGACCCCTTTAGAAGTTAAATTGAGATGGTGTCACTATCTAATAAGATCTCAGATCTATCACTATTCCCCTCCCTAATTACTAGCAACCTAGCAATTATAAGAGTGGCACCACAGGTAGTTTCTGCACCTCTTCCTCTTTAGATGATGTAATGGGGCATGTGTAATAACATAACCTAACATCATCTAGTAGTGGATGGGTCATAACCCTCAACTGGGGGCCTATGGCCTGTTGCTGGTGTTTTTTCAATTCTGGCCTAATTGATTCTTTCTGTGTAGTAGTCGAGAAGGTGTATTGGAGATCACATTCTCATTTTTACAAGCTCCCTCCTTTGAGTACCAAGAGAAGGGTGGAAATGATTTCCACTAGGGAGGGGCTAGGTATAAGGAGCAGTGAGTTCTCGACTGGCCTCAAATTTGATTTGCTTTAAAGCTTTGGACTCAGTAGTCTTTCTGGCCTTAACAACCTTCTTTCTGCCTCTTCAAAGGTAGTTCCTCCTCTTATTTTTGCTAGTGATAGGGGTGCTAGAACATGAACCGATCTCGGATTGAGATGATAACTCTTTCATTGTTAATGGTTCTTGGTTCTTATCCCCTTGAGTAGAGGGTACAGTGGTTAAAGCGGTGACAATAACCTCTATTTTAGAGATGGGGAAGTCAACACCTGACCCTAAAGTAATGACAACTAAGGGGACATCCCTTTGTATTCCAGTAGATAGATTAATCATTTCTTCTCCATTGATTGATAACCTGAAGTTTGAAATTCTATTCCAAACTGGATCAAGTTGCCATAGGTGATTTCTTCTACTGTCAGGTTTCTATCTAGGGAGAAGATGAGTTTTCCAGCCATTTGAGTACTTGAATTCCTAGAAAGTAGGAAAAGTGGTTTGAATTAGTTAATTTTGAATTAGAATTTAAATTTTGAGTAGGATTAATTTTCTCTAAATTATGAACCTCAACATGCTGAGTTTTAACCCAACATGAGAGTTTACAAAAATGATTGAGAAAATTTAAAGAACCTGGCTTGACTCTTTTACCCACTTGATCGACTCGGGGGTAAAATGTCAAAGTCTGGACTTAGTTTGAAAGGAATTGCATTTTGCTGAAAAGATTCAAACTTTAAAAGTAGATTTGGGGGAGAAGTCTATATCCTATCACACAAATTGAATTATAAGGATTATAATCCCATATATAATGATAAGATATTGAAATCGATTATGATTTTAAAAAGACAGAATTTTGCAAGATGATTGAAACTACGATTTTGAAATTGGAGAATTTTCTATAAATTATGAAACTTAGCTTGCTTGAGATTTATTTGAGCAAGCAAGTTTGAAACAATTATAGAAGGATTTGACTTGACTCTTTTGCTCTACCAATTAACTTGAATGCAAAATGTCAAAGCTAAGACTTTGACAGAAGTTTCCTACACTCACCTCTCTTTTTGACAAGTCTTTTCTTTTTGATGTTGGCCACAATGGGTAGAGGGACCAACAAAAGAAGGGTAGTTAAGACTACCTCTGAAACAAAATTTTGCCATTATTAAATATATAGAGAGAGAATTAGACCCACCGTGGTCGCCATTTTTTGTTGGTGTTAATAATGAGTTTTAAAAAGTTTAATCTTATTTGAAGAATTTAAAAATTTATGTTTAGTTCTAATTTTAAAATTGAATATCCCATCGAAAAAACTATACCACCTCGGAAGGTTGAAATAAAATTTTAGAATGGGGTTCAGATTTAGAATTACGAATCCCATCTTGAATATCATAACCAGATTTAAGAGAGAACTTCATATGGCCCCGAAGGATCAAAATGAAGTTCAAACCAACATCTAGCTATAAAAATCCAGAAGGATTATCGCTAAGTTCATATCCAAAATTTTGTCAACAAAGGATATCTCTCCCCGAAGGGAGAAAATATCATTTGCTGTTAATTATTCGAATTTAACTATAACGATCATTATTGATTTTGATTTTTCTAAAGAAGATTAATTTGAATTTTTGAAATTTTTTATTTTGAAAAAGTAGATGTGGGTTCTAAATCTCTTACAAGCGCAGGCCCTCGTAGTTAATTACATTATAGGGAGGTTAAATTTCCTATGAAAACTCTCAATTAGAATAACGACAGAAATTTTGTTTAGAGATTTTCTATGAGTGATATCAAAGAAGTTGAATTTTGGAATTTTAACTGGGAAAGGATCAAATTGGAGCACTTATTTTTGGAGTCAATAGAAGAAAAGTAGGAAACACTTTGGGATTCTAAAAATAATTCAGAATTGTCCTAACCTAAGCTAAGTGTTAGGCTTTATATTTTAGATTGAGAAGAATTTTAATTTGAGTTGAATATTTTATTATAAATTTGGGATTATATTCCTAGAAGTTGGGGTCTTATGATTCAAAAAGGAAATTAACCCCAGATCCTAAATCTTAATTGGGCACTGGTCCATGGTGGCCCGAACCTAACTAATGCAATGCAAAACTTGGACATACCCTAGCCTGAATTGGGGAGCCAGCTAACCACCTAGGCGATTAAAATCCATGAGTCCAGTCATTTAATATGAGAGTGGTAGAATATTTTTATTAAAGTTTTTGAGAATTGGGGCTAACATCTAGAGATTGTCCTAAATGGCCCTTTGACTTATATTGGGCGAAAATGCTAAAAGAAAAATGTAATTAAACTTTAAACTCTTTTTAATTAGTTTTTAATATAATATATATTGATTGACTCAATTAAAATGTATAAAATATATGAAGTAGTTTTAAAAAGGCTTAAAAAATAGATTTTACCCTAGAGTGCACAGACTCCCCTTGACAAATTTGCACCCTCATAGGCCAGGTGGTCTGCCAGAACCCATAGGCAGAGAGGTGCCTAACAAATGGAAAGAAGATGCATCAAAACGCTATGAGAAATACCGGCAGTCCCGGGCTTACTTCTTAGATCGCTAGTTTCTATGTTATCTTAAAAATTTTAATAGAGTTTAAGTAAAAGAATTTTTTATGTACCCTCACGAGCCACCGATCGAATATAGGCTAAATAAAAAAAAAAGACATGCAATCGCCAAAAAACTAGAAAAAGCAGGCAATCCTATACGCAATTAAATTTAATCAAACATATTAAATAATCATATTAATTAAGTAAATGTCCATAGGTAATTTGCCTTGCTTATTAAAACCCAGATTTATAGAAATTAAAAGTGACCGAGCACCACTAACAACAACCTGGAGTCTAATCCTAATACAGACGCAACTGACTTTTAGTGGGATACTCTTTATCTTCAACTCCTCGATCTTCTCCTCTTAGAACTCCTTGGATTCATCATGGCTGGATACCCAAATGGAAAAGAGAACTCTTCCCTCGAGGGGAAGGTTACTCATTCCACTTTGGGTTGTAAAGTGATCTAAATTTAAAATTCCAAATGGATAAGGACTATTCCCCAAAGGAGTATCCTTTCCTCTTTGGAATCTAATATTTGGATCTATGTATCCTGGCTCAAATATGCACTTTCATAACTCAATACTCAAATAAATAATATAAATGTAAAAAAGAAAATTTTAGACTCTCCTACAAGGTTATCCTAAGCATCTAATTATTAAAACACATCCCAAGAAGTTTATATATTTATGTAGAAAAATAAACACACTTGTGTTGCGAATTTGGTTTCAAGGACTATAATTTTGATGATAGCAAACATCTCTGGTTCTTTGTGACTATCTAATCTTTCAGGTATGCAAGATCAATTGCAAGTTCAAGCCAGTTCAAGAACAAGTCAGTCTGTATTATAATTCAGATCCAATGTACTAGTTTTTATTTTTTTTGAGTCAATTGTAATGTAACTGATCCCCTAGCTAAGCTACTTTACACACACACACTCAGGGGGAGAGCTTGAGTGAATTAGAGTTTCTGTTCAATTATTTATTCAGATCATCCTGAATAATATTCACATCGTCCTAGACGATTAAGTTAAAATAGAAACCCTAATTAGGATGACCAACTTAAGTTTTTCTGATTAAGCCAATTGACCTGGACGATCCGTACATCATACGGGACGATAGGCTCAAATCAAAAATTCTCAATCGCCAGATCAAGTTAGACAAGTTTTTATTTTAGGATATTTGGTCTGATCGTCCCGACCGATACGTGTATTATCCTGGACAATCCAGTACAATCATGCCTAAATTAGTCTGGTGATTACGGAAAGCAATTAATGTTTAATTGATATGATCACATCATCTGGGATGATCGCAAGATCATCCGGGACGATCTGGATCGTCTAGTGCATTTCAGCTGTACGTCTAGAGCGGTGCTTAGGATGATTTTGGCACTTTTTGAACTAATCGTACAGGATGATATATGTATCGTCCTAGATGATCAAGTCATTTTTTGGTCGTTTATCACAAGTTTCTCGGGACGACCAGAGCGATCTTCTGGACGAAATTCCTGAATTTGCACTAATCATCCCGGACGATCACAGAATCACACGGGATGATATGAACAACTTCTTTTATTGATCTTCCAGAAGGGCCAGATCATCCAGGCTGAAGGAGCTGATTTTGAACTGATCGTATAGTATCGATCATCCTGTATAATCTAGGCCGACCAGTTGAGATTTAGGGCAAATTTTGAGCCCTCATATAAAAGATCTTTTTCTTTCAACAAGAAAAATCTTTTGCCACTTTTCTTTATAGAGAAACCCTAGAGAGAGAGAGAGTTCGAGAGAGAGAGAGAGGTTCTTGTGAGGGGGAGTTTGTGAGGGATTCATAAAGGTTGCTCCAAGTAAGGATCAGTGTCGTCTTCTCTGTTCGTCGTCTCTAGTCTGGTTGGTGTTCTTTGTGAGAGGATTATTCGCAAGAAGATCCGGGTTCTTTGCCTGCTTCAGGATGAAGTGAAAGGAGTTCATGGTTCTCTACCTGCTTCTGGAGGAAGCGAAAGGAGTTCGAGGTTCTCTGCCAGCTTTAGGAGAAAGCAAAGGAGGTTAGGTTCTCTGCCTCACCATATCGGTGGAAAGGAGTTTTTGTACAGGCTTCTCCGCCTTGCTGTGGGGGCAGAAGGAGAGACACTTTGAGTTAGTGCAATACCCGGAGGAGAGGCTCCGGGGAGTGGACGTATTTCAAGTTGACTGAACCACTATAAAATCTGATGTGTTCTTTCTAAATACTTTCTGCACTTTAGTGTTCTGTGATTATCTACTTGGGTGAAATCTGTGTTTTATCTTTTTGTTTGAGTATTTATTTGTTTTGGCTGCATATCATAGAAAAGATTTCCATTGTTGCTCTCAAATTTTTAAATAACCAATTCACCCCCCCCCCCCTTTCTTTGTTAGCCTAAGAACTAGTTTATTAGGGCTTAACATCCCTATCAAACTTTCAAGTGGTATTAGAGTGGGATTCAGAAAATCTAATTTTGAAAAACTTTTGAATTTGATCCATGGCTAACTTTGGTAATCGTAATATTGCTGAAGGTTATTCAATTACATGACTGCCATTGTTTGATAACATTCATTTTAATTTTTAGAAAACTCGCATGTCCACTTTTCTTCAATCAATTGATTATCGTATGCGGATGCTTGTTAAGGATGGATACGAACCACCTTTTAGAATGATTAACAATGTTAAAACTGAACTGCCTTTTACTAATTAGACATTTGATGATCGTGACTTAGCCCAACTGAATGCAAAATGTTTAAACTATTTTTTTGGTGCTTTAAAATCTGATGATTACATGCGTGTCTCTACCTGTACAACTGACAAAGAAATTTGGGATAGATTGTGTATCACTTATGAAGGTACAACTGAAGTCAAACAGTCTAGGTTAAATATTTTGCTTCATGACTACGAACTTTTTCGCATGAAACCTATTGAATCCATTTCTGAAATGTATTCGAGGTTCACTCAAATAGTCACTTCTTTGCATGCCTTAGGAAGAGAACTTACAAACTATGAAAGAGTGAACAAAATTCTTAGATGCTTGCCTTCTTAGTAAGATGCTAAAATAACTGCAATCACTAAAACAAATGATTTGAATACTTACTCTATTGATAGTTTACTTGGATCACTCATTGCTTACGAGAAAGGGGTGAACCAAAGACAGCTTAATGCAGGTGGAAAGAAGAAAGGAGAAAATAGTGGCACTGAAGGCCAACGAGAGTGATACTAGTTCTTCCGGGTCTGATAGCGATGACGTTGCCTTGATCACTAGGCAATTCAAAAGCTTTCTAAGGAAGAAGCATAAGAACTTTTAGAAGTGGAACAAGGGTAAGTCCAGTAAAAAATTTAAGGGTTCATCTGATACTGTCTATTTTGAATGCAAGAAGCCTGGACACATTAAGGCTGATTGTCCTACACTTAAAGCTCACCCAAGCAATTAGAAAGGTGAGGAGAAACACAAGTTCAGGAAGGATAAGAAGCGGATTTAGAAGGCATTCTGGGGAGATTCTGTATCTAACTCCTTTGAGACTGAAGCTGAAGAGGAGGAAACAAATCTGTGTCTGATGGCTGATGTTCATCCTGGTCAATCTGACCAGGAAGAGGTATGTGAGCTTACTTACGATCAGTTATTAAAAATATCTAAAAGAATTCATGTATTGTATAGGAAGCTCAAGAAAACTCATGCTAGCCTGAAACTAGAATTTCTGAACTTACAAAAAGAGCATGAAATTTTGATTAAAGATCATTCTACTATGGATTGCAATCACATGCCTTTACTCGATGAGTTTGATGAATTAAACAAAAAATATTCTGATCTGACTACTGAGCATGGTTTACTGAAAACCACGCATGTTGATTTAGAGAAAGCTTTCAAAGAATTAGACAATCTGGCATGGAAAGTGGAGAGCAGCAATGGTGCTTTGAAATTTGAAATTGCAAGTCTTAATAAGGAAAATAAATTTCTGAAAGTTAAAATCAGTGCTATTAAGAAAAATGAAACACCTCCTACGTTTGCACAATTTTATGCACCTCCACCTTTTGTAGAATCTAGTTCAAAATCATCAAAGCATGTTTCATATAAACCTAAGAAGAAGCACTATCACTCACGTAGATTAGTTAATCCTTTTCCTGGTGTTATATATTTTTCCTGTGACATATTAGGACACATTTCTCACACTTACACTGTTCACCGTAGTACATATTGGGTATGGAGGCCCAAACTGCCTGTTCCACAGCACAGCACACATACATTGCATTCTTCTTTTCATAAGAAGAAATCTGACGTTTGATGATTTTGTAGGTGTGCTCTCACACAAGACCTCGTGAGAGCATGTGGTACCTTGATAGTGGATGTTCAAGACACATGACTGGAGATGCAAATCAGTTTATTTCACTGGAGGCCAGGGCTGGAGGCAAGGTTACACTTGGAGATAACACTACCAGGAGGGTGGTAGGTTCAGGTATAATTGGTGATTCATAGAATTTTATGATTGATAATGTTTTTCTTGTAGATGGACTGAAACACAACCTGCTGAGCATCAGTCAACTCTGTGACAAAGGATACAGCATCAAATTTCTTCCCACTTGCTGCATTTTAAGCTTAAATGACAAAGTTATTTTGTAGGGACAAAGGATCAACAATGTCTACAAGCTGGATGTAAGTTGCATTAAAGCTGAAAATTCAATTTGCTTAAAAACTGCTGCTGATGAGTCTTGGTTGTGGCATAGGAGATTGTGTCATGCCAGTATAGAAACCCTTAGGAGAGTCACCCAAAAGGACTTAGTTAGAGGTGTCCCAAAACTTAAGTTCACTAAGGACCACCTGTGTGATGCCTGTCAATTAGGGAAGCAAGTCCAGTCCTCCTTTCACTCTGTTAAGGACATTAGCACCTCTAGACCTTTAGAAGTTCTTCACATGGACCTCTTTGGACCCATTAGCACAGCCAGCTTACGGGGAAAAGTCTATGGTTTTGTAATCGTTGATGACTACTCGAGGTTCACTTAGATTAAATTTCTATCATATAAATCTGAGTCATTTGATGAATTTAAATCCTTCTCCACTTGGATTCAGAGGAAGTTAGGTTGTGAGATCTTGACTATTTATAGTGATCATGGTGGAGAGTTCAAAAATGTGAAGTTTGGACATTTTTGTGAGGATCAAGGGATTAGTCACAATTTTTAAGCTCCTAGGACCCCTCAGCAGAACGGGGTAGCTGAAAGGAAGAACAGGACCTTAGTGAAAGCCGCTAGAGCCATGCTTGCTGAGTATTCACTTTCAAAATACTTTTGGACTGAAGCGGTGAACACTGCCTGTTATGTGCTAAATAGGGTGAATGTAAGATCAAATATGAACAAGATACCATATGAGATCATTAAGGGTAGTACTCCAAACCTGTCCCACCTCCATGTCTTTGGCTGTAAGGTTTTCATTCTGAACAACAGGAAATCATCTTTAGGAAAGTTTGACCTCAAATCTAATGAAGGAGTGTTCTTAGGCTATTCTAGTGTATGGAAATCCTTTAGGGTGTTCAATAAGAGGACTTTGATGGTGGAAGAGATAATTCATGTGGTGTTTGATGAATCTGATCCTAAGGTGACTAGAGTTGAGGAAGAAGAAGAGGTAGAGGAGATTACCCAAGGGGTTGAAAATGTAAATCTGGAGGAAAGGGTAGAACCTCAAACCACATTGCCTAGAGATTGGAGATATTCTTCGAGTCATCCTAAAGAACTGATCTTAGGAGACCCTTCTAAAGGTGTTAGGACTAGGCATGGACCTAGGAAGGAAGTGAACCACTCTGCCTTTATCTCAATGACTGAACCCACCAACATAAATCAAGCCCTTTCTGATGAATTTTGGATCTTAGCTATGCAAGAAGAATTGAATCAATTTGTAAGGAATGATGTTTGAGAGTTAGTAGAAAGACCTAGAAATCAAAGTATAGTGGGAACCAAGTGGGTCTTTAAGAATAAGATGAATGATTCTGGTGTGGTGGTTAGGAATACAGCAAGATTGGTGGCTAAGGGGTATAATTAGATTGAAGGGATTGATTTTAAGGAGACATTTGCCCCTGTAGCTAGATTGGAAGCCATTAGAGTGCTACTAGCATTTGCCTGTTATAAGAGATTTAAGCTGTTTCAAATGGATGTCAAGAGTGCCTTTTTAAATGGGGTAATAAAAGAGGATGTTTTTGTAGAATAACCCCTAGGTTTTGAGAGTTCCCAATATCCAAATCATGTTTACAAATTAAAAAAGGCCTTATATGGATTGAAATAGGCACCTAGAGCTTGGTATGAGAGGCTTAGCACTTTCCTGTTAGAAAGAGAGTTTGTTAAGGGAGCTGAGACACCACCCTTTTTCTGAGGAGAATAGGAGATGAATTACTCATTATCCAGATCTATATTGATGATATAATTTTTAGATCTTCTGATAAATATTTATGTAAAGAGTTTTCTTAAATAATGAGTAAGGAGTTTGAGATGACTATGATGGGAGAATTGTCCTACTTTTTGGGGTTTAGCATAAGGTAAATGGATGATGAAACCTTTCTCAATCAATCTAAATACACTAAGGACATTTTGAAGAAGTATGAAATAGACAAAGCCAAGCCAATCAACACTCCCATGAGCTCCTCTGTTCAGTTAGATAAGGATTCTAATGGAAAATCTGTTGATCAGAAGAAGCATAGAAGAATAATTGGATCACTACTTTACCTGACTGCTAGCCGACCTAATAACATGTTTAGTATTTGTCTTTGTGCTAGGTTTCAGGATAATCCTAAAGAGTCCCACCTGACTGCTGTTAAGAGAATTCTTGGATATATTTTAGGGACCCCAAACCTATGAATCTGGTACCCTAGGCACATCACCTCTTTTGAGATTTTTGGATATTCTGATTCTGACTTTGCAGGGTGAAGGGTGGATAGAAAGAGCACTTCTGGAACTTGTCAATTCATAGGACAATCTTTAGTCTCCTTGTCCAGTAAAAAATAGAACTCAGTTGCACTTTCCACTGCTGAAGCTGAGTACATTGCCCTAGGAAGTTGTGTGGCCCAAGTTCTTTGGTTGAAGCAACAAGTCTTGGATTTAGGATTACCTGTGGACACAATTTTTGTTATGTGTGATAATACTAGTGCCATCTGCATTTCTAAGAATCCAATCCAACATTCTAGAACCAAACACATTGATATAAGGCATCACTTCATTAGGGACCATGTTATAAAAAGGGATATTGAGCTACATCATGTAGCAACTGAAAATCAGCTGGCTGACATATTTACAAAACCACTGGCCTTTAACTCATTCAGCATTTTGAGGACCAGATTATGAGTGATTGATATAAATGCTTGATTCTGATGACTACTGATTTCTGATTTGTCTATTTTTTCATTCTGTTTCTATTATTTAGTTAGTTGATTTGATTATCTATTTTCTACTGTTTGTATTTTTCTGCTGATTTTTATTTTAGCCTTGATGTTAGTTTGATTTGAGTATTTAGTTTGATGCAATTTTCTACCTATTTTTATTTTTTATTTCATCATTTTTGTTTTACTATTTAATTTCTTTCAAAATCAGATCACTGCTCACTACTACTGATAAATTAGATTTCTGACTGAGAGTTTTGCCTTATTTTTATTTGGAAGCTGGTAAGCAGTGATTGATTCCACTGGATCTATTAAAGGGAACAAACATTGATGATTATTTCTCTTCCTCTAACTCCTTTACTGGTGTATTATTTCTTTTGGATAAAAATCTTCTTCAAAATTAAAAAATTAGTTTTTAAAATAGAGATTTATTTTATCTTCCTATAGTAATCTTCCTCATATGAATAGTATTTTCAAAGTCTTGAGTCATTGTTATAATTTTTTGAACTAAGTGATTGCATTTATCATACGATGTATGGTTTTTATTTTGTGAATTACTCTTCCTTATTATGGAGAGTCGTCTCCTATGCCTGGAAGATAATTTCACAGCTGAGACTCGTTAATGATTATGAAAAGAAGAAAGCTTACAAAAGATGCGCAGTGCGCCAAAAAAATTGAAGAAGAGGCACAAAAGAGCCCAAAGCTGAAAAGATGCGAAATATCGCCAAACTTAAAGATACACAAAGTGTATCAAAAATCAAAAGATGCACAAAGTACCAAATAAATTGAAAAAGAAGCACAAAATGAGCCCAAAATCAAGCTTTCTTCCCTTTCAGATCGTTAAATGTCTTAGAAAAATTTGTGCGCCACTTAATATTTTAAAAAGCTTGAGTTTGAAAATCTTGATTCCTGATTTATTACTTTATAACACTATTATATCAGATATTTTTCTGGAACGAGCCTTGAAAGGATCTCTTTTCGAATCTATTTTCTTTTCTTCTGAATTGGATTTTTATTTTGAAAGGAATTTGCATCTACAAGGTGTCCGAGCTGGAAGTTACAAAAGTTGATTTTCTAACTTTTTTTTTATTTCAGTACTGTCGATTGTCTTCTTATTAGTTTTTGGATTTAAAATCAAGGGGAAATTCTGATTTACTGGAGCTGATCAAAAAAAAGGGAGTAGTTAGTTTTGCGGGTTTGGAATTATACGGGTTTTTACTATTTTTATCTATTGTCTTTCCCTTTTTGAGATGTCAAAAGAGGAAGAAGTAAGTCTTACATTTTGGATTAGTTCAGCAATTTTCTATTATTCATCCGTTGTTAAATTCCTATTTTTTTTTAAATTATTAACAAATGTTTCCCATCATCAAAAAGGGGGAGAATGTTGCGAATTTGGTTTCAAGGACTATAATTTTGATGATAGAAAACATCTCTGGTTCTTTGTGACTGTTTAATCTTTCAGGTATACAAGATCAATTGCAAGTTCAAGCCAGTTCAAGAACGAGTCAGTTTGTATTGTAATTCAAGTCCAATGTACTGGTTTTTATTTTTCTTGAGTCAATTGTAATGTAACTGATCCCCTAGCTAAGCAACCTTGCACACACACACTCAGGGGGAGAGCTTGAGTGAATTAGAGTTTCTGTTCAATTGTTTGTTCAGATCATCCTGGATGATATTCACATCATCCTAGACGATCAAGTTAAAATAGAAACCCTAATTAGGGCGACCAACTTAAGTTTGTCTGATTAAGCCGATCATCCTGGATGATCCATACATCTTATGGGACGATAGGCTCAAATCAAAAATTCTCAACCGCTAGATAAAGTTAGGCAAGTTTTTATTTTAAAATATTTGGTCTGATCGTCCCGGCCGATACGTGTATCATCCTAGACAATCCAGTATAATCATGCCTAAATTAGTCTAGGGATTAAGGAAAGCAATTAATGTTTAATTGATACGATCACATCGTTAGGGACAATCGCAAGATCGTCCGGGACCATCTGGATCATCTAGTGCATTTCAGCTCTACATCCAGAGCGGTGCTCAGGACGATTTTGGCACTTTTTGAACTAATCGTACAGGACGATATTCATATCATCCTGGATGATAAAGTCATTTTTGAGTCGTTCAGCACAAGTTTCTCCGGACGATCGCAGAATCGTACGGGATGATATGAACAACTTTTTCTACTGATCATCTAGGTTGAAAGAGCTGATTTTGAACTGATCGTATAGGACGATCTATCGATCATCCTGGATGATCTAGGCCGACCAGTTGAGATTTAGGAAAAATTTTGAGTCCTCATATAAAAGATCTTTTTCTTTCAACAAGAAAAATCTTTTGCCACTTTCCTTTACAGAGAAACCCTAGAGAGAGAGAGAGTTCGGGAGAGAGAGAGAGGATATTCTGAGGGGGAGTTTGTGAGGGATTCACAAAGGTTGCTCCATGCAAGGATCAGAGTCATCTTCTCCATTCGTCGTCTCTAGTCTGGTTGGTGTTCTTTGTGAGAGGATCATTCGCAAGAAGATCCGGGTTCTCTGCCCGCTTTAGGAGGAAGCAAAAGGAGTTTGAGGTTCTCTGCCTGCTTCAGGAGGAAGCAAAAGGAGTCTGAGGTTCTCTGCCTTCTTTAGAAGGAAGTGAAAGGAGGTTAGGTTCTCTACCTCACCGTGTCGGTGGAAAGGAGTTTTTATACAGGCTTCTCCGCCTTGCTGTTGGGGCAGAAGGAGAGACACTTTGAGTTAGTGCAATACCCAGAGGGGAGGCTCTGGGGAGTAGACGTAGGTCAAGTTGACCGAACCACTATAAAATTTAGTGTGTTCTTTCTAATTACTTTCTGCACTTTAGTGTTCTGTGATTATTTGCTTGGGTGAAATCTATGTTTAATCTTTTCATTTGAGTATTTACTTGTTTCCGCTGCATATAATAGAAAAAATTTTCATTGTTGTTCTAAAATTTTTAAATAACCAATTCACCCCTCTCTTGGTTAGCCTCGGGACTAGTTCATCATGGCTTAACATATATATCGAACTTTCAACTTGGCCAGTCTCTTTTTATTTGGGGGCTAAGCGACTGAAGCACCTGTTGCATTTATATTTATAATTTATTTAGGCCCCTTTATTGCCCTGCACGAGAGTGGCCACCTACAAAAAATTTAGTGAGCATTCAGATAATTCCTAACCTAAGAGTAATCTAATCACCCATTACATCAATCCATAGAGTGCAATAAAAGTAAATAAATATATCAATTAATTTCAATCACAAAATGCAATGAAAACTCAAAAAACCTGGCATACAGTAGAAAAGTAAACATCAGCTTAGCCTAGATCTAGAGTCGGTTGTCCTAGCAAACCATCTAAAGTGTGTGTAGAAGGTCATGTGGCTGGGGTAGATCCTAAGTTGGGTTATTTGTTGGAATTATCTAGAGTTCTAGTTTGTTGAAGGTTTAAGGGAAGATGTGATTAAAGTTCAAATGTTAGCATATTAAAGTTTAAATTAAGTCTATTTTAATGGTTAAATCATTGCTACCATTGTTGCTTACTAAGACCGTGAAGTTTATTTCACCTTCCTTTGAACTAAGTTAATAGCCTCGTAGGACTAGATTACCTAGTAGCAATCAGAGTTAATTAAATTGATTTAATTTGTTAGAAGTTAAAGGTTAATTAATATTAATTATGTCAATTAATTATTAATTAGAAGAAAATAAATTATTTTATGTTTTCTATTAATAGGTTCGTGGCGTTGTGCCACTAGGCTCGAGGAACCAGGCCTCCTTAGGACATGTAGCCCTGCAGCCTGGAGTAGTCCATCCTAAAAACCTTATTGATGTAGTTGAATTAAGGATTTTAATTTGGTTAAATAATTAAAAGTAACTTAATTTTGATGTTTAACACTCCATTGAATCCATTCATGACGTTGTGCCACCAGGCTCGAGGAACCAGGCCTCCTTAGGACATGTAGCCCCGCAGCCCGGTGTAGTCCATCCAATAAACTTCATCTTTGGAGTGGTTGTTAAGTATTTGAGTGTTGGTTGAGTGTTTTATTAATCAAATTAAAGTTTTCTAGAATTTTAATGAATTATTAGATTTTTAGAATTATTGGAATTATTTAATTATATTAATTAAGGGGCCCAAAAATTCACTATTTAAATTAAAGCTGATTTTAAAGATATCAAATTTTTAATAAAAATTAGACCTTAAGATGAGTAGTTAGACTATTAGTACACTCAAGTTAGAGTTTTTTGTAAAAAGTTATGATTTTTTAAAGTTTGGGTCTAGATTTGAACAACGGTTGATTGAAAAGTTGACTTTTTGACTTTGAATTAATTCTAGAAGTTTGACATTTTAAGAAAATACTAGAACTTAATTAGAGTTGAATGACACTAAATTTGTTCAATTTGTATTTTTTTGTAATTAGTTATGAATTTTTAAAGTTTCCTTAATTATTTGAATTTTAAAATTACTTAATTAGGATGGTTTTGATCATTTTGATCCAAACTCATCCCAAACTGCATGGAATCACTCTCAAAGGTTAGAGATGACCCATGGGAGTGTTTCCAAGTGTTTGAAAATTATTTGAAATTTTTAATAATTTTATTAATTAATTTGATTAATTATTAATTTTCATTAAAAATTAAATTAAAGTTAAAAAAGAGATCCAGTCAAAGGGCTTTTTTTTTTCCTAGGTAAAGGTCTAAGTTTTGGTCAGTTTCAAGTATTATTTATATTTTTTGGACTTAATTTGGATTTATTACATTTCTTTCAATTTTTTGGCTCCTCAAAAGGGCTGAAACTTTGGATAATTGATTTTCTAACCTAATGACCTCCAAATCTGGTGAAATTTAAACCTATGATACATTATGTCACTAAGTTTTCTATGTTTAAGTTTTACCCCTATTGGGTGTGTGTACAATCCCTTAGAAATTTTCTAAGTTTTCTAGACATTTGTTTAATTATTTTCCTTAGGTGTCACTAAGGTTCAATTGGGCTTAAAATTTTATGTAGCTAACCCTGGGACATATGTTATCACACCATAAAAAATATGGGGTCTAATTCAAAATATTGGAAGAGTTATGAATTTTCAAAGTTTTGGGTCCAAAATGGATCCATTGCTTTGAAAATTCACATCACAGTAATTCATTGGGTGTCTAACCGAAAGAAAATTACAGTGCATGCCTAAGATACCCAAATACCTTCCACCAAAATTTGGGGCCTAATTGACCATTGGATTATGAGAAAATTACAAGAAAAACTGATTTTAAAGAAATAAACTTATCTCATAATCTAGTAATCAAATAAATTTAAACTCAATTTTAATAAATACTAGACTAAATTATCTTTCCAACGAGCCCAAAAATAGTTAATTTGGGGGAGAAATAAATTTACTATGAATTTTGAAAGTTCTGACTTTTTTTTTTGAATTTTTTTATCCATCGCCAACATGACAGCAGCGCATGACATTTTGACATGTGGCACACTGTTTATCAGCCACCTATCTGCGCCATCACTAACCCTGAGCTGTCTGATCAACAAAGAAGGAAAATCGGACAGCCGAGATCAATCCAGGCCGTTTTAGTTGAAAATTAACTTGAAAATTGAAATGCTCATAACTTTCAAAATACTCATCAAAATTTAATGAAATTGGAAACGTAGGCTCATGGGAATATGAACTTTCTTTTCCTAGACTTTGGAGACCTCATGCAATGAAATTTTTGAGTAGTTACAAATCAAAATTTAAACTTAAGATAACCATAACATACAATCTAACCATCAGATTTTTGAGATATTGGGCTCGTTAGAAAGCTACAGTAATCCTTTTTAACTTTAATGAAGACACCAAGAGCTAGATCTTGCTAGATCAAAAGTTATATTAAAAAATCCTCTTTCTCTCTCTAGAATGCTCTCTCCTCACTAAAATAGTGATTTGTGGCTTCGAAATGGTGGGAAGAAGCTTGGGAAAGCTTTGGAGATGGATGGAGAGGATGGGGAAGGCTCTAAGAAGGTTGGAGGCTACTAGAGTGGGAGCCTAGGTGAAAACTGAGCAAGGATGATGCCTTATGTCAAGTTTCTCCCTTCCGAATTCCCTTGATTTTGAATGGATGGCTTAGATTCAATTAGGGAGGGTATAGATGAGTGCCAAGTGTCTCCTAAGCTGCCCAAAGCTAGGGAATAGGGTTGGTGGTGAGTGTGACCTCCCTTGGTCCATGGGAAAGGGGACCATACCTTTTCCATCATTTGGATGAACCAATGCTTCACTTTGTTTAAGGGGTTGCCTTAGGGCCTCTTAAAAAAGGAAAATGGTCCATTTTATAGTAACTTTAAGCAGGTTCTAGATTGAGACAAAGGTTTGCCAAGGTGGCATGGTGATGTGGCCATGATTTGGCACTTTCTCATGGGTTTAAAGGGGGTTAGAGAGGGTTTCACCCCTCCAAATGGGTTGACCAAGTCAAGCCAAGGGGAGATAGACTTTGAAAGCTTTGGACATGTCAAGGGTGTCCAATTGAATGATTTTAAGGGGTTGATTTGATTTAAAGTAGGTTTAAGCATTGAAGTTGACCTTAGTGTGGGTTAAGGGTTGATTTGCTCAACCTGGTCAAATCATGGGTTGAGTTGGGTCAAACAAGCTCAAATGAGTATTTTGATATTCATGGAGATGGTGTCATGCATTGGTAAGGTCATTTGGATTAAAATTAACATTTGAGCTTTTAAGCGGCATTTTGGTCAACCTTGGTTGACTTGGTCAACTAGGTCAAACCTATAACTGAGTTTGGGTCCAATGGATCCCATATAATATTTTGGATTCATTGGAACAGGTTTCAAGGATTGAAGAGATTAGAGCTTTTAAAGGGCATTTTGGTCATCTTGGCTTCTAGTTAATTTTGGGTCAAACTGGGTCTAGAAAAGCATAATTTTCTAGTCAACCAGTCATAACAAAAGTCTTGAATGTGATTGGAGGGTTTGGAAAGAGTCCCAAGGTCAAATTCCACAAGATAGCAAGTCTAGTGGCACTAAATGGCAAGTCTAGTGGCATAGGCTATAAATAACTAGAGATTTTGCATCCTTTGGTAAAAGATTCAGTTTTGGGGTTAGAAGTGTCAGATCGAGCTCAAATTTGGAGGATTGGTCCTAGAGAAAAATCTAGACAATATGTAATTGATAGATCATAAGTTGGGGGCCATCTGATTGGGATTCTATGTGACAGAAAGTTTATCTAGGAAGGGTTTCAGGACCTAGACCTTTAGTATTGGATTTGAGTCTAAATTTTAGGATTGGAATTAGATTGGATTTAACTGCTAGAATTTAAATTATCCATATCATTAATAATCATCCGAGTGATTATTGATGACTAGATAGGGTTAGGGTTTGATAGGAGACTGGATAGCTTAGATCTGGGCTTGTTTGTTGCAAATCTGGTTTTGATGATGACAAACATGTTTCCAGTGTGTTTTGCTTGGCTAATCTATTTCAGGCACAAAAGACCACGAGCCACTCAAGCCAACTCAAGATCAGGTCCAAGTGTGTCAAATATATGATTTTTCTTTTTATTGAGTCAATTATAATGTAACTGATCCCCTAGCTAAGTAACCTTGCACACACACACTCAGGGGGAGAGATTGAGTGAGTTAGAGTTTCTGTTCAAATTTTATTCAGATCATCCTGGACGATAGTCGCATCATCCTGGACGATCCAGTTAAAACAGAAACCCTAATTAGGGCGACTAAGTTAAGAGGGTCTGATTAAGCAGATCGTCCTGGACAATCTTTGGATCGTACGGGACGATATGCTCAAATCAGAAATTCCCAGCCGCCAGATTAGGTTAGGCAAGTTTTATTTTAAGTATTTTGGTCTGATCGTCCCGGACGATACGTGTATCATCCTGGACGATTCACTACAATCATGCCTAAATTAGTCTGGTAATTAAGGAAAGCAATTAGTGTTTAATTGATACGATCACATCGTCCTGGACGATCGCAGGATCGTCCCGGACGATCGTGATCGTCTTGTGCATTTCAGCTGTACGACCCGAACTGTGTTCAGGACTATTTTGGGCCTTTTTGAACTAATCATACAGGACGATGTCCCAATCGTCCTGGACGATCAAGTCATTTTTTGGTCGTCCAGCACAGATTTCTCTGGATGACCCGAACTGTCTTCTGGACGATTTTCCTCAATTTGCACTAATCGTCCCGGACGATATGAACAACTTTTTCCACTGATCGTCCAGAAGAGCCTAATCGTCCAGACTGAATCAGCTGAATTTGAACTGATCGTATAGGATGATCTTCAGATCGTCCTGGACGATCTTGGCCGACCAGTTGAGATTTAGGGCAAATTTTAAGCCCTCCTTTAAAAGAACTTTTTCCAACTTTTGGAAAAATCTTTTGCTACCTTCCTTCCCTGAGAAACCCTAGAGAGAAGAGAGAGTTGGGAGGGAGAGAAGAGATCTTGTGAGGGGGAGTTAGTGAGGGATTCACTAAGGTTGCTCCAAGCACGGATCAGAGTCGTCTTCTCCGCTCGTCGTCTGTCGTCTAGTCGGTGTTCTTCATGGGAGGATCGTTCGCAAGAAGATCCGGGGTTCTCTGCCCGCTTCAGGTGGAAGCAAAAGGAGTTCGAAGGTTCTCTGCCTGCTTCAGGAGGAAGCGAAAGGAGGTCAGGTTCTCTGCCTCACCGTGTGGTGAAAAGGAGGTACTTTGTACAGGCTTCTCCGCCTTGCTGTGGGAGAAAAAGGAGAGTCACTTTTGTTTAGTGCAATACCCGGAGGGGAGGCTCCGGGGAGTGGACGTAGGTCAAGTTGACCGAACCACTATAAAATTTGGTTTGCTTTTCTGATTCAGTTTTGCACTTTACTTTTCAATATAAACTGCTTGGGTGAATATCATTGGTTGATCTTTTCGTTATTATTTACTTATTTCCGCTGCTAAGTATCGAAAAAATTTTTGTTGTTATCGTGAAATTTTTAAATAACCAATTCACCCCCCCTCTTGGTTAGCCTCAGGACTAGTTCAGTAGGGCTTAACATCCCTTTCAAACTTTCAAGTGGTATCAGAGCGGGATTCAAAATTTAGGTTTAAAGACTTTTGAATTTGATCCATGGCTAACTGTAATAATCGTAATACTGCTGAAGGTTATTCTATTACCAGACCACCGTTGTTTGACAATATTCCTTTTAATTTTTGGAAAATACGCATGTCTACTTTTCTGCAATCTATTGATTATCGCATGTGGATGTTAATTAAGGACGGATACGAACCACCTTTTCGAATGATTAACAATGTGAAAACTGAATTGCCATTTGCTGATTGGACGTTTGATGATCGTGATTTAGCACAGTTGAATGCAAAATGTTTGAACTGTTTCTTTTGTGCTTTGAAATCTGAAGACTATATGCGTGTTTCTACTTGTACAACGGGAAAGGAAATCTGGGATAGGTTATGTATAACATATGAAGGTACAACTGAAGTCAAACAATCTAGGTTAAATATCTTGTTACATGATTACGAACTTTTTCGCATGAAACCTAGTGAGACTGTTTCAGAAATGTACACAAGGTTCACTCAGATTGTTACCTCTTTGCATGCTTTAGGTAGAGAACTTACCAACTACGAAAGAGTGAACAAGATTCTTAGATGTTTTCCTGCTTCTTATGATGCTAAGATTACTGCTATTACTGAATCCAAAGATTTAAATACTTACTCTATTGACAGCTTACTTGGATCACTCATTTCTTACGAGCAAGGGGTGAACCAAAGGCAACTTGATGCAGGTGAACGCAAGAAAGAGAAGACAGTGGCACTAAAGGTCAAAAATTCAGATGCTAGCACTTCCGGGTCTGATAGCGATGATGTTGCCTTAATCACAAGGCAATTCAAAAGCTTTCTAAGGAAGAAACATAAGAACTATCAGAAGTGGAACAAGGGTAAGTTTAATAAAAACTTTAAGGGTTCATCTGAATCGGTTTGTTTTGAATGCAGGAAGCCTGGACACATTAAGGCTGATTGTCTAACACTTAAAGCTCACCCAAGCAAGGAGAAGAGTGAGGAGAAACCAAAGTTCAGAAAGGACAAGAAGCGGATTCAGAAGGCATTCTGGGTAGACTCTGCATCCGACTCTTCTGAGACTGAAGCTGAAGAGGAGGAAACAAACTTGTGTCTGATGGCGGATGATCACCCTGGTCAGTCGGACCAGGAAGAGGTATGTGAGCTTACTTACGATCAGTTATTTGAAGTTTCTGAAAAGATTCATACATCGTATAGGAAGCTTAAGAAAACCCATGCTAGTTTGAAATTAGATTATTTGACTTTACAAAAAGAGCATGATTCTGTAGTTAAAGATCATTCCACACTTGATTCCAATCACATGTCTCTGCTTGATGAGTTTGATGAATTGAACAAAAAATATTCAGATTTAGTTTCTGAGCATGATTCTTTGAAAACCACGCATGTTGATTTAGAAAAAACTTTTAAAGAGTTAGATACAATGGCATGTGAAGTAGAAAGTAACTGTGGCGCTTTAAAATTTGAAATTGCAAGTTTAAAGAAAGAGAATGAGGTTTTAGAAGTAAAAATCAGCGCTTTTGAAAAGAACAAAACACCGCCTACCTTTAAACAGTTTTATGCACCGCCACCTTTTAAGAATTCTGTTGCAAGTTCATCAAAGCATGTTTCATATACTACTAGGAAGAGGCACTATCACTCACGACGTTTAGTTAATCCTTTTCCTGGTGTTAGATGTTTTTCATGTGGCATGTTAGGACACATATCACACACTTGTACTATTTACCGTAGTACACATTGGGTGTGGAGACCCAAACTGTCTGTTTCACAGCACAGCATGCATGCATCGCATTCTTCTTTTCATAAGAAGGAACCCAAACCTGTTTGGGTTCCTAAGACTGATATTTGATGATTTTGTAGGTGTTCTCTCACACAAGACCTCGTGAGAGCATGTGGTACCTGGACAGCGGATGTTCTAGACATATGACTGGAGATGCAAATCAGTTCATTTCGCTGGAGGCTAGAGCTGGAGGCAAGGTTACACTTGGAGATAACACCACCAGGAAGGTGGTAGGCACAGGTATGATTGGTGATTCAAAGAATTTTGTGATTGATAATATTTTGCTTGTAGATGGACTAAAACACAACTTGCTGAGCATTAGTCAACTCTGCGACAAGGGATACAGCATCAAATTCCTGCCCACTGGCTGCATTTTAAGCTTAAATGATGAAGTTGTTTTGCATGGGCAAAGGATCAATAACATCTACAAGCTGGATATAAGTAGCATTAAATCTGATAATTCAATTTGCTTAAAAACTACTGCTGATGAGTCTTGGTTATGGCATAGGAGATTGTGTCATGCCAGTATGAAAACCCTTAGGAGAGTCACCCAAAAGGACTTAGTTAGAGGTGTGCCCAAGCTTAAGTTCACTAAGGATCACCTGTGTGATGCCTGTCAGTTGGGGAAGCAAGTCTAGTCCTCTTTTCACTCAGTTAAGGACATTAGCACCTCTAGACCTTTAGAAGTTCTTCGCATGGACCTCTTTGGACCCATTAGCACTGCCAGCTTAGGGGGGAGAGTCTATGGTTTTATGATTGTTGATGATTATTCAAGGTTCACTTGGGTTAAGTTTTTGTCACACAAATCTGAGTCATTTGATGAGTTTAGATCTTTCTCTACTTGGATTCAGAAGAAGTTAGGATGTGAGATTATTACCATCCATAGTGATCAAGGAGGGGAGTTTGAAAATGAAAGATTTGAAAGTTTTTGTGAGGATCATGGGATTAGTCACAATTTTTCAGCTCCTAGGACCCCTCACCAGAACGTGGTAGCTGAAAGGAAGAACAGGACCTTAGTGGAAGCCGCTAGAGCCATGCTTGCCGAGTATTCACTTCCAAAATACTTTTGGGCTGAAGCGGTGAACACTGCCTGTAATGTGCTGAATAGGGTGAATGTGAGAGTCAAACTGAACAAGACACCTTATGAGATCATTAAGGGTAGAACACCAAATCTGTCCCACCTCCATGTCTTTGGCTGTAAGGTTTTCATTCTGAACAACGGGAAGTCACCCTTAGGAAAATTTGACCCCAAATCTGATGAAGGAGTGTTCTTAGGATATTCAAGTGTGGGGAAATCCTTTAGGGTGTTCAATAGGAGGACTTTGGTGGTGGAAGAAACAACCCATGTTGTGTTTGATGAATCTGATCCTAAGGAGTCTAGATCTGAAGTAGAAGATGAAGAGATTGTTGAGGTTACCCAAGGAGTTGGAAATACAAATTTGGAGGAAAGGGTAAAACCTCAAACCCAATTGCCTGGAGATTGGAGATATTCTTCGAGTCATCCTAAAGAACTGATCTTAGGAGACCCTTCTGAAGGTGTTAGGACTAGGCATGGACTTAGGAAAGAAGTAAACCATTCTGCCTTTATCTCAATGACTGAACCCACCAACATCAATCAAGCCTTGTCGGATGAGTTTTGGATTTTAGCTATGCAGGAAGAATTGAATCAATTTGTAAGGAATAATGTTTGGGAGTTAGTAGAAAGACATAGAAACCAAAGTATTGTGGGAACCAAGTGGGTCTTTAAGAATAAGATGAATGATTCTGGTGTGGTGGTTAGAAATAAGGTAAGATTGGTGGCTAAGGGGTATAATCAGATAGAAGGGATAGATTTTGAGGAAACTTTTGCCCCTGTAGCTAGATTGGAAGCCATTAGAGTGCTACTAGCCTTTGCCTGTTACAAGGGATTTAAGCTGTTTCAAATGGATGTCAAGAGTGCCTTTTTAAATGGGGTAATTAAAGAAGATGTTTTTGTAGAACAACCCCCAGGTTTTGAGAGTTCCCAATATCCAAGTCATGTCTATAAATTAAAAAAGGTCTTATATGGATTGAAATAGGCACCCAGAGCTTTGTATGAGAGGCTTAGCACATTCCTGTTAGAAAGAGAGTTTGTTAAGGGGAGCGTAGACACCACCCTTTTTCTGAGGAGAATAGGAGATGACTTACTCATTGTCCAGATCTATATTGATGATATAATTTTTGGATCTTCTGATAAATATTTATGTGATGAGTTTTCCAAAATAATGAGTAAGGAGTTTGAGATGAGTATGATGGGAGAATTGTCCTACTTTTTGGGGTTTAGCATAAGGCAAACGGATGATGGAACCTTTCTCAATCAATCAAAATACACTAAGGACATTTTGAAGAAATATGAAATGGACAAAGCCAAGCCAATCAATACTCCCATGCCCTCCTCAGTTCAGTTAGACAAGGATTCAAATGGAAAATCTGTTGATCAGAAGAAGTATAGAGGGATAATAGGTTCACTGCTTTACCTGACTGCTAGCCGACCTGATATCATGTTTAGTGTCTGTCTTTGTGCTAGGTTTTAGGCTGATCCTAAAGAGTCCCACCTGACTGCTGTTAAGAGAATTCTTAGATATCTTTTAGGGACCCCAAACCTAGGAATTTGGTACCCTAGGCACAGCACCTCTTTTGAGATCATTGGATATTCTGATTCTGACTTTGCGGGGTGTAGGGTGGATAGGAAGAGTACCTCTGGGACTTGTCAATTCATAGGACAATCGTTAGTCTCCTGGTCCAGTAGAAAACAGAACTCAGTTGCACTTTCCACTGCAGAAGCTGAGTACATTGCCTTAGAAAGTTGTGTGGCCCAAGTTCTTTGGTTGAAATAACAAGTCTTGGATTTAGGAGTACCCGTTGGCACAATTTCTGTTCTGTGTGATAATACCAGTGCCATCTGTATCTCTAAGAATCCAATCCAACATTCTAGGACCAAATACATTGACATTAGGCATCACTTCATTAGGGACCATGTTACAAAAGGGGATATTGAGCTACATCATGTAGCAACTGAAAATCAGCTGGCTGACATATTCACTAAATCACTGGCCTTTGACTCATTCAGCATTTTGAGAACCAGATTAAGAGTGATTGATATAAATGCTTGATTCTGATGACTGCTGATTTATGATCTTTCTGATTGGTATTCTGATTTCTGTTAGTTAGGTTTAGTTTTTTGATTTCTGATTTCTGTTAGTTAGTTTTTGGCTTTGATTATTTACTTTTAGTTGATTTTATTTCTTCTGCTGATTTCTGTTTTAGCCTTACTGTTAGTTTGATTTGAGTATTTACTTTGATGTGATTTTCTACCTGCTTGTATTCACTAGTTCATATCTTGCACTTACTGGTTTTATATTGTTCAAAATCTGATCACCGTTCACTATTTCTGAAAAATCTGAACTTCTAACTATGAGTTTTTACCTTGTTTTGGTTTGGAAGCTGGTACGCAGTGATTGATTCCACTGAACCTGTTAAAGGGAAGAAACATTGATGATTGTTTCTCTTCCTCTAACTCCTTTACTGGTGTATGGTTTCTTTCGAATAAAAATTCTTTTCAAAATTAAAATGTTAGTTTTTGAAATAGAGATTATTTTATCTTCCTACAGTAATCTGCCTCATATCAATAGTGTTTTTCAAAGTCTTGAGTCATTAGTTTGATTTTCTAAAACCAAGTGATTGCATTTATCATATGGTGTATGGCTTTTATTTTATGGATCATTCTTCCTTACCAAGGAGAGTCATCTCCTATGTCTGGAAGATAATCTCACAGCTGAGACTCTTTAATAATTATGAAAAGGAGAAAGCTTATAAAAGATGCGCAGTGCACCAGATAATTTGAAAAAGAGGCATAAAATGAGCCCAAAATTGAAAAGATGCGAAATTGCCAAATTGGATACACAAAGTGTATCAAAAATCAAAAGATGCACAAAGCGCCAACCAATTTGAAAAAGAGGCACAAAATGAGCCCAAACCAAGCTTTCTTCCCTTTCAGATTGTTAAATATCCTAGAAAAATCTGTGCGCCACTTAATATTTTCAAAAGCTTGAGTCTGGAAAATCCTGATTTCTGATTTTTTACTTTATAACACTATTATATCAGATATTTTTCTGGAACGAGTGTTGAAAGGATCTCTTTTCAAATCTAATGTCTTTTCTTCTGAATCGGATTTTTGTTTTGAAAGAGGTTTGCATCGATAAAGTCCCCGGGGTCGGAGTTATGAAAGTTGATTATTTCCAACCTTTAATGGATTTCAGTCCTGTCAATCATCCTGTAATTGGTTTTTGAATCTAAAATTAAGGAAAAATTCTGATTTTCTTATTTTGTAGTTGTTCTATTTTATGTTTTATTTCAGTGTTATGTTTTTCCCTCCTCCTTTTTGTGATGTCAAAAGGGGGAGTCAGTTGTAGTAGTCTGTTTCAATTTTCTGAGTCATATTTTCTGTATTGTTTGAGCTGTTAAATGAAAATTTAAAAAAAATGTTTGTTTTGTTTGATCTCCTAGTTTATTTTTATTTTTAGACTACTTTATAAATGTTTGCCATCATCAAAAAGGGCGAGATTGTTGCAAATTTGGTTTTGATGATGACAAACATGTTTCCAGTGTGTTTTGCTTGGCTAATCTGTTTCAGGCATAAAAGATCACGAGCCACTCAAGCCAACTCAAGATCAGGTCCAAGTGTGTCAAATATATGATTTTTCTTTTTATTGAGTCAATTATAATATAACTGATCCCCTAGCTAAGTAACCTTGCACACACACACTCAGGGGGAGAGATTGAGTGAGTTAGAGTTTCTGTTCAAATTTTGTTCAGATCGTCCTAGACGATAGTCGCATCGTCCTGGACGATCCTGTTAAAACAGAAACCCTAATTAGGGCGACTAAGTTAAGAGGGTCTGATTAAGCAGATCGTCCTGGACGATCTTTGGATCGTACGGGACGATATGCTCAAATCAGAAATTCCCAACCGCCAGATTAAGTTAGGCAAGTTTTATTTTAAGTATTTTGGTCTGATCGTCCCGGACGATACGTGTATCGTCCTGGATGATTCACTACAATCATGCCTAAATTAGTCTGGTAATTAAGGAAAACAATTAATGTTTAATTGATACGATCACATCGTCCTGGACGATCGCAGGATCGTCCCGGACGATCATGATCGTCTTGTGCATTTCAGCTGTACGACCCGAACTGTGTTCAGGATGATTTTGGGCCTTTTTGAACTAATCGTACAGGACGATGTCCCAATCGTCCTGGACGATCAAGTCATTTTTTGGTCGTCCAGCACAGATTTCTCTGGATGACCCGAACTGTCTTCTGGACGATTTTCCTCAATTTGCACTAATCGTCCCGGACGATCCCCGTATCGTACGGGACGATATGAACAACTTTTTCCACTAATCGTCCAGAAGAGCCTAATCGTCCAGACTGAATCAGTTGAATTTGAACTGATCGTACAGGATGATCTTCAGATCGTCCTGGACGATCTTGGCCGACCAGTTGAGATTTAGGGCAAATTTTATGCCCTCCTTTAAAAGAACTTATTCCAATTTTTGGAAAAATATTTTGCTACCTTCCTTCCCTGAGAAACCCTAGAGAGAAGAGAGAGTTGGGAGGGAGAGAAGAGATCTTGTGAGGGGGAGTTAGTGAGGGATTCACTAAGGTTGCTCCAAGCACGGATCAGAGTCGTCTTCTCCGCTCGTCGTCTGTGGTCTAGTCGGTGTTCTTCGTGGGAGGATCGTTCGCAAGAAGATCCGGGGTTCTCTGCCCACTTCAGGTGGAAGCAAAAGGAGTTCGAAGGTTCTCTGCCTGCTTCAGGAGGAAGCGAATGGAGGTCAGGTTCTCTGCCTCTCCGTGTGGTGAAAAGGAGGTGCTTTGTACAGGCTTCTCCGCCTTGCTGTGGGAGCAAAAGGAGAGTCACTTTTGTTTAGTGCTATACCCGGAGGGGAGGCTCCGGGGAGTGGACGTAGGTCAAGTTGACCGAACCACTATAAAATCTGGTTTGCTTTTCTGATTCAGTTTTGCACTTTACTTTTCAATATAAACTGCTTGGGTGAATATCGTTGGTTGATCTTTTCGTTATTGTTTACTTGTTTCCGCTGCTAAGTATCGAAAAGATTTTTGTTGTTATCGTGAAATTTTTAAATAACCAATTCACCCCCCCTCTTGGTTAGCCTCGGGACTAGTTCAGTAGGGCTTAACATCCCTTTCGAACTTTCATTGTTAAGGGTCGGGATTATTTTAAAATCTGGATAGATCTTAAAGTTTGGATAAATCCTAAATTTTGTTTTGATTTTGGGATTTAAATTGGTATTGAGTTTAAATAAATTTGGGTTATAGATTGACCCTAGGATCTAGACTAGATCCTAAGGCTGGAGTCTGGGAAAGTCCTTGAATCTAGACCCTAGGGCCTGAAGTCTAGAAAGATCCTAGGGTATGGATTGATCTAGGAGACTGGGTTGGTCCTGGTGACCTCATACAAAAATGAGGTCAACAGTAGTCTGATTATGGTCCCTTTGAATTCCATCATGACTGTAACCCTTGTAACTGTTATTGCATGACTATTATCCTTTTAACCACCACCACTTGACTATGATCCATCTAACATCTCTTACCCAACTACTGTCCCTTTAACCTAAGTCAACTAAATATGGTCCCTCTAACCTTAGTCATTCTTATAGCCTACGTAACATATATTAGTTCACTATAATCCATTTGACCACTGTCACCCAACTATAGTCCCTCCTACCATTATCACCAAACTACAATTATGCTTACTATCATTTCCTGATAACTATCCCTTTATAAACTATCACTTAACTATGGTCCCTTTAACCTACATCACTCAATTAAGGTCCCTCCAACCGCCACCATCTAATTATGGTCCCTCTAACCATGGTCACCCAACAATGTTCACTCTTATCTCCATCGCCCAACCATAATCCCTACAATAACTATTGTCTGACTTTGATCGCATTGACAAATATCACCTAACTATGATCTCTATGAACATCACCTCATGACTATGGTTCCTCTGACCACCATTACATAACTATGACCCCATCGACCTCTATCAACCAACAAAGGTCTCATCATCCTCCCCCGCCTGACTATGACTCCTCCAACCACTATTACATGACTACTATCCCTTCAAACTTTGTCAACTAACTATGATCCTTATAAACTCCATTACCTCACTATGGTCCCTTAAACCAAATAAATAATAATATTTTAATAAGAGCTCTAATACCATGGGATTCTTCTAAATCCAACAATCTAATGTGCACTACACTATGTATATTTCATATATTATACTAATGCCTTCCTCAAGGAAGGCCATCATTTCAAAGAAATGATAAATACCAGTGGAATCATTTCGATTGGTCAAGGCCATTTGGTTTTTCTTCTTTTTAGAGGTTTCCACATAAAAAATTCCAGTGTCTTTAATGATTATTTCACAATATATATATATATATATATATATATATATATATATATATATATATATATATATATATATGTATAAACTCTTTGTCTCTCTACCGCTTTGAATGTTCCAGCATGAAATAACATGATTAGGCTAAAATTATTTATTATAGCTGAAATTAAAGTATTCTAATATAATTATTTTTTATTAACTCTAAAATATATTTAGGATGTTGTTACATAAGGCCTTTTAGAGGAAAAGGGTTTTCTTCATACTTCTCTTGATTTTTGTTTTTCACCATTAAAAAAGCAATCTTTAAGTGAGATTATTCTCCTTTGATTTTTTTCCTGATCATGGTTTTGATTTTCAAAGTTGAAAATCTAAATTTCTAATTTAATAGCTTTTTAAATTGATAATAATGTATTTATAGATCTCATGAAAGTTCTTATTTTGTTGAGACTAGTCAATGGGACATGTTAGTCAAACATATCATGGAAGAGAAGATGTGTAGGAGTTTCCATAGTACTTGATAAATTTTGGATGCTCCTGTGCCTTCTATGCAGAAGAAAAGTGTTTAGCTAAATTCTCAAGTAGAAGACATACGGAGTGGATGTAGGTTAGTAGGCTGAATAGCTAAAAAATAAAATTTCATTATATTTTTTTTTTAAACTTTATTTCATTGTGCTACTTGCAATATTTATAATATGACTTGGTGTGTTGATGTTGTCAAAATTATTCTTAAATCTTTATCATAAAATTTTTTTAAAAGAAGCACTAGTTCAGCCCTCCCCCCTCTTTTGGGTGCTACTCACTTCAAAAAGTAGAAGACATACCATAGCTTTACATAATAAGTCTAAGAAAGTAAAAAATCATAGTGTCTAGTCTAGTTCAAATACTCTATAATGTATTTCGAATTAAAGGAGTCCACTATTCTCCAAAACTAAATAAGATGAGATTTCAATATTGGGAATACTTTCTTAATCTCATATTGCCTCAATGGACATTATGAGAGTAGTAGAGAGACAATAGCAACACTCGGACAATGTTAGTCAAGTAGTGGTGGTAGATATTGTGATCTCGTGATAATTATAGTTCATTAATAGTCAAATGGTGGAGATTTGAAGATCATGAATCAATTATGATGGTCATATGATAATAGTAGGATAGTGATGATCAAATATTGGTGGTTGGACAATAACAATCTAATGACGATGATGGTAGGTGGTGATCATCATTGTTGAATTCTTGAGTTCATATGATCTCAAGCTCTCTCCATGCTCAAGTTTAGGCCCCTTTAATGTGGATAATGAAGTCAATTTTTAGTATTTTGGGGTGACATTTTGATAAGTTTGGCAAAAACTTCATAACCCTTCACCAGATGACCTATATGAAATCCTTTTATCATATCCTACCCATTTTGTATTTATTAGCCCTAACGAACTTAAAATTGAATGATTGTAGGCTCATTGGATTACCTTATCAAAACACTCCATTTGAGTACAAGCGTGTTAGATTCAAATGTTATTTGGTCCATCAATTAATATTTCAAAAGTTTTTAATTTTTTTTAAATGCTTGATTTGGATTCCATTGGGCTAAGATAAGATTACTTTTACTATCATAAGGTTTGTCTTGTCAAGATAGTTATTTCTACTATAAGTTTATGATATAGAAGTTTAAATTTGGAAGTTATCAATTTAAATATTACCTCAAAATTCATACTTGATAAGATAAATTTTCTAGTGTGAAGTGAATGAATATGACAATTATATCTTTAAATAATATTTTAGTTTTGAATTATAATTTATAATGAAAGACTTCTTTTTAAATAATAAATAATATTTTTTAAATGTAAAAAAACATTAAATTAAGTTTTTAATATTTTGTATGCTTGAATTTTGAATTAAAGATAATTATTAATGATACATTTTCAGAGAAATGGGTAGTTAAAATATGACAAAATGTCGTGATATTAAATAATAACAGTCTTGAATTTAGACTTTATTATCAAAGATAAGATTCAAGTTTATTTAAGTATTGTACTATTCATGATAATTATTGTATAATCATATATGTTTTCCCAGGTGCTTCATAATTTGTCAACAGGTTACCAGGTGAGTACTTGTATCCAATAGGACCCGTAAAAGAAATCACCCAAATATCATCAGGCTTCACTCGCCTTGACCTGTAATGGGAGATCACCCCTCTCGATGCCAATGAGAAATCTTTCCCACAAATTAACTCACCACTCGCCTCATGGGATGGAGACAACCAACACAAAAACTTACCCCATCTAGGGTGGGAACCTTAATCCTCCAATATACAAGTCCAACTATAAGAAAGCATCTACAAAGAGGGCTCCCTAGCTCACCTTAGCTTGACCAACCAACCATTGGGATCACCTTCCCCGCAACATCAGCTCATTCACCTTCTCTTCAAGGAGGTCCATGCTCAACGTAGGTCACAAGTGGCTCCTATACATCAATCTGTCATGAAACAATCTTTCTACAAAACTAGCTAGCAAACTTGCCTACACATACTCAGCACTACCAAGCTTGCCCACTTTATGTAGATCGCCTAGTGCATACTCGTCATTACTGAACTCATCCAGGAAAACATCATTCAAGTTTTCCAACCTTACTCTACGTCGGTCAATCAAAAGGTGACACATATCTTTGCTAATATGTGTAGCATTTCATTTTCTTTTCTTTTGGGGAGTAGCCATTCCTGTAGCTCTCAGAACCTTATAAGTAAGGGTGGTGAGGAGCATTTAGCACCATTTATGGTATCTTAAATTTCATGATACTTAAGTATTTTTCTATCTAATTGAAATTTTAAGTATTTATTATAGCCTTACTTTAGCATTCTCCCATTCTCTCCTTTATTATGCAGGTTCCTAATTGCACGGTCATAAATCGATCTACTAGTAAGATCGGGTGTCAACATGGATAAATTTGAATCCAACAATTATGCTTTTAAACATTTTTAATTCATTCTAGGCTTCTTTAGTATGACTATCTTTTTTTATTGATGTAGTTGTTTTTCTACTCATCAATTGCATCACATCATTGCTTATTACTGACTTAGATATTCTCTGGAGTGGTCTTCCTTTTTTTAATTTGGGATAAATTATTTACATATTACTTAATACATATGTATTTATAAAATTAATACCTATAATATATTTTGAAATAATTAAATATATATTTTTGCACATGCAGCATTTAAATTTTTGAAAACTCGATAAAAATAAAAAAGAAAGGCTAAAATTTTATTATAAATTTTTATGTTTTTATTAAAATAAAAAAAAAATAAAATGATGAAGGTTTTCTAAATAATTAAATTTCAGATTTATAGCCAATTTATTTATAGACATGTTTGCTTGGACTGTACTTAATTTTCACAAGCATAATGGTTAGCTGCGATGATTTGTACTAAGAATTATGCATAGACATATTAATTATACAACATTGCTTGTTCACAACTTCACATCAATGAGTTGTTGAAAAGTTTGAAGAAAAATCGACATCATGATTACACATATAGTAATCTTTACTATCGCTTTAAGGATGGAACTTGTCTGTTGGATTTGAGAGAAAGTTGCTTTTTGAACTTTGTTTGGTGGCCAATATTTTCACATTGATGTCAGATGGTTAATTTATAAGTGAGTATTGGACTTATTGTAGTCAGGCTTCGCTTGTAATGATTTTTTGCTCTTTTACTGAATTTATTTGTGTACATCAGATAATGTAGCTATATTAACAACAGTAATTTTCATTAATTTCATTATGCATAATATGAGCACTTGTAATTTTTTTTATTATATAATACGTTTAGATAAAACAATATTAGGGGGTTTACATATATAATATATAAATTTTTATAAATTTTCATATTAACATCCAAATATTAATATTTATACAATTTAAAGCTATATAAAATTAAAAAATAGGTGAAATTATTGAAACCGAAATATTGCAAAAAAAAAAAAAAAATGGAACCGAAATATTGTTGGTAAGGCTGAAATTAAAACGAATTGAATTTGAGCATTAAAGCATTGATAAAGGCCGTCAATCCCATGTCAGTGCTATTCACTGGTTTTATTATATTATAAGCTTTTCTTGTATGACTATAAATTTCATTATCTATCTCTTAAGAAAATGTAGCCAAGCTTGAGTGCTCAGTGAGCACAGAGTTATTTATAGTACTTAAATTCCTCAATTTTTTTAGGCAATATTAAATTACCACAGCACTAATGTTTATTTGTGTATACAAATAGTATGGTGCGATCAAGTTAAATCTACCTTGACGCATGAAAGGTTAAGGATACAATGGTTGAAGGTTAATGTACACTCCGAATATTCTTTGGGGACATTCTAGAAAATTTTCATAGACTCTCCAAACATTCTACAAACTCATCAGTTCATAGTGAACTCACCATACTAATGATCAGACTCGCCACTCATCACTCGATAGGCCAACTCGCATTCAACAGGGTCACTTGCCACTCTTGTTACTTAGTTAACCCACTGATCATTCGTCACTCTATAGGCCCTCTCATCATTCATTATTCAGGGACCCAGTTGACTAGTGAGTGTTCACGTGTCAGTTGGGCAACATACCTCATATAAGTAAATATGTTTCTCTATAAAGATTTTCCTATGACTCAAGAATCTTATAAACAAAAAGGTCCTAGGGAAATTTTATGATAGGAGGAAACATTTAGGAGCACTTGGATTAAATTATAAAATCTTTAAAATATTCGTTTTTCTTTCCCATTCACTTTTTCAATTCTTCTCTCTACCAAGTGTTATGATATGAATCTTTTAAGAATAGGAAGTAAAGTCTTGGTATTGCCCACAAAAAAAAAATCAACATCTTAAAAGGTGTGGTGAGCAGAGACTAATGGTAAGAACTAGAAGATAACCTCACCTTAAAGACCATTCATCATGATCTAAAGCAGATGAATGAACGAATTACAAAATTAATCCAACATGCACTAGGAGGACTACAGTGGAACGCACCAAAGGAGTGTACAACCAAAGAACAATTTGACCTAGTGATTCATCATAGAAGGCCAAAAATTAGGGCAGGCAGATCGAAGATCAATGCATACCACAATTGCAATCAAACAAGTAATGAGGAGTACAAGTCTCCTCCTTGGCAAAAAAGGAAAGTATAATTCATGCTAGCCAACATATTTTCCAAGTAGATAGCTAGAGTAAGGCCATCTCAAAAATTCAAGTTGCCTAATCTAAAATCTCCTAAGCAAGGATCAACCTCTCCAACCATGTTGCTTATATCAAGCCGATGGCATCCCTATTGATAATTCATTAGGGTTGTTAAGCCCTTATGAACTAGTCCCAAGGCTAACCAAGAGGGGGGGTGGGGGGGGGGGGGGGTGGGGGAGGGGGGTGTATTGGTATTTTAAAAAATTCTAACACAAACAAAAAAAATATTTTTGTTCATTTGAATATTTTAAAACACAACCAGTTAAAGAGGTAGCAGATAATCAAAATCGGATATTTCAACCACAGATCAGATTAGAGAAATATATGAAAATTAAAATGTAGAGAAGTAAATGAAAAGTGCACACCAGATTTATAATGGTTCGGTCAACTTGAGCTACGTCCACTCCCTCGATCCTTCCCTCCAGGTATTGCACTAAAAACTATAGTGACTCTTCTTTTGCTCCCACAGCAAGGCGGAGAATCCCTTACAAAATCTTTCCACCGACACCGATGAGGCAGAAAACCTTGACTCCTTTTGCTTCCTCCTGAAACAAGCAGAGAACCCTAACTCCTTTTGCTTTCTCCTAAAGTGAGCAAATAACCCAGAATCCTTTTGCTTCATCCTAAAGCAGGGAAAGAACCCCAACTCCTTTTGCTTCCTCCTGAAGCAGGTAGAGAACCCAGATCTGGTACTAATAATCATCTCCTTAGAGCCACCACGGAACCAAGGATGAAGAAGGAAGATGACGATCGAATCCTTGATTGGAGCAACCTTTGTCAATCCCCTCACAAGATCCTCTCTCTCTCCCAAACTCTCCTTCTACTTTAAGCTCTCTTAGAGTGGAAAATGGCAAAAGATATGTTTTAAAAGTAAAAATAATTTTCTTAAATAACAGGCTTAAAAAACCTAGTTTTCCAATTTTGCGCAACTGATCGTCCTGGACGATCGCCTAATCGTCATATACGATTAGTACAAAAACTGACTAAATCGACCAGAACATAGTTCTGGTCATCTAGAAGATAAAGTGGGATGATACTAAATATAACTGATCGTCCAGGATTATGTTTTAATCGTCCTATATGATTAGTTTAAAAAAAGAAATTATTGTCCAACAGATAGTTTGAGTCATCCAGCAGATAAATCAGGATGACTTGAAATATAACTGATCATCAAGGATGATGTTGATATCATCCTGTACGATTAGTATAAAAAAGAACATATCATCCAGCAGATGGTTCGGGACGTCCAACAAATTGAGGAGAAAGTTAAGGTTTTTCTTATTAATCATCCTGGACGATCCTGTGATTATCCCGGATGATATAATTGATCAATCTAACTTTAATTACTCTCCTTAATCACCTGATTAATTTAGGCGTGATTGGTACAAATCACCCAGGATGACGTGCGATCATCCTATATGATTAGATATATAAATTCAATTTCAAAAACATGCCTAAATAAGTTTGGCCGCTAAGTATTTTTAATTTAAGAATATCATCTAGGATGATGGGAGGATCGTCTAGGACGATTTACTTAATCAGGTTAACTTATCCCAGATGCCCTAATTAGGGTTTCTATTTTTAACTAATCGTCTAGGATGATATTTGGATCGTCCTGTACGATATGATCAAAAACAAAAAAAAAAACTCTAACTCACTAAATTTCTCCCCCTGAGTGTGTGTATGCAAGGTTACTTAGCATTAGTATCCATTTTATTATATTTTACTCAAGAAAGGTAAGAACCCATTGGAATTTAAAATTACAAACTAACTCAATCTTAATGTACCCAATCTTGTGCTGACATGAATTGCACTTGATCTTGTGGACCTAAAAAGTTAGTAGGCATGGCAACTTCAAAGAGATGTGCAGTAGTAATATTAGTAGAGAAATAGAAATATTTGTTATCATCAAAATTATGATCATTGAATCCAGATTTACAATAATCTCCCCCTTTTTGATGATGGCAAATATTTGTTAGATAATTTCAAATCAAGTAGATAAAAATAAAATGTAAGTAAAGCAAAGCAAAGCAAAGTACTATAAGTAAAGCAAAGCACATTTTACTAAAATAAGCAAATGATACAACACTAACACTACAAGAAAATAATACACCACTAACACTAACACTACTCCCCCTTTGACATCACAAAAAGGAGGAAAAGCACAAAGCAGAACACATACATGAAAGAATAACAATACAAACATCACACACAAAAAAAGAAAGCTATATGTACGATGGACACTGATCAGGTGGAGGAGGTGGAGGTGTTTGAAAGAAATGGATAATGGAAGCAAACTACTCCCCAAACCAGGCCAAATCCTGGTCGTACTGCTGCTGTTGTTAGGCTAAATAGGCATTGAAATGTTCGACATCTACTGCATACTGCTACTCTTGTACAACAACATAGGAGTCAAACCTGGTCTCCCACTGGTTAAACCTCTCCACTAGCTGATCTAGTTATGAGTGCTGGTGAATAGGAATAGGTTCAGGAGCTGGTGCAAGAATAGCTTCTTCCTTTTCTCCCATATTGTCCGCTTGCTCTGGATGGAGGCGAGTGCTGTGTAGGGCATGGAAGGAGTTATTTGTGTTGAAGAAAGGGTGATAATTTAGTGGGGTAGGATACTGAAGATTGTACTTGGTTTTAAGGACATAAGCAATGAGGTGTCCTAGAGCTAAATTTGGTTTCCTCCTATGTCTGGGATCCCTAATGCCAGTCAAGTGGTCAATGTATCGAAAGAGAAGATCAGTAGTATTGAATTCCCTATGAGCCATGATATAATTGGTGGTGATGGAAACTAAAGGAGTGATGTGAACACGGTCACCAACTTTGGGAATTATAGATGTTCTAAGAACATATTGGATGGTCCAAGTATCTTTAACCAATGAACTAGTGGCACCATCATGGTAAGTAACATTTGTGCTCCATAGATACTGATTAATGGGACTCCAGTTGAAATCAGGATCTAAGGCAAAGATGTGAAGCTTGTCTACAGTGGTGGAAAGTTGAAGAAGTTCATGGCAGTCTTGATAAGTGATTTCTACAGGTCGTTTATTTATATAGGATTAAAGTGCAGTGTAGGTAGAGTTAATTCAAAGACTGGCGAAGAATTCATATAAAAGTTCAGAGTGAAAAGGAACTATAAGGGTCAGAATAAAAGTAAGAGTAGTATGGGCAAAAAGATCTAACATTGGATACGTCAGGGTACGGGGATTGACTGTCTTGGAGAGTGCAATCCCTACTATTTTGTAGCGAAGGTAAGCAGCCTGATCTACTACATCAGTGAAGCGAGGGTCCATAGTTCCCCTCGAGGAGCTTCCAGAAAGCATCCTGGAATGTTTGCCACCAGCCATTTTTGAGCTTGACTGAAGGAGAGAAATATTTGAAGTGAAGAAGAAAGTTGGAGTGAAGAGTAACCTTGAAATAGGCCTATTTATAAAGAGTTGCCCATATCATCTAGGTCGGTCGTGATATCGTCCAGGATAATTTGAAGTAATAATGTGAGCCAGGCCTATTGGTCAAAAAGGTGGTCATATCATCCAGGATGATCAGGTATCATCTAGGATGATTAGACTTTGGCAATCATCCCGAGGAGTTCTTCTAAATGATCATTGACGAAAAGTATCATCCAAGATGATGTAGTGGATCATCCAGGATGATCGGCAATAATGGATCATACCAACCAAATTTAAATCATCCAGCATGTTTTAAATGTGGATCATCTAGGATGATTAGGTGTATCATCCAGGATGATGTCCAATAATTGGTTCAAATTAACCGTTGGAGTGGAGATGTGATCATATCGTCTAGGATAATGTGGATATCAGCTAGGATGATGTGAGAAAAATTTAAAAAAGTTAGATGATGAAGAGAAATGGTCAAGGGAGTCTAAAATATAAAAAAAATAAATCAAAATTTAAAGTAAAATACACAATGAAAATGATAAATAAAAATAAAGTTTTTTTTTAATTGATCACTCTAATAAAGGAGAATTTTTCCTTTAGCTAAAATTCAAAAGCCAATAAGAAGAAATTGACGATACAGAAATCTAGATAAAGTTGGGAAATCAATTTTTGTAAACCCTACCTCGAACACCTTACAGGTTCAAATTCCTTTCAACCAAAAATCTAATTCAGAAGAAAAGAAATTAGATAAGAAAAGTGATCCTTTCAAACTTTATTCCAAAAAAATATCTGATAAAATAGTATTGTAAAGTAAAGAACCAGAAATCATAATTTTCTATCTCAAGTGTGTTTTAATATATTAAGTGGCACATGGATTCTTCTACGATTTTTAAAGATTTGAAAAAGGAGAGAGCTTATCTTTTTGTGTGCTCATTTTGTGCCTCTTTTTTATTTATTTGGCGCTTTTTACGCATCTTTTGATTTTTTGATACACTTTATGTATCTTTTTATTTTATTGGTGAACATTACACATCTTTTTAGTGTTGGACTCTTTTTGTGCCTCTTTTTAAGTTGATTGGTGTACTTTGTACATCTTTTGCAAACTTCCTTTCTTTCAAAACCTCTAAAAGATAATCATTTATAAGATTAACTTCCTGATATAAGAAAAGAAAAACTCACTCTCTTAGATATCGAAAAGTAATCCACAAAAAAGAATTATTCTCATATGATAAATAAAACCACCTGATTAAGAAAATACGAAAGTGATTCAATGATTTAGAACACTACTTATATGAGATAGATTAATGTAGGAAGATAAAATAGATCTCTATTTTAAAGTCCAACTTTTTAATTTTGAAGAAGTTTTTTATTCAAAAAGAATAATACACCATTAAAGGAGTTAGCGAAAGAGAAATAATCATAAATGTTTTTTCATTTAACTATTTTAGAGAAGTCAATCGCTGCTTATAAGCTTCTAAATAAAAATAAGAAAAAACTCTCATTTAAAAAGCAAGTTTATCAGCAGAAGTGAGCAGTGATAAGATCCTTAAAATACTAAAGCAAAAAAAAAAATAACAAAAAATCAAGAACATAAATCAAGAACACCAAAAGAAATAAATAGACAAATCAAAAAAAAGTGAGGAAAAAAAAAGCAGGTAATATGAAAAGAAAAACATCAAAAGAAATAATCAAACAAATCAAATAAAAACTAAGTGTAGAAACATAAATAGAAAGTATCAATTTCTAGCATGAATATCTATCACACCTAATCAGGTTCTTAAGGTCCTAAAGGTTTTAAAGGCAGTGGTTTTATGAAGATATCTGCCAGTTGGTTTTCAGTGGCTACATGATGTAGCTCTATATCTCCTTTGGTAACATGGTCCCTAATGAAGTGGTGCTTAATATCAATGTGTTTGGTCCTGGAGTGTTAGATTGGGTCCTTTGAAATGTAGATGGAACTAGTGTTATCACATATGATAGAAATTGTGCCTACAAGAAGTCCTAAATTAAAAATTTATTGCTTTCACTAAAGGACCTGGGTTTAAGGTAATGTATTCATCTTCAGTAGTGAACAGTACAACTGAGTTCTATTTTCTGCTAGACCAGGAGACTAAGGATTTTCATATGAATTGACATGCTCTAGAGATACTTTTTTTATCCACCCTACATCCTACAAAGTCAGAATTCGAGTATCTTATAATTTCAAAGGAGGTGTTATGCCTAGGATACCAGATTACTAAGTTTTGGGTCCCTAGGAGATATCTAAGAATTCTCTTAACAACAGTTAGGTGGGATTCCTTTGGATCAACCTGAAATCTAGCACAGAGATAAACACTAAATATAATATGAGGTCTATTAACAGTCAGGTAAAAAGAAGTGACCCAATTATTCCTCTGTACTCCTTCTAATCAACAGATTTTCCATTTGAATCCTTATCTAAATGGACACTAAAACTCATGGGAGTGTTGATTGGCTTGGCTTTATCCATTTCATATTTCTTTAGGATGTCCTTAATGTATTTTGATTAATTAAGAAAAGTTTCATCATCCATTTGCCTTATGATAAATCCCAAAAAGTAGGATGATTATCTCATCATACTTATCTCAAATTCCTTGCTCATTATTTTAAAAAAATCATCACATAATTTTTTATCAGAAGATCTAAAAAGTATATCATCAACATAGATCTGGAGAATGAGTAATTAATCTCCTACTTTCCTCAGAAAAAGGGTGGTGTCTATGCTCCCCTTAACAAACTCTCTTTCCATTATGAATGTGCTAAGCCTCTCAGACCAAGCTCTAGTTGCTTGTTTTAATCCATGCAAAGTCTTTTTTAATTTGAAAATATGATTTGAAAATTAGGAATTTTTAAAGCCAGGGGGTTGGTCTACAAAACACATCTTCCTTTATTATCCCATTTAAAAAGGCACTCTTGGTATCCATTCATAAAAGCTTAAATCCCTTATAATAAGCAAAGGCTAGCAGTGCTCTAATGGCTTCCAAATGGGCTATAGAGGCAAAGGTTTCCTCAAAATCAATCCCTTCTATTTGGTTATACCCCTTAGCCACTAATCTTACCTTATTCCTAACCACCACACTAGAATCATTCATTTTATTTTTAAAGATCCATTTGGTTCCCACTACACTCTTGTCCTTAGGCCTTTCTACCAGCTCCCATACATCATTCCTAACAAATTAGTTTAGTTCCTCTTGCATGGCTAGGATCCAAAATTTATCAGAAAAGGCTTGATTGATGTTGGAGGGTTTAGTCATTAAAATGAAGGCAGAGTGGTTCACTTCTTTTCTAAGTCTGTTCCTTATTCTAACACCTTCAGAAGGGTCTTTTAAGATCAGTTCTTTAGGATGACTTGAAGAATATCTCCATTCTCTAGGCAGTGAAACTTCAGGTTCTACCCTTTCCTCCAGATTCATAGAATTTACTCCTTCAGTGACTTCTACAACCTCCTCTTCTTCTACCCTAGACCCTCCAAAATTATTACACTCATCAAACACAACATGAGTGGTCTCCATAATAATTAGGGTTCTTTTATTGAAGACTCTATAGGATTTCCTAACACTTCAGTAACCTAGGAACATTCCTTCATCAGATTTTGGGTCAAACTTTCCTAGTTGAGACTTCCCATCACTTTACATCTAAATGCACGAAGGTGAGAGAGGTTAGGTGTTCTACCCTTAAAAATTTTATAGGGTATTTTGTTCAACTTAGACCTACGATTTACCCTATTCAGAACTTAATAAGTTGTGTCTATCGCTTTTGCCCAAAAGTATTTTAGAAGTGAGAACTCAGCTAACATGGCTCTAGCAGCTTCTACCAGGGTACTTTTCTTTATTTCAGCTACCCCATTCTGCTGAGGGGTCCTAGGAGCTAAAAAATTATGATCTATCCCTTGCTCCTTATGTTTTGATTGGAGTGAATTATTTTGTTCATGAGAATTCTAGTCAATTCGTAGTTTATGTTTTTGATGATTATAAAAGTTTATTGTTTGACTAATTCATCTTCTAACATATAATCTTTGAGTTTTTGTTTGTCTGTGTGTACTAAAATATTTTTCAGGAAATTCACACTCAAGACTGTTGAAGACTTCAAGTTCACTTGTTCACTGTAAATGAAGTCTGTAATTTTCTTTTCTCCTTTTTTTTTCTTTAGTCTGAGAGACTGTGATTGTAAGTTGGATAACTGTGCACACACACACAATGGGGGAGTAAAAAGTTTAAAAGTTTTTAAACTGATCGTACAGAATGAATTAATTTTGTACAGTACGATATGAAGAATATGTCCTCCAGGGAGAACCCATCAGACTAGAAAATTTTTCTAAGGCATGTTCGTACAGTACGAATATCATTCATACATGAGTTTTTGTTGTACGAACAGCTCAAAATTGGGTTCGTCCAGAGGTTCGTACGGGATGAAGTGTTCGGACGAAGCTTACTGACTTGATCATCCAAGTGTTCATACAGGACGAAGTGTTCGGACGAAGCTCACTGACTTGATCGTACAAGCCTTTGTACGGGACGAATTTATCGGACGAAGCTCACTGACTTGATCGTCCAAGCCTTCGTACGGGACGAATGGATCGGACGAAGCTTACTGACTTGATCATCCAAGCGTTCGTACGGGACGAACTGTTCGTATGAATTGCTCTGACTTATTCGTCTAATGAGTCATACAGGACGAATTGTTCAATCTTTTGAACTATTCGTACAGTACGATGGAAGATCGTACGGAACGATCGGCACGGACTTAACTTGAAAATTCAGTTTTTGGACGGTTTTTCCTGTCCTAAGTATAAAAATGACTCAAAACTATTTTGAAGAAAGATCCTTCTGTGAAAATTCTTTTGGAAAGTGAGAAGAGAGTAATTGGGAGAGTGTTTGAGAGTGAGTTTTGAGAGATCTTCCAAGAGAAAATTGTGAGGAGATTCATAAGATTATCCAATTGAGAGGATTTCTTTTACTTGTTCTTCAAGCATCTTCCTAGTTCCTTGGATACTTTTGCAAGAGTATTGTTCGAAAGGATTCCGGTTCTCTGCCGCACTTAGAGATTGAAAAGGATGACGGTTCTCTGCCACACTTGGAGAGTGAAAAGGAAGATGGTTCTCTGCCACACTTGGAGAGTGAAAAGGATGACGGTTCTCTGCCACACTTGGAGAGTGAAAAGGACGACGGTTCTCTGCCGCACTTGGAGAGTAAAAAGGATGACGGTTCTCTGCCACACTTGGAGAGTGAAAAGGATGACGGTTCTCTGCCGCACTTGGAGAGTGAAAAGGACGACGGTTCTCTGCCGCACTTGGAGAGTGAAAAGGATGACGGTTCTCTACCGCACTTGGAGAGTGAAAAGGATGACGGTTCTCTACCGCACTTGGAGAGTGAAAAGGATTCCGGTTCTTTGCCGCACTTGGAGAGTGAAAAGGATGACGGTTCTCTGCCACACTTGGAGAGTGAAAAGGATGACGGTTCTCTGCCACACTCGGAGAGTGAAAAGGATGACGGTTCTCTGCCGCACGTGGAGAGTGAAAAGGATGACGGTACTCTACCGCACTGGGGTTGGTGGAAGAGAGTTTGTAAAGGCTTCTCCGCCTTGCTGTGGGGGAAAAAGGAGAGACACTTGGTTTTAGTGCAATACCTAGAGAAGGGATCTCTAGGGAGTGGATGTAGGTAGAGTTTGACCGAACCACTATAAATTCTGGTGTTTTATGTTCTCTATTTATTTTTTCTGCATTTCTATTTTCTGCAGTTTATTCTCGTTGTGGTTGAATTTCTATTTCAAAAGAAAGAGCAAAAATTATCTATGTTCGTACTGTACGAAGGTATATCGTACTGTACGATTAGCTTTTAAATTATCAAGAGTAATTTTAAAAAGGAACCAATTCACCCCCCTCTTGGTTAGCCTAAGGGACATTGAGCAATAGGTCTAACAACCTGTTTGCACTATCATGTGGTATCAAAGCCATATTTGAAAATATCTATTTTAAATACTGTTTAAAATTTCGATCATGGCTAATTTTGGAAATAGAAATACTATGGAAGGATACTCGATCACTAGACCACCGTTATTTGATAATATTCCTTTTGATTTTTGGAAAACTCGCATGTCTACTTTTCTGCAATCACTTGACTATAGTATGTGGATGTTAGTTCAGGATGGTTATACTGAACCAATTAGGATTGTAGAAGGAATAAGAGTTCAAACACCTTTTGCAAACTGGACTGTAGAAGAACGTGAACTAGCACAACTAAATGCTAAGTGTTTGAATAGTTTCTTTTGTGCTTTAAAATCGGAAGATTACATGCGTGTTTCTACCTGTAAATCAGGAAAGGAAATTTGGGATAGACTTTGCATCAGATATGAAGGTACAAATAAAGTGAAACAAATTAGATTGAACATTCTCTTGCATGACTATGAACTTTTTCGCATGAAATAGAATGAATCAATCTCAGACATGTACACTCGCTTTACACACATAGCCACTTCATTGCATGCTTTAGCTAGGGAGTTAACTAATACTGAGAAAGTTAACAAGATATTACGTTGTTTATCTCCTACATATGATGCAAAGATAACTGTAATAACATAATCTAAAGATTTGAATGTTTATTCTGTTGATAATCTTCTTGGATCACTAATTGCTTATGAGCAATCGGTGACTCAAAGACAGATTTATGCAGGTGAGAAGCGAAAGGAGAAGAACATTGCTTTAAAGGTGGATGACTCTGAAAGTGATCAATCGCTACCTAAGGACGAAGAGGATATTGCCCTGATGATGAGGCAATTTAGAAGTTTCCTGAAAACGAAGCAGAGAAGACGTCAGAATTGGAACAAGGGTAAGTTCCAGAAGAATGTCAAGACTTCAAATGAAGTCATTTGCTATGAGTGCAGAAAGCCAGGTCACATCAAGACAGATTGCCCCAATCTCAAAGAAAATCTTAACAAGGAGAAGACCGAGGAGAAACCAAAGGATAGAAGGGGTAAAAAGAGAGTACAACGAGCTTTCTGGGCGGACTCAGCCTCAGACTCATCAGAAACAGCACCAGAAGAGGAAGTTACCAATTTGTGCTTAATGGCTGATAATCTCGAGCATTCAGATGAGGATGAGAAACGCTCTCACAGAAGACCTCGTGAGAGTATTTGGTACCTGGACAGCGGATGCTCAAAGCATATGACTGGAGATACAAGTTAATTTATATCGCTAGAAGCCAGGAATGGAGGCAAGGTGACGCTTGGAGATAATACCACCAAGAGAGTGGTAGGTACAGGTATAATTGGAAATTCAAAAAATTTTGTTATTGAGAATGTACTATTAGTTGAAGGTTTGAAACACAATCTTTTGAGTATTAGTCAATTATGTGACAAGGGATATCATATTAAGTTTTTACCTACAAGTTGTGTTATTAGTCTAAATGGAACTGTTGTTTTGAATGGTGATAGGGTAAATAATGTTTACATGCTAGATTTTAATTCTGTTAAAGCATCTACTTCCTTGTGTTTGAAAACTGTTTCTAATGAATCATGGTTGTGGCATAGGAGGCTTTATCATGCTAGCATGAAAAATCTTAGGAAAATCACTCAAAAGCAACTGGTTAGAGGAGTACCCAAATTGGATTTTACTAAAGATCACTTATGTAATGCATGTCAACTAGGAAAACAAGTGAGATCCTCATTCAATTCTATCAAGGAAATTAGAACTAGCAAGCCCCTAGAAATTCTTCACATGGATTTATTTGGACCTGTTAGTACCTTAAGTTTAGGAGGAAAAAGATTTGGGTATGTTATTGTGGATGACTATACAAGATTCACCTGGATTAGATTTTTGAATCATAAGAGTGAATCATTTGAAGAGTTCAGAGATTTTGCCACTTGGATTCAGAGAAAACTTGGTTTTGAAACAGTTAGTATCCAAAGTGATCATGGGGGAGAATTTGAAAATGAAATGTTTAATGATTTTTGCAAATCTCTAGAATTGAACACAACTTCTCAGCACCGAGAATACCTCAACAGAATGGAGTTGTAGAAAGAAAGAACAGGACATTAGTGGAAACTGCTAGGGCCATGTTGGCAGAATATTCTCTTCCTAAATATTTTTGGGCTGAAGCAGTTAGTACCGCATGTTATGTATTGAATAGGGTGTACATAAGGTCTAAATTGGATAAGACACCCTATGAACTTCTTAAAGGTAGAATTCCCAACCTCTCACATCTACATGTTTTTGGATGTAAAGTGTTCATTCATAATAATGATAAAACTCTTTTAGAAAAATTTGATCCAAAAGTAGATGAAGGAATCTTTCTGGGATACTCAAGTGTTGGAAAATCCTATAGAGTTTTTAATAAGAAAACATTGGTAGTTGAAGAGACCACACATGTTGTTTTTGATGAATCTTATGATAATAAAGGGTCTAAGATGGATGAAGATGAGGTTGAGGTGATAAATGAAAAGCTTGAAAATTAAAAAATTGAAGATAATGTTGAAAAAGAAGAGGAAAACCAATTGCCTAGAGAATGGAAATTTGTAAGGAGTCATCCAAAAGAATTGATTTTAGGTGAACCAAGTGAAGGAGTTAGGACTAGGCATGGATTGAGAAAAGAAGTGAATCATTCAGCATTTATTTCAATGATAGAACCCACAAACGTAGGAGAAGCACTTTTGGATGAATTTTGGATATTGGCCATGCAAGAGGAGTTAAATCAATTCAAGAGAAATGATGTTTGGGAATTAATTGAAAGGCCAAAAGATCAAAGTGTAGTTGGGACTAAGTGGGTATTCAAAAACAAGATGAATGATTCAGGAGTAATTGTTAGGAATAAGGCTAGGTTAGTAACTAAGGGGTATAACCAAGTTGAAGGAATTGATTTTGAGGAGACATTTTCCCCTGTAGCAAGACTTGAAGCAATAAGAGTTTTGTTAGCCTTTGCCTGTTTTAAAGATTTTAAATTGTACCAGATGGATGTTAAAAGTGCCTTTCTAAATGGGGTGATAGAAGAGGATGTGTATGTTGAACAACCTCCAGGTTTTAAAAATTCTAAATACCCTAATCATATTTTCAAATTGAAAAAGGCATTATATGGACTAAAACAGGCACCTAGAGCATGGTACGAGAGGTTAAGCACTTTCTTGTTAAATCGATCATTTGTTAAAGGAAGTGTGGACACCACTTTGTTTATGAAAAGATTTGAAAATGAAATACTCATTGTATAAATATATGTGGATGATATCATCTTTGGATCAACTGATAAAGCTTTATGTGATGAATTTTCAAAAACAATGAGTAGTGAATTTGAGATGAGTTTGATGGGTAATTTGACTTATTTTCTTGGCTTTAGCATAAAGCAAAATAAGGAAGAGACTTTTCTTTGTCAATCTAAATATATTAAGGAAATCCTCAAAAAGTATGAAATGGACAATGTTAAACCAGTCACTACACCCATGAGTTCCTCAGTCCTATTAGATAAGGATCCAAAGGGAAAATCTGTTGATCAAAAGAAGTTTAGAGGAATAATTGGATCTTTGCTTTATTTGACGGCTAGCAGACCTGACATTATGTTTAGTGTTTGCTTATGTGCTAGATTTCAAGCAGATCCAAAAGAATCACATTTGACAGCAGTAAAGAGGATCTTAAGATATCTTTTGGGAACTCAAAATTTAAGAATTTGGTATCCTAAGAACAGTTCTTCTTTTGATATAATTGGATACTCAGATTCAGATTTTGCAGGCTGTAGGGTGGATAGGAAAAGTACATCTGAAACATGTTAGTTCATTGGAAATTCATTAGTATCTTGGTTCGGTAGAAAACAAAATTCAGTAGCACTTTCTACAGCAGAAGCAGAATACATTGCCTTAGGGAGTTGTGTAGCACAGGTGCTTTGGTTGAAACAATAATTGAGTGACTTAGGATTAGTAGTAGGCACCATTCCAATATTTTGTGACAATACTAGTGCCATTTTCATTTCAAAGAATCCTATCCAATATTCTAGAACCAAGCATATTGACATAAGGCATCATTTCATAAGAGATCATGTAGCCAAAAGTGAAATTGAACTACATCATGTGGCTACTAAAGATCAGCTTGCAGATATTTTCACAAAACCCTTAGCCTTTGACACATTTAGCATGTTGAGAACAAGGCTAGATGTGATAGATCTAAATGCTTGATTAAAAATTTTTTGCAAATGTATTTGTATTTGTTTTGTATTTGTTAGTTTGTTAATTGATTTGTTTTCAAATTTTTTTTGTTGTTTTTATTTGTTCTATATTTGAATGGTGAAAGGGTGAAGTTTTTGGAGTGTTGGGTTTTTATTTATATTCGTACTGTATGATATCTCATCGTATTGTACGATTACGTCATCGTACCCACATTTCGTTTGTACGATCGGATAGAAAAATGAGGTTAGGGGCAGTTATTATTGGCGATCGTACGTACGAATACGTCATTCGTCTGTACGATCCATGTGTCATTTCACGTGAGGGACGAACCTAACTGTCGCCTGAACGACCTTTAATTTTTTGATCATCCCGGACGAACACGTAATCGTCTGTACGATCAGGAAGTCAAGAAGCCTGTACGAAGGGACGCCTCGGGACGAGCAGTTTACGAAAAATCATTTCATTTTGGCAGTTTTCATTCGTCTCAGACGAATTTTAATTCATCCCGGACGAATCTAAAATCGTCTTGTACGAATGCTATTCGTACAGTACGATATCAAGGTTTTTCTATATAAAGAAGGGTCAATTTCTTTCATTTCACCATCCTTCTAGAAACCTTTAGAACCTTCAGAGAAAATGTCTGGGAGTGGAAAAAGGGCACGAGCGGCTAGGCGTCCGGCGTCTGAAGGGAATGTGATGAAAATTTCCTTAGTGAGGAGAATGAAGAAGCATACCTTAGGTATGCTGCGTCTAAGGTTACTCCTTCCCAAATCCTACTGCAAGAAAACATCCATTTTGCAGTTATGCCTCTCTTTGACTCTACATAGTTTTTCTTTCTATTGACCTTGATTTATGCCTTTAATAAGGACTTGTTTCATGTTTTCCTGGCAAACATGACCTTTTAACGAGGATCATTCTGCCATCTCTTCTTATGTCCTTAAACAAAATGTTAGAATAATTAAGGAGGATCTAGGAGAATATATACATCTTAGAACTAAAGGGATTAGAGCTCACACTTTCTCCACAAGACCTGAAAATGGTTGGTCCGAAATTAACCAAGTTCTTAGAGGTGGAAGCATACCTACACATGTCGCTCCGGTAGAAATGTTGAATCAAAATGCTAGGATAATTCAACATGTGCTAAGAACTTCAATAATACCTAAAGCAGGAGATCGAGTTAATATGACTCCTCTTCTTTCTGCAATAACATTTCTTATTATGACTGGTCAGCCAATAGATGAAGCTCAATTGATCTTAGATTACATCTATTATCTGTCTGATATTGGGTTGGCTAGTGTGAAGAGGAAGAAAAATATTGCTTTAGGACATATTGTATGTTACATCCTAGAGAGAAAGTACAATCTAATTCATCCTTCTGGTCCTTCCGAGCTCCCACTATACTTCACTGATGCTTCTTTTAGAGCATTATTTGGGAAAGAGGGTACAGCTGACAGTTCGGATGATGTGCCTCATTTTGCTACTACTCCTTCAGGTGCACCCTCAACTGCACCTGGACCTTCACAGGATTTCTATCAAAATATGGTCCAACATTTTGATAGAATGGATCAACGTTTTGATGATATGGAGGCTCATTTAAAGAGGCAGGATGATTAGTTTGATGCTGTTAACACAAATATTGCAACTCTTAATAGCTATTTCTCCTTGTTCGGTGGTATACCACCTCCTCCACCTCCTGATCAGGGTCCCTCTCAGTACTAGCTTGGATGTGTTTGTGTCTCTCTATGTTTATTTTGAGTTGTCTTTGAGTATGTTGTTGTGAGTTGTTATTTTTGAATATGTATTAGCAAGTTCATTGTATGAGATGTGCTTAAATGTGTAACTTGCTATGGATGTATGTTGTGAAGTTTATCAGTAATGAAATGTTCCAATGTTTTAGTCCTTATTGTTTTTGTGTTGGTGAATGGCCTTGTTTCACTTGAATATAGTTGATTACTGATTTAAAATGTAAATTAAGTTCATATTACAATAAAAATAGTATGCATAACTTTAAAACGTCAAATCTCTTAGATTTCGTTATGTTGTGATATGGATTAGAGGATCTTCTTTAAATCTTAATTAGACATATTATTTAGTCTAAAATTATGTATGGTTGTTGTTTTAACATTATTCTCACATTCTATATCTTTGTGTTTATTATTGTTTTTGTGACTAAAGAGATAATATTATTGGAAAGAATCTTAAATTCAAAGCAAAGCATGAAAAGATACACAAAATGTGCCATATTAGAAAAGATGTGCAATGTCGCCAAATGTAAAAAGACACACAAAGTGTGTCATCAAATCAAAAGATGCGCAATGTCGCCAACTGTCAACAGACACACAAAGTGTGTCCTCAAATCAAAAGATGCGCAAAGTCACCAAATATTCTTTCCTTTAGTCTTTTATTTTCTTTTTCACTAATCAATAATTATCACTTTTAGACTTAGAATTTTTGATAATGTTATCTCTCCTTCTCTACAAAAATTAAGACTGCTAAACATGTCTAATACATTACTACTATAGATCGACTTTTCTTGTCCTTAACATAATTTGAAATCTAACATTTTTGAGTCTTTAGTTTTTGCATCTCATTTCAATATTGTGATTCAACTTCATTTAACATAATTCCATTACTCAGCTATATTCTTGTGTTCTTTTTGCTGTTGGCAAAAGGGGGAGAGTTTTATTGTTTGACTTATGTTCTTGTATGATTGTATGTGCTTTGTATGTATGTGTGCTTTGTATGTATGTGCTTTGTATGTTTGTATGTGCTTGCTTTGTTTTTGTTGCTCTACACTCTTTTCTTCCCTTCACTTATCTATCCTCAAATATCTTGATTTGTCTTTAAGGGGAGCTTAAGGATAGGATAAGTCAGTTTTAGGGATTTAGGTTATTTTGGGGGAGTGTAGATCTTTTAAAGGGGATACATTGAGTGAATGTTAGAAGATCTTTTTATTTTTTTTGTAAATCATCAAACAATAGTTATTTTGCCATCATCAAAAAGGGGGAGATTGTTTTCATTGGAGTGAATTGTTTTGTTCATAAGAATTCTAGTCAATTCGCAGTTTATGTTTTTGATGATTACAATAGTTTATTATTTGACTAATTCATCTTCTAACATATAATCTTTGAGTTTTTGTTTGTCTGTGTGTACTAAAGTATTTTTCAGGAAATTCACACTCAAGACTGTTGAAGACTTCAAGTTCACTTGTTCACTGTAAATGAAGTCTGTAATTTTCTTTTCTCCTTTTTTTTTTCTTTAGTCTGAGAGAGTGTGATTGTAAGTTGTATAACTGTGCACACACACACAATGGGGGAGTAAAAAGTTTAAAAGTTTTTAAACTGATCGTACAGTACGAATTAATTTCGTACAGTACGATATGAAGAATATGTCCTCCAGGGAGAACCCATCAGACTAGAAAATTTTTCTAAGGCATGTTCGTACAGTACGAATATCATTCGTACATGAGTTTTTGCTGTACGAATAGCTCAAAATTGGGTTCGTCCAGAGGTTCGTACGGGACGAAGTGTTCGGACGAAGCTTACTGACTTGATCGTCCAAGCATTCGTACGGGAAGAAGTGTTCGGACGAAGCTCACTGACTTGATCGTCCAAGCCTTCGTACGAGACGAATTTATCGGACGAAGCTCACTGACTTGATCATCCAAGCCTTCGTACGGGACGAATGGATCGGACGAAGCTTACTGACTTGATCGTCCAAGCGTTCGTACGGGACGAACTGTTCGTACAAATGGCTCTGACTTATTCGTCTGATGAGTCGTACAGGACGAATTGTTCAATCTTTTGAACTATTCGTACAGTACGATGGAAGATCGTACGGGACGATCGGCACGGACTTAACTTGAAAATTCAGTTTTTGGATGAATTTTTCCTGTCCTAAGTATAAAAATGACTCAAAACTGTTTTGAAGAAAGATCCTTCTGCGAAAATTCTTTTGGAAAGTGAGAGGAGAGTAATTGGGAGAGTGTTTGAGAGTGAGTTTTGAGAGATCTTTCAAGACAAAATTGTGAGGAGATTCACAAGGTTATCCAATTGAGAGGATTTCTTTTACTTGTTCTTCAAGCATCTTCCTAGTTCCTTAGAGACTTTTGCAAGAGTATTGTTCGAAAGGATTCCGGTTCTCTGCCGCACTTGGAGAGTGAAAAGGACGACGGTTCTCTGCTAAACTTGGAGAGTGAAAAGGATGACGGTTCTCTGCCACACTTGGAGAGTGAAAAGGACGACGGTTCTCTGACACACTTGGAGAGTGAAAAGGATGACGGTTCTCTGCCGCACTTGGAGAGTGAAAAGGATGACGGTTCTCTGCCACACTTGGAGAGTGAAAAGGATGACGATTCTCTGCCACACTTGGAGAGTGAAAAGGACGAATGTTCTCTGCCGCACTTGGAGAGTGAAAAGGATTCTGGTTCTCTGTCGCACTTGGAGAGTGAAAAGGACGACGGTTCTCTGCCACACTTGGAGAGTGAAAAGGATGACGGTTCTCTGCCACACTCAGAGAGTGAAAAGGATGACGGTTCTCTGCCGCACTTAGAGAGTGAAAAGAACGACGGTACTCTGCCGCACCGGGGTTGGTGGAAGAGTGTTTGTAAAGGCTTCTCCGCCTTGCTGTGGGGGCAAAAGGCATGACACTTGGTTTTAGTGCAATACCTAGAGAAGGGATCTCTAGGGAGTGGATGTAGGTCGAGTTTGACCGAACCACTATAAATTCTGGTGTTTTCTGTTCTTTATTTATTTTTTCTGCATTTTTATTTTCTGCAGTTTATTCTCGTTGTGGTTGAATTTCTGTTTCAAAAGAAACAGCAAAAATTATCTATGTTCGTAATGTATGAAGGTATATCGTACTGTATGATTAGCTTTTAAATTATCAAGAGTAATTTTAAAAAGGAACCAATTCACTCCCCTCTTGGTTAGCCTAAGGGACATTGAGCAATAGGTCTAACAACCTGTTTGCACTATCACCTTATAGTAGGTTTCAAACTTCTCTTTTTCAAACTCTCCATCATGATCACTATGAATAGTCACAATCTTATAACCTAGCTTCCTCTGAATATAAGTAGAAAAAGATCTAAACTCCTCAAATGATTCACTTTTATGAGATAGGAATCTCACCTAGGTGAACCTCAAATAATATTTAACAATTACATACTCAAATACTTTCCCTTCTAGGCTTGAAGTGCTAATAGGTTCAAAAAGATTCATGTGTAGGACTTCTAAGGGTTTGCTAGTGTTTATGTCTTTGATTGAGTGCAAGGAGGATTTGACTTGCTTCCCTAACTGACAGGCATCACACAGGTGGTCCATAGTGAACTCTAGCTTGGGGACATCTCTCATAAGTCTTTTTAGGTGATCTTCCTAAGGTTTTTCATGCTTGCATGACACAATCTCCTATGCCACAGCCATGATTTATCAGTAATTAATTTTAAGCAAATAGGAATATCAGCTTTAAAGCTATTTAGATCTAGCATGTAGACGTTATTGATCCCTTTTTTCTTGCAAAATAATTTTGTCATTTAAGCTTATAAGACAGCAAGTTGGCAGAAATTTTTCTCTGAAGCCTTTATCACTGAGTTAGCTAATGCTGAGCAGAATGTGTTTCAGTCCATCTATAAGTAAAATATTGTCAATGATAAAATTTTTTGAATCACCAATTATACCTGATCCCACCACTCTCCTGGTGGTGTTGTCTCCAAGTGTTACATTGCCTCCTGCTCTGGTCTCCAGTGAAATAAATTGATTTGCATCTCCAGTCATATGCCTTGAACATTCACTGTCTAGGTATCACTTTCTCTCATGAGGTATTTTGTGAGAGCATCCCTAGAAAATCATCAAATATCAAATTAAGGAACCCAAATAGGTTTAGGTCCCTTGTGATGAAAAGAAGAATGTGATGCATACATGCTATGCTGTGAATTTTATAATTTTGGTCTCCACACCAAATGTGTTCTACGGTGAATGGTGCAATTGTGGGAGATATATCCTAGCATGCCACAAGAATAACAACTAACTCCAGGAAAAGGGTTAACTATGCTACATGGGTGATAGTGCCTCTTCCTATGTTTGGATGATGCATACTTTGATGATGTTTTATAAAACCCTACAAGTAAAGGTGGTGTTTCATTTTGCTCCAATGCAATGATCTTTTCTCTTTGAAATTTATTTGCATTTCCAAAGCTTGCCACTTATTATTTCAATGCAAGCTCACTACTATCTAATTCATACACCATGGTGTCTAGTTCTTTGAAAGCCTTTTCTAAATCAATATGCAATGTTTTTAAGGAATCATGCTTAGCAATTAAATTAAGATGATTTTTGTTTAGAGAGTCAAATTCATCTAGTAAAGCCATGTGATTGCTATCAAGAGTTGAATGATCTTTCATTAAAATTTCATGCTCTTTTTACAGATTTAATAATTTAATTTTCAGGCTTGCATGAGCTTTCTAGTGCTTCCTATATAAATAATGAATTCTTTTAGACACTTCAAATAATTAATCATAAGTAAGCTCACATACCTCTTCTCGATCAGAGTGATCAAGATGATCTGCCGTCAAACACTAGTTAGTTACCTCCTCTTCAGCTTTGATTTTAGAGGAGTCAGATGCTGAGTCAGCCTAGAAAGTCTTTGGGATCTTCTTCTTATCCTTCTTGAACTTAGGCTTTTCCTCACCCTTCTCCTTGCTTAGGTGAGCCTTCAATGTTGGGCATTCAGACTTCACATGCCCTAGCTTCCAACATTAAAAATAGATAACATTAGAAGAAACTTTAGAATTCTTATTATTCTTACTTTTATTCCACTTCTGGTGATGCTTTAGTTTCTTCCTCAAGATGCTCTTAAATTTCCTTGTAATTAAGGCCATGTCTTCATCATCAAAACCTAAAGAGCTAGAGTCAGAATCATTAGCCTTCAAAGCTATAACCTTCTCCTTCTTTTTCTCACCTATATTAAGCTTCCTTTGATTCACTCCTTGCTCATAAGTAATTAGTGATCCAAGTAAGTTATCAATTAAATAATTATTCAGATCCTTCGATTCAGTAATAACAGTAATTTTTGCATCAAAAGAGGAAGGCAAATTTCACAAAATCTTGTTCACTTTTTCATAATTAGTGAGTTCTCTTCCTAAGGCATGTAACAAGGTAACAATCTATGTAAATCTACTGTATATCTCAGAAATTGATTCATTTGGTTTCATGCAAAAGAGTTTATAATCATGCAAAGCATTGTTCAGTCAAGATTATTTAACCTCGTTCACTCCTTTATAAGTAATGCATAATCTATCCCAAATTTCTTTCCCAGTTGCACAAGTTGAAACACGCATATAATCTTCAGATTTTAGTACACAGAAAAAATAATTTAGACATTTATCATTCAATTGTATAAGACCCTATCATCAGTTGTCCAATCAGCAAAGGAAACTTTAGTTTTAACACCATCAACAAGTCTATACGGTGCATTATAACCTTCTTTAATAAGCATCTACATGCGATAATCGATCAATTGTAAAAAGGTGGACATGCGAGTTTTCCAAAAAATTAAAGGAATATTATCAAATAAAGGTGGTCGTATGATTGAATAACCTTCTGTAGTATTATGATTACCAAAGTTAGCTATGGATCAAAATTCAAAATTTTTCCAAAATTTGATTTATGAATCCTGCTATAATACCACTTGATAGTTCATTAGGGTTGTTAAGCCCTTATGAACTAGTCCCAAGGCTAACTAAGAGGGGGGGGGGGGGGTGAATTGGTATTTTAAAAAATTCTAACACAAACAAAAAAATATTTTTATTCTTTTGAATATTTTAAAACATAACCAGTTAAAGCAGAAGCAGATAATCAAAATCAAATATTTCAACCATAGATCAAATCACAGAAATATGTGGAAATTAAAGTGCAGAAAAGTAAATGAGAAGAGCACACTAGATTTATAGTAACTCAGTCAACTTGACCTATGTCCACTCCCTGGAGTATCCCCTCCCTAGTATTACACTAAAAACTATAATGACTCTCCTCTTACTCCCACAACAAGGTGGAGAAGCCCTTATAAAATATTTCCACTAAAACCGGTAAAGCAGAGAACCTTGACTCCTTTTCCTTCCACCTAAAGCAAGAAGAGAACCCCAACCCTTTTTGCTTCCTCCTGAAGTAGGCAAAGAACCAAGAATCCTTTTGCTTCCTCCTGAAGTAGGAAAAGAACCCCAACTCCTTTTTCTTCCTTTGAAGTAAGTAGAGAACCCAGATCTGATACTAATAATCATCTCCCTAGAGCAACCATAAAACTAAGGACGAAGAAGGAAGATGATGATCGAATCCTTGCTTGGAGCAACCTTTGTAAATTCCCTCACAAACTCCCCCTCACAAGATCCCCTCTCTCTCCCAAACTCTCCTTCTCCTCTAAGCTCTCTTGGAGTTGAAAATAGTAAAAGATATATTTTAGAAGTAAAAATAATTTGCTTAAATAACAGGCTTCAAAAACCCTGGTTTTCCAATTTTGTACAACTAATCATCCAAGAGGATCGCCTGGTCGTCCTATACGATTAGTATAAAAACTGACTAAATCATCCAGAATATAGTTCTGGTCATCCAAAAGAGAAAGTGGGATGATACTAAATATAACTGATCATCCAAGATGATGTTTTGATCATCCTGTACGATTAGTTCAAAATAAGACATTATTGTCCAGCAGATAGTTTGGGTTGTCTAGCAGATGAATCAGGACAACTTGAAATATAATTGATTATCCATGATGATGTTGATATCATCCTGTATGATTAGTACAAAAAAGAATATATCATCTCGCAGATAGTTCGGGACATCTAGCAGATTAAGGAGAAAGTTAAGGTTTTTCTTACTAATCGTCCTGGATGATCCTACGATCATCACGGATGATATGTTCTATCAATGAAACCTTAATTTCTCTCTTTAATCACCTGACCAATTTAGGCAAAATTGGTATGAATCATCCAAGATGATGTGTGATCGTCCTGTATAATTAGACACATAAATTCAATTTCAAAAACATGCCTAAATAAGTTTGGCGGCTGAGTATTTTTAATTTAAGAATATCATTCAGAATAATGGGAGGATCATCTAGAATGATTTACTTAATTAGGTTAACTTATCCAAGATGGCCTAATTAGGGTTTCTATTTTAACTGATCGTCTAGGATGATATTTGAATCATCATGTACGATATGATTAAAAATAGAAAAAAAACTCTAACTCACTAAATTTCTCCCCTGAGTGTGTGTGTGTAAGGTTACTTAGCATCAGGATCAACTTTATTACATTTGACTCAAGAAAGATAAAAACCATTGGAATTTGAAATTATAAATTAGCTCAGTCTTAATCTATCCAATCTTGAGCTGGCTTGAATTGTACTTGATCTTGTGGACCTAAAATGATAGTAGGAAGGGCAACTACAAATAGATGTGTAGTAGTAACATTAGTAGAGAAATAAAAATATTTGTTATCATCAAAACTATAATCCTTGAATCCAGATTTACAACACATATTAGATACAGATCATGCTTTAAAGTGCAATATTTTTTTCACTATATTGAAGGAAACAAAATATAGGTGATGCAATCACCTTTTATTAGGTATGACCGTTTTATTTATTGAATTCAAAATGGATGAATTTTACCAAGTTTTCTATTGCCCATAAATTGCTAAAAAAACTCAAAAGCACTATTGAAGATGTATGAAGAGCTAGGCGAGTCCCTCAAAAGTTTTATTCTATGATTTCAGAGAAAAATGCTTGATATAAAAGATAAAACCCATAGTCGTTCAAGTCACAATAAAATAGTAATGGGACATGATCAATATCAATACTAAGAAAGCAATAAGAGACACTTGAGGAACCCTATGTTTGATAGAAGCTACATTTCTTAAATGCTCATCGCCATCTTGGGCAATTAAGGATGCCTCAAGAAGCAAGGTTTCTAAGGATTAGGGCCCTACTAACTAAATTCATGGATGAAGTATCACAAATCACTTACTTATATGATGATGAAGGTATGACCTTTACCTATCATTTTCCTATAATGAACCCCTATAAGTATCAATTGCAAAACTTTTTAATGCCATCCTAAATAAAGAATTCTTCAAGCATCATCTACCAATGAAGATAATTTCCCACTAGAAATACCTTTATATATTTTTCTTTCCAACATTAGAAAAATTAATCCTCATCAGCCCTAGTAGGCTTCCTATTGATGGCCTCAAGGAGAAGCATGATAAAGAGCTCTTGCCATTTCCTACCATCCACATTACTGGAGTATTATCGATGCTTCTAGGTGGAGATTAAGATAACATAACATTAGAGGAATGTTCCAAAAGACCACATATGGGGGAGGACAACTTGGTTATCACCTTATGGGACCATTTGATCTAATTTAGCTCAATTACTTTCACTTATTTTTTGTTTTCTTATAAATAGTTGTGATGTTATGTTTGTAAGGGAGTTCATCCACTTCTGTAAAATTTTTTATTTATTAGAATACTTCTCTAGTTCTCTCTTATAGTAAAATATAAGGAAGGCTAGGGAAATAAAAGATACAGTCATTTGGAGTATTTAGCCTTTATTTCTTGAAGCAACTTTATAAGTTAAGGGAGAATGAGTGTAAAGGAGATACCTTGATCCTTTCTGGTGATATCATTCTCTTATACTTTTATTCATCCATGAGCATAATGAAAATGACTTTGCTTGTTATTTACTTTATATCTGGCTAATTCTTTTGGATTGAATGTAAATTCAATGCTAAGTACTAATAAAGATTCTTATTGTGTAATGTTAAATGTCATTTTTAATATTATCCTATTCTTATTTTAGTACACATAGTGGCCACGTGTAGTTAAAATATAACATAATGTATAGCCTTGATCGAGGAAAGCAATAATAATAATGATCATTGAGATAAGATGAGTACATGCCTAGACAGAGGATGTATAATGTTCTAGGTTCTTAAGGAGATAGTATAACTGTAGGAGGTTAGCAAATATCCTTTTCACCCCTATAAGCTTGATAGAGATCTAGGGATACATATGCTCTAAATCAAATCTATAATTAAGAGTCTCATTAGGAATGATATGAAATTTACACTCATTAATCCAAAATAATTAAATTAAATATCATTTCAAATATTTTTACTCTTTTATTTAGTGATAGAACCTCCATAATTATCATTTTTATTTTAGTAGAATATGTATTATAATCAGAGTAAAGAGTAGTAGTTTGTTGTAAGTAAACATACTTCCTCATTAGTTCGACACCATACTCTATAACTTTATTACTTTATTTGGTAGGTATACTTACATATATTAAGTGGGGTTTTATTAATATTATTTTAAAGAAAACCTAAGAATTATTTAGGGGTGATAGAGAAATAAACTTTTATATAATTCAAAAATTCACTCCACAGCCCACATGAAGTTTTTGGTGCCATTTCCCCTGAAGTATTTTAGTTTATGTAACTTTAACTATATTATTGAATTAATCTAATGGTTAGACCTACTTGTATCTTTTATTTTTTATATTTATGCTATATTCATGGTTGATTGCTTTATAGACATAGAAAGTAACATTTATTATTTGGCACTAAAATAGAAAACCCTATCAAAAATTTTGAAAAACCAAAAAAATTGTAAAAATGGTTGAACCTGTACTAGATCAAGATCATTCTAGACCTCTTAAGATTACGCTAACCCTTTAGTAGATGGAATTCATCAGAGTATTAATAGACATATGATCTAAGCTAATAATTTTAAATTTAAATTTGCCATAATTCAAATAGTTAAAAATTCTCAATTTGGGGGAACTCTTGTTGAAGATCCTGAATCACACTTAGCTACATCTTTAGAAATTTATGCAACATTAAAGTATAATGGCGTTTGTGATAATACTATTAAAATAAATTATTCTCATTTTCTCTAAGAGATAAAGCTAAGATGTGGTTGAATTCTTCACCCCCAGGTTCTATAACCACTTGGAATGAGTTGGCTCATAAGTTTCTTACTTAGTGGTTTCCACCTTTAATAAATGCTAAACTCAGAACTAATATCACTTCATTCACCCAGTTTGAAGGGCAAGTAATTTACGAGAGTTGGTAGAGATTTAAGGAAATGCTTAAGAAATGCCCTCACCATGCATTACCTAATTGGTTAGTTATTCAAATATTTTATAATTGATTAGTAGGTTCTCTTAGAGCAATCTTAGATGCAACAGCTGGAGGACTACTAATATGAAAACCATTTGAGGAGGCATATGAATTTAATAAAGAAAATTTTACTAATAATTTCTACTGGCGTACTGATACTGATAAGGTAAATCTTAAGAAAGTAGCAAAAATATAAGAATATGATGCTTTTTCAATTTTTATTGCTCATGTTTAATAATTTCTTAGAAGTTATGCGTAATAGGACTAAATGTAGAATTAGGAATTGAATTATCTATACAGTTGGGGGATAAAAAATTAATTAAAGTAATGTGTAAGGGATTAAAAATATTAATTTTATTAAAAGACAAAATAATCCGTACTCTAATACATATAATCCAGGTTGAAGGAACTATATTAATTTTAATTAGCCAAATAATAGTTGTGGTAACAATCAATGGAATTCTAGTAAAAATCAAGGAGTAAATTAGAATAATCCTCAGCACTCTATTGATAATCCAAGATTAGCATATATTCAACAATTTAATCAAAACAATCAGTTTACAAGTAGAAATTCATCAGTGGAAGATGTAGTGATGTAGTTAGGAACTCATTTACAAAATCAAGCTACTTCAATTAAAATTTTGAAAACTCAATTACGTTAGCTTGTAATTTTAGTCAATAGTAAACCTATTGGATCATTTCCTAGCAATACTGGAGCTAACCCAAAAGAAAAAGAAAAAGATCCTAGAGAAAATCATTTAAAGAATGGTAGTAATTTACCTAGTTAAATTGATAAATTTAGGTAAGTCTAGTTGAAGAGTATAAACTAAGCGCTATATGGGAGGCAACCAAGATTTAAGTTTAGTATGTTATGTTAAATTAATTGAATTTACATGTGCATATGTTAATGTTCTTGACATATTTTTTTCTTTTTTTTTTACTCTAATAATTGATGTTATGATCTAAATTTAGTAAGTAAGAAATGAGCCTAAATATAACTGAAAGCCGTAATGCTAAATACTTTGACACCACTTTGTTACTCTCCTTAGTGCCATAATTTTTGAAGTAAGCACTACAACACTAAACATCAGAATAATAACATTTTGAGCCACTATTTTCTTGAATAATTAGTGTCGAGCACTAATTATTCAAGCATCATAGTGCCTAACATTCAATTTGAAAGAAAAAAGGGGGTCTGCCAATTCAAGAAGAGAATTGTAAGATCAAAACTTTAAAAATGAAACTTTAGTAAGTGTCGCAGTACTGATAACTAACATTGCGGCACCATTACACTTCAATTAATAATTAATTAATTTTGCTGTAGTGGTTACGATGCAAACACTACTACACTTAAACTTCTTAAACACCACAGCTCTGGCCAAATTCCAAAGTGATGCAACAATTTCCAAAAACCATTACTACAACACGATGTAGCTTGGACCACTACAGTGCCTGTCAGTTTGACCATTTTGTTGTCTTGTGCATATCTAAGCACCACGACACCATTTCTTTAAGCACCATGGTGCTTAGTCAAGTCATAAATAGGAGTAACATTTTTCATTTCATTCACAACATATCATTTCCTTCAATCTCTTCTTCTTTATAGTCCTCTCAAGATCAATGGCCCCTAAAATGTTTGGAAAGAAGAGGTCTTCCTTTGCCTTTGATAAGAACAAATTTATTTCTGTTGATGTAGAATCTAGGTTTGTTAATCTAGTTGTGACTAAACAACTAATTTGTGATAGTAGTTTTAAGAATCCAAGCCATCCTATCATGAAGATCATTACGAGTAGGTGTTGGAAAATTTTTATGAAGAACCTTATGCTGCCATTATAAATATCGTCAGAAATTTTTTTCCTAATGGAGAGGAGGTAGTAGAAAATAATATTATGTTAGGGGTAAGTGGATCCCTTTCAATTATATGGTAATAAATAAAATTTATAAACATAGGGATTTTGTATTTGATAAATATACGACTTTTATTGGGACACCTACAATTCTTCAATATGTTATGAAAATTATATGTTGACCAAATAATGGAGCAAAATAGAAAATAAGAGAGATCAATATTTTTAATTTCCATTCCACCTACCTAAACCAATCCTCTAAAGCGTAACACTATTTCATTTCAACCCATTCAATACCTAGCAGGAATATTTGTGAAGTTAATCGTGCTTGTGCCCTTTAGAACTATGCTATTCAAATGGGATATTCCATTGATGTACAAAAACTTATTTTCAGCTCTCTTACATATGTCATTACGGGTACCACTTCTATTGGGAATAGGCCCCTTCTCTAGTTTATGCTTTGTGCTTAGCAGGTGTAAAGGGGGAGCAAGCTAAAGAATAATTATTCCCTATTATAGTCGTTACAAAAAGAAAAATTTTCAATTTCAAACAATCTGAGAAGGAGGAGGATGAAGGTGACCTTAGTAAACCTAGAGTGTCTGGGAGTCCTAATAGCAACAGTAGTAGTAGAAGTGCAAGAATGCCAAAAACTTTAGGACATCAGGTAGCTAAACTAGGAGGAAAAATTGAAAAGGTGACTCAATTTTTGAGGAACCAAAAGATCAGTAGCTTGAGATGAGGATGAAGATGGCCCATAGTATGGATCATCAGGAAAACCATTATAGATATAATGTTGACTTTAATGATGCTCTTATAGGAATATTTAGAATTAGTCCTTTTATGGAGCATCTTGATCAGCTTCAATTTCCGTATGCACCTTCTTATGATCCTATTGTTTGGAAGCATGGTGAGAGGCCATAATGATGATGATGAGGAGGAGGAGGAGGAAGACATAGATTCTGCTAGTTATGTGTTATTATTTGGCTTAAGGAGAGAGCGAGAGAGATTGATTGCTATTTTTATTGTGTGGCATGTTTTTACTTTTACTTTTTTGTCATTTCTTTGTTTTTGCAGGATCCCAGTAATATGATGGGGTGATATTATTGTATTAACTTGATGATAAATTATGGCTTGGATAGCCACTAATTATGTGATTATGCTAACAACACAAGTTATCTTATATATTTTATTAGCTTATTTTACATCACATATCCTGTATATGTCTATCATTTATGTGAAAACATATGTATTTATTAATGTTTATCTGTGCTTTTATTTATATTTGATTAATTTCTACTTATATATACAATTTTGTATTATATGTTATTAAAACCTCTACATTCTAATTATTTATTTAACCATAATAAAAATGATAATTAAAAATTAAATAAATTAGGATAATAATAATGCACTGAATCATATTTCAAATGAACACTACTTTATAATTCATGGATTGCAAAAACTAATAATTAAGTGACTTAAATGATCTAAATTATTGACTTAACTTGAATTTATAAGTTATACAAATATACATTGACCTTTTGAATTCAAGATGAATAATTAAGGTTAATGAATAGATATGAGTAGCATAAAATAGAAAAATGTAGCAACCTAAATTATGAATTAGTTATCTTATTCAATCCTTACATTAAACTCATTATAGGTTTCTTTATTTACTTGAGGACAAGCAAGAGTTTGTGCTAGGGAGAATTTGATAAGTATAAATTATGTAGTATTCTATACATTTTATTTTTAGTGAAAATGTATTATTTTAGTTATATTTGTTCAGGAAAAATTAAAAAATGATATAAAATTCTAAAGGGCTTACAGTGGTGCGGCATCCACCAAAATAATGTCGCACCGCCGAGGCACCATCAATCATATATTGCAATGCTAAGTTCTCTATTTACCATTGCTATAGAATCAATAAAGCTAGCACTATAGAATTACTAGTATTGTGGAATCAAGAAGTCAGCTTGAAAGCACCAGATTCTCTATTTTCAAATGCAACAACACCATAACTTTCCACACCTTGGCATAAATTTTTGCACTCAGGTGCCACAACACTTGAATGTAAACAGCAATGTGGTGTTGTAAATATAACTTCTAAGGGACATATTCTATCAATAAAGAGATGTGATATTCACTAAGTAACCAATCCATGTCAGCAAGGTGGTGCAAAATTTTCAGTGTCGAGGTATTAGTTCACTTTAAGGCCACTGCGGCACCACCTTTCAAGCACCGTAACGCTAGACACCTATTTGTGTTATCCTATAAATAGTTGTGATGTTATGTTTGTAAGGAAGTTTAGTCACTTGTGTAAAATTAAGTATTTCTTAGAGCACTTCTCTAGTTCCCTCATATAGTAAAATCTAAGGGAGGCAAGGGAAGTATAATATACAATCATTTGGAGTATTTAGGCTATAATTTTTGAAGCAACTCCATGAGTTAAGAGACAAGGAGCATAAAGGAGATACTTTTATCCTTTCTGATGATATTACTCTCTTGTATTTACAATCTTCCATGAGTTTAATGAAAATGAGTTTTTTTGTTATTTATTTTGTGATTGGCTAATTCTCATATTTTAGATTGATGATATAAAGTATAATGTTAAGTACTAATGAAGGCATTTGTTATATATGATAGTCCGAATAGGTTATTAGACCTATTGCTTACATCCCTAGGCTAACCAAGAGGGGGGTTAATTGGTCCCTTTTTTTTAAATTTCTCTTGGAATTTTGGAAAACTTATATTTTAAAAACCTTATAAAAATCGTACCATACGATTTACCTTCGTACAGTACGAACAGAGTGAATTTTAAATCTTTTTCAATCTCAAAAATTCAACCACAGAAAAATAAAATGCATAAAAATAACAGTGCAGAAAAATAAAAAGTAAGAACAAAAAACACCAGAATTTATAGTGGTTCGGTCAAACACGACGTACATCCGCTCCCTAGAGACTCCTTCTCTAGGTATTGTACTAAACTCAAGTGACTCTCCTTTTTCCCCCACAGCAAGGCAGAGAAGCCTTTACAAACTCTCTTCCACCAACCCTTTGCGGCAAAGAACCGTCTCCTTTTTCACTCTCCAAGTGATGGCAGAGAACCAGTCATCCTTTCTCACCCTCCTAGTGATAACAGAGAATCAGTCCTCCTTTCTCACTCTCCTGGTGATGATAGAGAACCAGTCATCCTTTCTCACCCTCCTGGTGATGGCAGAGAACCGAACCTTCTTCAAAGTTCTTCTCTCAAGAGTCTTCAAAGAGATAAGGAAGTGACTTGAAGTACAAAACACTGAAATCCTCACTCTAGGATAACCTTATGAATCTCCTCACAATTTTCAGTCCAAGGATCTCACTCAACTCACACCCAAACACTCTCCTTTCCTCTCTCAAGAAAAATTTGTAGAAGAAGCATACTACAAGTCAGTTTAAAGATCCTTATATACTAAAGGCAAGAAAAATCGTCCAAAAACTAACTTTTTTATGTTTCACGCGTCCCGATCCTCCCGTACGATCGATCTTCATACTGTATGAATAGTTCAAATCATTGAACGATTCATCCCGTACGATCCCATATGAATCAAAGTCAGAGCCGTTCATACCTCAAATCCTCCTGTACGAATTATATTTCGTACTGTATAAAAAGTTCAAAAACTGAACAATTCATTCCGTACGAATCAGTACGAACCCAATTCAGAGCCCTTCGTATAATAAAATATCGTGTACGAAATAAATTTTGTACTGTATGAATAGTTCAAAAAATAAATAATACGTCCCATACGAACCAGTATGAACCCAATTTAAAGCCCTTCGTACAACAAAATACCATGTACGAAATATTATTCGTACCGTACGAATAGTTCAAAAATGAATGATTCGTCCCATACAATCCTGTACAAACCCAATTCAGAGCATTTCATACCTCAAAATCTCATGTACGAACTACATTTCATACTATATGAAATGAACTTAGAAAAAAATTTCAAGACAAAAAGGTTCATTAAGGGGAGAAATGTACAGATCATCCCGTACGATTGTATATCGTACAGTACGATTAATTTAAAAAATTAAGCTTTTCACTCCCCCATTGTGTGTGTGTGCACAGTTATCCAACTTACAATCACACTCTCTCAGACTCAAGAAAATAAAAAATACAGACTTCACTTATAATAAATATTAACACATGAACTTGAAGTCTTCAGAAATCTAGAGTGTGAGTATCCTGAAAAATATGTTAGTGCACACCAAAAAAAGAAACTCCAATATATGTTAGGAGAATAATAAAACAAATAAAAAACTTTTGTAATAATAAAAAATAATTTGTATCTGAATTTTCGTGAACAAACAGATTTACACAAATCATAACAATCTCCCCCATTTTGATGATGGCAGAACATTTATTTGTTTGATTTCACCATTAAGCTCTCATGTCTCCTAAACTTCCACTAAATGTACACTCCCCCTAAGTAAATGATCTCCTACGCTCCCTCTAAAGCCTACGCTCCCCCTAAAGAAATGACCTATCCTAAACAAGGGATTAAAGGAGAACATACTGAATAACCGAAGGAAAAGGTGAGAAGAACATGCAACACACAAGCACTACAAATACTACACACAAGCAAAGTACATACATACACAAGAAACTAAAAAACTAAATGCAACAAGTCAAAATAAAGTCAAGCAAATAAAATGAAATAATAAAACTCTCCCCCTTTTGATAATAACAAAAAGGGACACTCAAATTAGTTGAGAAGTGGAATAATGTTAAATGAAGTTTAACTACAATATTTAAATCAAATGCAAAAAATAAAGACTCAAAAGTGCTAGATTGCATATAATAATAAGGAGAAGAAAAGTTGATCTAAAGTAGTAATGTATTAGACAGATTAGTAGCCTCAACTTTTGCATAAAAGATGAAATAACATTACCAAATTTCTAAGTTAAAAGTGACAATCATTGATTAGTGAACTTGAAGAAAATGCTAAAGGAAAGAATAATTGGCGACATTGTGCATCTTTTCAAAGTGTAGGCTAATTTTGTGCCTCTTTCTAGATTTGGCGACATTGCGCATCTTTTATTGAATGTCACACTTTATGTGTCTTTTTAGATTTGGCGACATTGTGCATCTTTTATTGTATGGCACATTTTGTGCATCTTTTCAAGCTTTGCTTTGTTTGTTTTCATATGATAAGATTCTTTCCAACATTACTGTCTCTGGGTCACAAATACAATAATGAACACTTTAATATATAATGTAAGAGTAATATTAAGACATCAAATATACATCAATTTAGACTTAATAATACATGTCTAAATAAGATAAAGTAAGATCTTCTAATCCACACCAAATCATAATGAAATCTAAATATTTTAAGAATTTAATTTTATGCACAGAATTTTCTATTGTAATATAAACTCAATTAACATTTTAGAACTTTAATCAACTCCAGTCGAGTGTTTTTAGATTAGAAAGTTTCCAGTCAATAACACAAAATAATATGCACATAAACACTGAACATTTCATTTCTAATTAGTTCCAAAACATACATCATAGCAAGCTTTACTTTGGAGCACATATCATAAGATAAACTTACTACCACTCTCAATATAATGATCATAAAAACAAACAACAACAAGACAAATTATCAAACAAGCACAAAAACAAAGAAGAATAACAAAGACAACCACAATCATATCCAAGCCAAGCTAATACAAAGCATACTAGAAATCTGAAGGACCCTGATCTGGAGGAGGTGGTGGAGCGTCGAACAGAGCAAAATAGTTATTAAGTGTGGCAATATTCGTATTCACTGACTTGAATTATTCCCTTATCCACACCCTATCCTCTTTGTACTGATCATCCTACTACTTTAGGTGTGCCTCCACATGATCAAATCTTTGATCCATCCTATTAAATCACTAGACCATATCCTGGTAGAAGTCTTGGTTGGGTCCAGGTGTTGGTGCAGGAGCAGGAGAAGGTTCATCATCAGAACTAATTATATTTTTATCTCTCCCAAAAAGTGCTCTAAAAGAGGCATCAGTGAAATAAAGTGGGAGTTCTGAGGGTCCGTTAGGATGGATTATGCTCTACTTCTTCTCAAGAATGAAATAAATTACATGACCAAGAGCAATATTCTTCTTCCTTTTTACACTGGGATGGCCAATATCAGTAAGGTAAAAGATGTAGTCCAAAAGCAGTTGGGCTTCATCTATAGGTTAACCAGACATGATCAGGTAAGCAACACAAGAGAGAAGAGGGTCATATTTACTCTATCTTCAGCCTTAGGAATGATGGAGCTTCTAAGAACATGTTGCATTATTCGGGTATTTTGGTTTAAGGTGTCGACTCAATGAACATGAGTTGGTTCTCTTACACCTCTAATGACCTAATTGACTTTAAACCAGTCATAGTCAGATCGAGCAGTTAAAGTATTTGCCTGTATGCCCATAGTTCTCAAATAAAAATATGCTCCTAAATCCTCCTTTGTAATTTCCACTCTTTATTTTAAGACATAAGAAGAGACCCTACTGTGATCCTGACTAAAAGTCATGTTGGCTAAAAATAAGTAAAAAAGGTCTTTATTGTAAGAGTAGATCAGAGTGAGAAGGAAAGAAAACTAAGTAGCATCGAATAAAGGCATTACTATAAAGTGGAGGTTTTCCTACATTAGAATGCAGGAAGGAGTGATTTTTGATACGGTATACCTATAGTATGCCTCTTCATTTTGACCAATCAAGAAATTATCATCCCAGACCCTCCTAGAAGAAGTCCCTCTGGATTGACGCGCTCTTTTTTCACTTCCTGACATCTCTATACTATGATCTAAAAGGTTTGAAGTGAAGGTGAAATGAGAGAAAAGGACCCTCCTTTTTATAGAAAATCATTTCAATCGTAGTATACGAAATCATTTCGTACAAGACAAAATTTATTTCATCCAGGATGAATCAAATTTCATCTGTGATGAACAAAAGCAGTCAAAATAAAACAATTTTTTTGTAAACTACTCGTCCCGAGGCGTCCTTTCATACAGGCTTTTTGACTTCATGATCGTACAGACAATAACGTGTTCGTCCGGGATGATCAAGATATTAAAGGATCGTTCAGCGATGGTTAGGTTCATCCTTATCCAAAATGACACATGGATCATACAGACGAAAATGTATTCATCCGGTACGATCAAGAATAATAACTGAAACTAACCGTGAAACCTCCCTATTCATACAGACGAAGACGCCTACAATCATACAGTACGATATCGTCATCATATGATACGAATAGACATAGAAAAGTTATGTTTCGTCATTTCACTTCTACAGGTTTTCAGCACTCAATTAAAGATAAACATAAGATAAGGTGCATATATATATATTAAAAAAAATTTAAAGAAGACATACAAAATAACACCCAAAAAACATAATAGACAAGAAACAAACTAATGAACATTTACTAAACAAAATTTGCAGAAATTTTTATTAAGCATTAAGATCAATTACACCTAGCCTTGTCTTTAAAATGCTAAAAGTGTCAAAAGCTAAGGGTTTTGTGAAAATATCTGCAAGTTGATCTTTTGTAGCGATATGATGAGGTTCAATTTCCCCTTTCGCGACATAATCTCGTATGAAATGATGCCTTATATCAATGTGCTTTATTCTAGAATGTTGAATAGAATTTTTAGAAATGCAAATAGCACTGGTGTTATCACAAAAAATTGGAATGGTATAAATAGAAAATCCTAAGTCAACCATTTGCTGTTTCAACCAAAGCACCTGTGCAACACAACTCTCTAAGGAAATATACTCTGCTTCAGTTGTAGACAGTGCTACTGAATTTTGTTTCCTACTAGACCAAGATACTAAAAAATTTTCAATGAATTGACAAGTCCCAGAAGTACTCTTCCTATCAACCCTATAGCCTGCAAAATCAAAGTCTGAGTATCCAATGATTTTAGAAGAACTATTTTTAGGATACCAAATCCCTAAATTTTGAGTTCCAAGAAGATATCTTAAAATTCTTTTCAGTGCTGTCAAATGTGATTCCTTTGGATCAGCTTGAAATCTAACACATAAGCAAACACTAAACATGATGTCAGGTCTGCTAGCAGTCAAGTAAAGAAATGATCCAATTATTTCTCTAAACTTCTTTTGATCAACAGATTTTCCCTTAGGATCCTTATCTAATAAAACTGAGGAACTCATGGGTGTAGTTACAGGTTTAGCATTATCCATTTCATACTTTTTGAGAATATCCTTAACATACTTAGATTGACATAGAAAAGTTCCTTCCTCATTTTGCTTTATGCTAAAACCAAGAAAATAACTCAAGTCACCCACTAAACTTATCTCAAATTCACTACTCATTATTTTTGAAAATTCATCACAAAGACTTTTATCAGTTGATCCAAAAATGATTTCATCAATATATATTTGTACAATGAGTATTTCATTTTCAACTCTTTTCAAAAATAGAGTGGTGTTCATACTTCCTTTGACAAATGATCCTTTTAATAGGAAAGTGCTTAACCTCTCATACCATGCTCGAGGTACCATATATTACTTTTTTCAATTTAAAAACATGATTAGGGAATTTTGAATTTTCAAAACCTGGAGGTTACTCAACATAAACATCCTCTTCTATCACCCCATTTAGAAAGGCACTTTTAACATTCATTTGGTACAATTTAAAATCTTTAAAACAGGCAAAAGCTAACAAAACTCTAATTGCTTCAAGTCTTGCTACAGGGGCAAATGTCTCCACAAAATCAATTCCTTCTATTTGATTATACCCCTTAGCTACCAATCTAGCCTTATTCCTTATCACAACTCCTGAATCATTCATTTTATTTTTGAACACCCACTTAGTCCCAATTACACTTTGATCTTTTGGCCTTTTAATTAACTCCCAAACATCATTTCTTTTAAATTGATTCAATTCTTCTTGCATGGCCAAAATCAAAAATTCATCCATAAGTGCTTGATCAATATTAGTGGGTTCAATCATTGAAATAAACACTGAATGATTTACCTCTTTTCTCAAACCATGCCTAGTCCTAACTCCTTCACTTGGGTCTCCTAAAATCAACTCTTTAGGATGACTCTTGAGATAATTCAAATCTCTAGGCAAAGGGTTCACTTCTTCCTTTTCAACCTTTTCTTCAACTTTTTGATATTCAAGTTTTTGGGTTGTTTCAACAATTTCATCTTCCTCCAACCTAGACCCCTCACTATTATAAGATTCATCAAAAACAACATGAGTGATCTCCTCAACTACCAAAGTCCTTTTATTGAAAACTCTATAAGATTTTCTAACACTTGAATATCCTAGAAAAAATCCTTAATCAAATTTTGGATCAAATTTTCCTAAGATAGTTTTTCCATTGTTGTGTATGAACTCCTTACATCCAAAAATATGTAGGTATGAGAGGTTGGGAATCCTACCTTTAAGAAGTTTATAGGATGTCTTAGTTAATTTTAATCTAATGTTCATCCTATTCAACACATAACATGCTGTGCTAACTTCTTCAGCCCAAAAGTATCTTGGAAGTGAATATTCTGCCAACATAACTCTAGCAGTTTCAACCAATGTCCTATTCTTTCTCTCAACTACTCCATTCTGTTGAGGTATCCTAGAAGCTGAGAAGTTATGGTCTATCCCATGAGATTCGCAAAAATCATCAAACAACTCATTTTTAAATTCTCCCCCATGATCACTTTGGATTGTTATAATTTTTAGACCTAGTTTTCTCTGAAACCAAGTAGCAAAATCTCTAAACTTCTCGAATGATTCACTTTTATGATATAAAAATCTAATCCATGTGAATCTTGAATAATCTTCCACTATTACATACCCATATTTTTCCTCCTAAACTTAAGGTACTAATAAGTCCAAATAGATCCATGTGTAGGATTTCTAAGGGCTTGCTAGTTCTAACCTCCTTGATTGAATTAAAAGAGGATCTAACTAAAAGTTCGATAGAGATGTTAAGCCCTGATGAACTAGTCCTGAGGCTAACCAAGAGGGGGGGTGAATTGGTTATTTAAAAATTTACGAGCAACATAGAAATCTTTTGGATACTTTGCAGCGGAAACAAGTAAACAAGTATGAAAAGATCAACCATAGATATTCACCCAAGCAATTAATATCAGTAAAGTAAAGTGTAAAACATAATTAGAAAAAGCAAACTAGATTTTATAGTGGTTCGTTCAACTTGACATACGTCCACTCCCCGGAGCCTCCCCTCAGGGTATTGCACTAAACAGAAAGTGACTCTCCTTTAGCTCCCTCAGCAAGGTGGAGAAGCTAGTATAAAAACCTCCTTTCCACCACCCGATGAGGCAGAGATCCTGAACTCTTTTTTCTTCCTCCTGAAGCGGGCAGAGAACCCGGACTCCTTTTGCTTCAACCTGAAGCGGGCAGAGAACCCAGACTCCTTTTGCTTCCACCTAAAGCGGGCAGAGAACCCGGATCTTCTTACAATGATCCATCCAAGAACACCCACAAAGACAAGAGACGAAGAACGGAGAAGACGACTTTGATCCGTGCTTGGAGCATCCTTTGTGAATCCCTCACAAACTCCCCCTCACTAGATCCTCACTCTCTCTCCCAAACTCTCTCTCTCTAGGGTTTCTCTAGAAAGGAATGTGGCAATAGATTTTTTTCTATTCAAAGAAAAAGATATTTTATATGAGGGCTCAAAAATAGCCCTAAATTTCAACTGGTCGGCCAAGATCGTCTAGGACGATCGATAGATCGTCCTGTACGATCAGTTCAAAATTAGTTGTTTCAGCCTAAACGATCGGGCTCTTCTGGATGATTAGTAGAAAAAGCTATTCATATCATCCTGTACGATCGTGTGATCGTCCGGGACGATTAGTGTAAATCGAGAAATATCATCCAGAAGACCATTCGGGTCGTCCAGAGAAACTTGTGTTGGACGACCAAAAAATGACTTGATCGTCCAGGACGATACGGGTATCGTCCTGTACGATTAGTTCAAAAAGTGCCAAAATCATCCTGAACACAGTTCGGGTCGTACAGCTGAAATGAACTAGACGATCATGATCGTCCGGGACGATCCTGCGATCATCCAGGATGATATGATCGTATCAATCAAGTATTAATTGCTTTCCTTAATTACCAGACTAATTTAGGCATGATTGTACTGGATTGTCCAGGATGATACACGTATCGTCCGGGACGATCAGACCAAATATCTAAAAATAAGAACTTGTCTAACTTGATCTGGCGGCTGAAAATTTTTGATTTGAGCCTATCGTCCCGATCAGCTTAATCAGACCAACTTAACTTTGGTCGCCCTAATTCGGGTTTCTATTTTTACAGGATTGTCTAGGATGATGAGCATATCATCCATGACGATAGGAATAAAAAATATGGATAGAAACTCTAATTCTCTAAAACTCTCCCCCTGAGTGTGTGTGTGCAAGGTTACTTAGCTTGGGGATACATACATTATAATGACTCAATAAAAATGAAAACACAGTATATTTGACTTGAGTTACAACATAGTCTGATTCGATCTTGGATTGACTTGAACTTGTAATTGATCCTTCGAACCTGAACAATTAGATAGTCAACAAGAAACAAAATTATTTGCTATCATCAAAATCGTAGTCCTTGAAACCAGATTCGCAACAATCTCCCCCTTTTTTATGATGGCAAACACTTGTTAATAATTTCAAAAAAATAGTAATTGAACAAACAATACTTCAAAAACCATTCAAAAAAAACAAATACTTCATCTAATAATAACAACTAAAAAATAATAACTCCTCCCCCTTTTAACATATCAAAAAGGGAAGACAAAAGAAAACGACATAAAACACAACAATACAAAAAATAGTGAAAAAGATTGAAACAGAAAACACAATTTTTTTTTTATTTAGATGATCTGCTCCAGTAGATAGAAGTCTTCCTTAAGTTTTTAATTCAAAAACCAATAAGAAGATAATAGACAATGCTAAAATCCAGAAAAGTTTGGAAAAATTGACCTTCGTAACTCCGACCTCGTACACCCTACAGGCTCAAATCCCTTTCAATCAAAAATCAAGTTCATAAAAGAATAAATTAGATTCGAAAATAGATCCTTTCAAGCCTCATTCCAGAAAAATAATTGATAAAATAGTATTACGAAGTAAGGAAGCAGAAATCATGATTTTTAATTTCAAGCTTTTGAACATATTAAGTGGCACACAAATTTTTCTAAGACATTTAAAGATCTGAAAGAGAAGAAAGCTTAGGTTGGGCTCATTTTATGCCTCTTTTTCAATTTATTTGGCGCACTGCACATCTTTTGATTTTTGATACCCTTTGTGTATTTGTCATTTTCACATCTTTTCAGTTTTGGGCTCATTTTATGCCTCTTTTCAATTTGGTTGGCGCACTGTGCATCTTTTGTAAGATTGCTTCCTTTCATAATCGTTAAAGAATCTCAGCTGTGAAAATACCGTCCAAACTTAAGAGAAAGCAAAAAATACATACTCTACAATAGGGAAGATAATTCACAAAACAAAAACCATAAATCATATGATAAGTGCAATCACTTGATTAAGAAAACCTAACATGATTCAAACTTTGAAAACAATACTCATATGAGGTAGATTACTGTAGGAGGATAAATTAAATCTCTATTTCAAAAACTAACTTTTTAATTTTGAAAAAGATTTTTATCCAAAAGAGATCATACACCACCAAAGGAGTTAGAGGAAGAGAAATAATTATCAATGTTTCTTCCCTTTAACAGATACAAAGGAGTCGATTACTGCTTACAAGCTTTCAAACAAAAATAAGGTAAAAACTTACAGTAAGAGATTCAGTTTATCAGCAAGTGAGCAGTGATCGAATTTTTTCACATCAAAAATTATAAATCAAAAATCAAGTAGTAAATCAAATCAGAATAAATAATCAAAATAGAAACTAATAATATGAGTAAAATAAAAAATAGTAAAAAATAATAACAAATAGAAAATAGATAATCAAATCACACAACTAACTAATAGAAACAAATCAGTTAAATCAGTCAAATCAGAAATTAGAATTCATTAAAATCAAGCGTTTAAGTCAATCACACCAAGTCTGGTTCTCAAAATGCTGAATGAGTCAAAGGCCAATGGTTTAGTGAATATGTCAGCCAACTGATTTTCAGTTGCTACGTGATGTAGCTCAATGTCCCCTTTTGTAACATGGTCCCTAATGAAGTGATGCCTTATATCAATGTGTTTGGTTCTAGAATGTTAGATTGGATTCTTACAGATGCAGATGGCACTAGTATTATCACACAGAACAGAAATTGTGCCCACAGGTAATCCTAAATCCAAGACTTATTTCTTCAACCAAAGAACTTGGGCCATACAACTCCCTAAGGCAATGTACTCAGCTTCAGTAGTGGAAAGTGAAACTGAGTTCTTCTTTCTACTAAACTAGGAGACTAACGACTGTCCTATAAATTGACAAGTTCCTGAAGTGCTCTTTCTATCAACTCTACACCCGACAAAATCAGAATCAGAATATCCAATAATCTCAAAAGAAGTTCTGTGCCTAGGGTACCAAATTCCTAGGTTTGGGGACCCTAAAAGATATCTAAGAATTCTCTTAATAGCAGTCAGGTGGGACTCTTTAGGATCAGCTTGAAACCTAGCACAAAGACAAACACTAAACATGATATCAGGCCAGCTAGCAGTTAGGTAAAGTAGTGACCCTATTATTCCCCTAACTTTCTTTTGATCAACAGATTTGCCATTTGGGTCCTTGTCCAACTGAACACTAGAACTCATGGGAGTATTGATTGGCTTGGCTTTGTCCATTTCATATTTCTTCAAGATGTCCTTAGTATATTTTGATTGATTCAAGAAGGTTCCATCATCCAATTGTCTTATGCTAAAACCCAAAAAAAAGGATAATTCTCCCATCATACTCATCTCAAACTCCTCACTCATTGTCTTAGAGAAATCATCATACAACTTTGTATCAGTCGATCCAAACAGTATATCATCAACATAAATTTGGACAATGAGTAGATCATCTCCTACTTTCCTAAGAAAAAGGGTGGTGTCTACGCTCCCCTTAACAAACTCTCTTCCTAACAGGAATGTGCCAAGCCTCTCATACCAAGCTCTGGGTGCCTGTTTCAATCCATATAAGGCCTTTTTTAATTTATAAACATGATTTGGATATTGAGAACTCTCAAAACCTGGGGGTTGTTCTATAAAAATATCCTCTTTTATTACCCCATTTATAAAAGCACTCTTGATATCTATTTGAAATAGCTTAAATCCCTTATAACAGGCAAAGGCTAGTAGCACTCTAATGGCTTCCAATCTAGCTACAGGGGCAAAGGTCTCCTCAAAATCAATCCCTTCAATCTGATTATACCGCTTAGCCACCAATCTTGCCTTATTCCTAACCACCACACCAGAATCATTCATCTTATTTTTAAAGACCCACTTGGTTCCCACAATACTTTGATTTCTTGGTCTTTCTACTAACTCCCAAATAGCATTCCTTATAAATTGATTCAATTCTTCCTGTATAGCTAAGATCCAAAACACATCAAAAAGGGCTTGATTGATGTTGGTGGGTTCAGTCATTGAGATAAAGGCAGAGTGGTTTATTTCCTTCCAAAGTCCATGCCTAGTCCTAACACCTTTAGAAGGGTCTCCTAAGATCAGTTCTTTAGAATGACTCGAAGAATATCTCCAATCTCTAGGCATTATGGTTTGAGGTTCTACCCTCTCCTCCAGATTTGCATTTCCAACCCCTTGGGTAACCTCAACAATCTCTTCATCTTCTACTTCAGATCTAGACTCCTTAGGATCAGATTCATCAAACACTACATGGGTCGTTTCTTCCACCACCAAAGTCCTCTTATTGAACATCCTAAAGGATTTCCCCACACTTGAATATCCTAAGAACACTCCTTCATTAGATTTAGGGTCAAATTTTACTAAGGGTGATTTCCCATTATTGTGAATGAAAACCTTACAACCAAAGACATGGAGGTGGGACAGGTTTGGAGTTCTACCCTTAATGATCTCATAAGGTGTCTTATTCAGATTGACTCTCACATTCACCCTATTCAACACATAACAGGCAATATTCACCGCTTCAACCCAAAAGTATTTAGGAAGTGAATACTCAGCAAGCATGGCTCTAGCGACTTCCATTAAGGTCCTATTCTTCCTTTCAGCTACCCCGTTCTGCTGAGGGGTCCTAGGAGCTAAAAAATTGTGACTAATCCCTTGCTCCTCACAGAAAACTCTAAATCTTTCATTTTCAAACTCCCCTCCGTGATCACTATGGATGGTAATAATCTCACATCCTAACTTCTTCTGAATCCAAGTAGAGAAAGATCTAAACTCATCAAATGACTCAGATTTATGTGACAAAAATTTAATCCAAGTGAACCTCGAGTAGTCATCTACAATCACAAACCCATAGACTCTCCCCCCTAAGCTAGCACTGCTAATGGGTCCAAAAAGGTCCATGTGAAGAACTTCTAAAGGTCTAGAGGTGCTAGTGTCCTTAAAAGAGTGAAAGGAGGACTGGACTTGCTTCCCTAACTGACAGGCATCACACAGGTGATCCTTAGTGAACTTAAGCTTGGGCACACCTCTAACTAAGTCCTTTTGGGTGACTCTCCTAAGGGTTTTCAAACTGGCATGACATAATCTCCTATGCCACAACCAAGACTCATCATCAGCAGTTTTAAAGCAAATTGAATTTTCAGCTTTAATGCAACTTACATCCAGCTTGTAGACGTTGTTGATCGTTTGTCCCTGCAAAACAACTTTATCATTTAAGCATAAAATGTAGCCAGTGGGTAAGAATTTGATGATGTATCCTTTGTCATAGAGTTGACTGATGCTCAGTAAGTTGTGTTTTAGTCCATCTATAAGTAAAATATTATCAATCATAAAATTCTTTGAATCACCAATTATACCTGAACCTACCACCCTCTTGGTGGTGTTATCTCCAAGTGTAACCTTACCTCCAGCCCTGGCCTCCAGCGAAATGAATTGATTTGCATCTCCAGTCATGTGTCTAGAATATCCGCTCTCCAGGTACCACATACTCTCATGAGGTCTTGTGTGAGAGCACACCTACAAAATCATCAAATGTCAGTCTTAGGAACCCAAACAGGTTTGGGTTCCTTCTTATGAAAAGAAAAATGCAATGCATGTGTGTTGTGCTGTGAAACAGGCAATTTGGGCCTCCACATCCAATGTGTACTACGGTGAGCAGTGCAGGTGTGAGAAATGTGTCCTAACATGCCACAAGAAAAATATCTAACACCAAGAAAAGGGTTAACTAAACGTCGTGAGTGATAGTGCCTCTTCCTGAATGTGTATGAAACATGCTTTGATGAATTTCCAACAGATTTTTCAAAAGGTGGCGGTGCATAAAATTGTTCAAAAGTAGGAGGTGTTTGGTTTTTCTCAAAAGCACTGATTTTCACTTTTAAAAACATATTCTCTTTATTTAAACTTGCAATTTCAAATTTTAAAGCACCATTATTACTTTTTACTTCACATGCCATGGAATCTAATTCTTTAAAAGCTCTCTCCAAATCAATATGAGTGGTTTTCAATGAATCATGCACAGTAACTAAATCAAAATATTTTTTGTTCAATTCATCAAACTCATCAAGCAAAGACATGTGATTGGAATCAACAGTGGAATGATCTTTAATTAAAACATCATGCTCTTTTTGCAAAGTCAAATAATCCAATTTCAAACTAGCATGGGTTTTCTTAAGCTTCCTATACGATGTATGATTTTTTTAGAAACTTCAAACAATTGATCGTATGTAAGCTCACATACCTCTTCTTGGTCGGACTGACCAAGGTGATCATCAGCCATCAAACAAAAATTTGTTTCCTCCTCTTCAGCTTTAGTTTCTGAGGAGTCAAATGCAAAGCCAGCCCAGAACGCCTTTTATATTGGCTTCTTGTCCTTTCTAAACTTTGGTTTCTCCTTACCCTTCTCCTTGCCTGGGTGAGCCTTGAGTGTAGGATAATCCTCCTTTATGTGTCAAGGCCTCTTGCATTCAAAACAAACAGATTCAGATGAACCTTTAAAGTTTCTACTGGTCTTACCTTTGTTCCACTTTTGAAAATTCTTATTCTTCTTCCTTAGAAAGCTCTTGAATTGCCTTGTGATTAAGAAAACATCATCGCTATGAGACCCGGAAATGCTAGCATCTGAATCATTGGCCTTTAGCGCCACTATCTTCTCCTTCTTTCGTTCACCTGCATCAAGTTGTCTTTGGTTCACCCCTTGCTCGTAAGCAATGAGTGATCCAAGTAAGCTGTCAATAGAGTAAGTATTTAAATCTTTAGATTTCGTGATCACAGTAATCTAAGCATCGTATGAAGAACGAAAATATCTAAGAATTTTGTTCACTCTTTCGTAGTTAGTTAGTTCTCTTCCTAGAGCATGCAAAGAGGTAACGATTTGAGTGAACCTTGTATACATTTCTGAAATCGTCTCACAAGGTTTAATGCGAAAAAGTTCGTAATCATGTAACAAGATATTTAACCTAGACTGTTTGACTTCAGTTGTACCTTCATATGTTATACAAAATCTATCCCAGATTTCTTTACCCGTTATACAAGTAGAAACACGCATATAGTCTTCATATTTTAAAGCACAAAAGAAATAGTTCAAACATTTTACATTTAATTATGCTAAATCACGATCATTAAAAGTCCAATCTGCGAACGGGAGTTAAGTTTTAATACCGTTAATAAGTCTATGTGGTGCTTCATAACCATCTTTAACTAACATCCACATACGATAATCGATTGATTGAAGAAAAGTAGACATGCGTGTTTTCCAAAAATCAAAAGAAATGTTATCAAATAATGGTGGTCATGTAATAGAATAACCTTCAGCAGTATTACAACTGTTATAGTTAGCATTGGATCAAATTTAAAAGTTTTTCAAAACTAGATTTTATGAATCCTTCTCTGATACCACTTAAAAGTTCGATAGGGATGTTAAGCCCTGATGAACTAGTCCCGAGGCTAACCAAGAGAGGGGGTGAATTGGTTATTTAAAAATTTACGAGCAACATAGAAATCTTTTCGATACTTTTCAGTGGAAATAAGTAAACAAGTATGAAAAGATCAACCACAGATATTCACCCAAGCAGTTAATATCAGTAAAGTAAAGTACAAAACATAATCAGAAAAAGAAAACAAGATTTTATAGTGGTTCGGTCAACTTGACCTACGTCCACTCCCTAGAGCCTCCCCTCCGGGTATTGCACTAAACAAAAAGTGACTCTCCTTTAGCTCCCTCAGCAAGGCGGAGAAGCCTGTACAAAAACTTCCTTTCCACCACCCGGTGAGAAAGAGAACCTGAACTCCATTTGCTTCCTCTTGAAGCGGGCAGAGAACCCAGACTCCTTTTTCTTCCACCTAAACAAGGCAGAGAACTCGGACTCCTTTTACTTCCACCTGAAGCAGGCAGAGAACCCGGATCTCCTTGCGACGATCCTTCCAAGAACACCCACAAAGACAAGAGACGAAGAACGGAGAAGACGACTCTGATTCGTGCTTGGAGCAACCTTTGTGAATCCCTCACAAACTCCCCCTCACTAGATCCTCTCTCTCTCCCAAACTCTCTCTCTCTCTAGGGTTTCTCTAGACAGGAAAGTGGCAAAAGATTTTTTCTATTCAAAGAAAAAGATCTTTTATATGAGGGCTCAAAAATAGCCCTAAATTTCAACTGGTCGGCCAAGATCATCCAGGAAGATCGATAGATCGTCCTGTACGATCAGTTTAAAATCAGCTGTTTCAGCCTGGATGATCTGGCTCTTCTGGATGATCAGTAGAAAAAATTGTTCATATCGTCCTGTACGATCCTGCGATCGTCCGGGATGATTAGTGTAAATCGAGGAATATCATTTAGAAGACCGTTCGGGTCATCCAGAGAAACTTGTGTTGGACGACCAAAAAATGACTTGATCGTCCAGGATGATACGAATATCATCCTGTACAATCAGTTCAAAAAGTGCCAAAATCATCTTGAACATAGTTCGGGTCGTACAACTGAAATGCACTAGACGATCATGATCATCCGGGATGATCCTGCGATCTTCCAGGGCGATATGATCGTATCAATCAAGTATTAATTACTTTCCTTAATTACCAGACTAATTTAGGCATGATTGTACTGGATCATCTAGGACGATACACGTATCATCCGGGATGATCAGACCAAATATCTAAAAATAAGAACTTGCCTAACTTGATCTGGCGGCTGAGAATTTCTGATTTGAGCCTATCATCCCGTACGATCCAAGGATCATCCAGGACGATCAGCTTAATCAGACCAACTTAACTTTGGTTGCCCTAATTAAGGTTTTTATTTTTACAGGATCATCCAGGACGATGAGCATATCGTCCAGGACGATAGGAACAAAAAATATGGACATAAACTCTAATTCTCTAAAACTCTCCCCCTGAGTGTGTGTGTGCAAGGTTACTTAGCTTGGGGATACTTACATTACAATGACTTAATAAAAATGAAAACACTGTACATTTGACTTGAGTTACAACATAGTCTGATTCGATCTTGGATTGACTTGAACTTGCAATTGATCCTTCGAACCTGAACAATTAGATAGTCAACAAGAAACAGAATTATTTACTATCATCAAAATCGTAGTCTTTGAAACCAGATTCGCAACACTAACTTGTTTTCCTAATTGACATGCATCACACAAGTGATCTTTTATAAAATCAAGTTTGGGTACACCTCAGACTAACTCTTTTTCGGTGATTTTCCTAAGATTCCTCATGCTAGAGTGACAAAGCCTTCTATGCCATAACCAAGATTCATCTGATATAGTTTTCAAACACAAAGCAGTAGAAGGTTTTACAGCATTCAAATCTAGTATGTAAACATTATTTATTCTATCACCATTCAATACAACAAGTCCATTCTGATTGATAACATAACTAGTAGACAAAAATTTGATATGATAACCTTTGTCACACAATTGACTTATGCTCAACAGATTGTGTTTTAAACCATCAACTAACAGAATATTTTCAATCATAAAGTTCTTTGAGTTCCCAATAATACTTGTACCTACCACTCGCTTGGTAGTATTACCTCTAACTGTAACCTTGCCTCAATTCCTGGCTTCCAGCGTTATAAATTATTTCACATCTCTAGTCATATGTTTAGAGTAGCCACTGTATAAATATCAAATGCTCTCACGAGGTCTTGTGTGAGAGCATTCCTGCAAAATGATCAAACGTTAGTCTTGGGAACCCAAACAAGTTTGGGTTCTCCTCTTGACAATTTTAAACCAGATGTATGTGTGATATGCTGTGTTTTATGCACCTTAGGTCTCCACACTAAATGTGTTCTATATCTAAGTGTAGAAGTGTGGGAAATATATCCTAAACTACCACAAGAAAAACACTTTATTCTAGGAAAAGGATTCACAAATCTATTCGTCCTGAAAATTTTCTTCCTAGACTTTGAATCAGTGATCTTGTAGTAGGATTTGTGAAAATCTTCAATTTTGGGCGGATTTCTATTTTCTTTAAGTGCTTTTAACTGAACTTTATGATAAGCATTAGCACTTTTTAGAATCAAATTATCAATCTTCAAATTATGCTCTATAGTATCTGATTCATCCATATAAGTTTTAAAATCATTTTCAAGTTCAGTGTGAGATGATTTTAAAAGATTATAATATTTGTTTAAATCATCAAACTCATCCAACAAGGTCATGTGGTTGCTATCAATTAATGCATGATCTTTCCTAAGGATCTCATATTCTTTCTGCAACTCTAAATAATCCAAATTCAACTTATCATGCAGTTTTTTCAGTTTCCTATATACTGTATGTATGCGTTCAGAAACTTCAAAGAATTCTTCATAACTTAAGTCACATACCTCTTCTTGATCTGATTGATCAAGATTGCCAGCCATTAAGCACAAATTTGTGACTTCCTCTTTTGGTGCAGTTTTTGAGAAATCTAAATCTGAGTCCGCCCTTTCATATAATAAAATATCGTGTATAAAATAAATTTTGTACTATACAAATAGTTCAAAAAATGAACAATTTGTCTGGTACGAACCAGTACGAACCAAATTCAGAGCCCTTCATACAACAAAATATCATGTACGAAATATTGTTCGTACCTTATAAATAGTTCAAAAATGAATGATTCGTCCTGTACGAACCCAATTAAGAGCATTTCGTACCTCAAAATCTCATGTACGAACTACATTTCATACTGTACGAAATGAACTTAGAAAAAAATTTCAAGACAAAAAGGTTATTTAAGGGGACAAATGTATAGATCGTCCCGTACAATTTTATATCGTACAGTATGATCAATTTAAAAAATTAAGCTTTTCACTCCCTCATTATGTGTGTATGCAGAGTTATCCAACTTACAATCACACTCTCTCAGACTCAAGAAAATAAAAAAATACAGACTTCACTTACAATAAACATTAACACATGAACTTAAAGTCTTCAGAAATCTAGAGTATGAGTATCCTGAAAAATATGTTAGTGCACACAAAAAAAGAAACTCCAATATATGTTAGGAGAAGAATAAAATAAATAAAAAACTTTTGTAATCATCAAAAATAATTTGTATCTGGATTTTTTTGAACAAACGAATTTACACAAATCATAACAATATAATTTAAATGATGTTTTCAATATTATCTAATTTTTAATTTAATGTACAATGTGGCCATATGTATACATAAAAATAGTTTGATATATAACCTTGATAGAGGAATGCAAAAATAATCAGGAATATTAAAATAGGATATTTACAGTCCTGAACATAGGATGTAAAATGTTCTAGGTTCTTAAGCTTTTACTGTATTAGGTAAGCAAATATCCTTTCATCCCTACAAGATTGATACAGATCTAGGGGTGCATATGCTTTGAATCATATCTATAATTAAAAGTCTAATTAGGAAAGATATGAAATTTATACTATTCAATCCAAAACACTTACATTAAATATTGCATTTAATATTTTTACTACTTTATTCAGTGATAGAATCTCCATAATTATAATTTTTTTAGTATGATAATTATTACAATTAGAGTAAATAATAGTAGTTTGCTGTAACTAAGCATACATCTCCATCAGTTCGATACTCTTCTTTATTACTTTATTACTTAATTCAAGTCATATACTTATGTATATTAAGTGGGGTTTTGTTAATTTTATGTCAAAAAAATCTAAGCATTATTTAGGGGTCATAGGGCCCTAGATATCTATACAATTCAATTGTTCAATCTAAAGCCCCCATCTCTAACTACCCGACATCTTTATACATAAAAGGGGCATTATAAACATAATCATTAAATTAATTTAAATAAAAATGATTTTTCTTACTTCCTAGCTTACTCTGCTAAAGGTTCTCTATATTCCTTCTCATGTCAGTAAAGGAAGATTTAAGGCATGATTGCCCTAACCATCACTTGGGGTAAAGTTGAGTACCATTACGCATCCATAGACAACTAAATCATATTGATTTTTTTGGCCACCTATAATATAATATTTGGGTGGCCACTCTTGAACACCATCAGGCTAATCATCTCAACATATCATGTAGTGATGAAGTTCATAAAGGGTGGTCATGTTATCAAGGTGATAAATGAACTTATCAAATTGTACGCATATTACTTAATAGTTATGGTGAAAATGACAAACTTCTCAAAGGATGTGCTTCACCTCAAAGTGCAACAAAGACTTGGACTGAAGAATACCAAAGTAATGGAGGAAGTGTAGGAAATGGTACATAACTCAGATAGAACTCTGTAATTAGCTTATCATTTAGATTCTCACATCAATTCCACCCCATATAGGACCTCAATATCAATTTTGATCAATCCATATATATTATTGTTGACCTCATTTTTAACTGAGGTCATTCAAACTCTAAACTTTGAAAAATGTCATTTTTATTTGGATTTAGTGACTATTATAGATACCCTAGACCTAACCAATGAACCTAAACCTCCTTAAACCTAATTAAACAATAATGAATAAATTCAAAACCCTATTTTATAATCAATATACCTAGTGCATTGTACTCTATAGCACATTGGCCCCTTGACTTCAAATCCTATTCAAACATCATCATTAGGAGCTTCATATATAAAACTCATCAATCTTGGCTTCCTAAGCCAATGGTTGACCAAATTGATGCATATGTTGTTGGTGTTTAAAGAGCAGATTTTCCTTGCAAGGTGCAAAACAAATCTAAATTAAATTTCTTTGGGAAATTTGGAATTAAATTTAAATTTCAATTCTAAAGTCAAATAGATCATTAGGGATAAAATACCACCTCAGAAGGTGGAGATAAAATCTCCTAATAGCTTCAGACCCAGAATTGTGAATTTTCTTTTGAATGTTGTAGGCTTATTTATGGGAGAACTATAAATGATCCTGGAGGGTTTAAATAAAATTCAATCAAATATTCGACTACAATGTTCAAGAGAAGTGATCAGTAATTTCACATTCAAATTTAAGTTAACACATGATATATCTCCCTAACGAATGAAGATATCATCTATTATCAATCATTTGATTATGACAATGATGATCTTTATAAGTTTGATTTTCAAAAAAAAATGTTAATTGGACTTTAAAAAATTGACATGGATTCTAAATCTCCGATGAGCACGAGCCCTCATAGTTAATTATATTGTAGGATACTAAAACCTCCTGTGAATACTCTCGATTAAAATAATGGTAGAAATTATCTACAGATTTACTAGGAGTGATGTCAAAGGAGGTGAATCCGGAGTTTCAGTAGTGATTGGATCAAATTTTGGACACTTATTTTTGGAGTCAATAGGGAAAAGGTAGGAGACACTTTAGGATTCTAAAATAATTCACAAGTGTCCTGATATAATCTAAGTGTTTAGCTTTAAATTTTAGATTAATAGAAGCTTTAATTTATATTGAATAAATTATTAGAAATTTAGGATTATATTCTCAAAAGTTGGGGTCCTATGATTTAAAATCTACCAAGGATCCTAAATCTAAATTGGGCATTAGATAACGATGGCCTGAACTTAACTAATGTAGTGCAGAACCTGGACTTACCCCAGCCTGGATTGGGGAGCTAGCTAACCACCTAGTTGATTTTAAATCCATGAGCCTGATCTTTAAGAAACAGTGGTAGGGATGTTATTATTAAATTTTCTCAGAATTGGGACCGATGTCTAGAGCAGATCCTAATTTGTTCGTTGACTTATGTAGGGTGAAAATTCTAAAGAGAGATGCAATTAAAATTTTAGACTCAATTTTAAATTGATTTCTAATGTAATACATATTGATTGACTTGATTAAATGCATAAATGAGTATGTAGCAATTTTAAAAAGGCTTTAAATAATTTTTTTCCTAAAGATTGCATAATATTCCCTTGATAGATCTGCACCCTCAAAGGCTAGGTGGTCTGCCAAAACCTGCAGGCGGGGAGGTGCCTAACAAGGTAAAGAAAGTAATGATATACTTCTGAGAACTCCCAATGGTCCTAGGCTTACTTCTTAGGTCGTTAGAGTTTCTATGTTATCTAAAAATTTTATTTAGATTTTGGGTATAAAAAGTTTTATCATACCCTCATGAGCTGAGCACCACTAACCACAAACCCAGATTCTAATCTTAGGACTGATATAAGTAGACTTTGAGTGGGATACTCTCTATCTTCATATCCTCGGTCCATTACTCTCCAAACTCCTTAGATTCATCATTCTTTACCCCCGAGGTGGAGGTTATTCTACCCACTTTGAGCAGTGGAGTGATCCAAATTAATCTTCCAAATGGAAAAGGACTATCCCCATAGGGTGTATCCTTTCCTATTTGGAATTCAATTTTAGGTCTAAGTATCCCAAAGCCAAAGACTCTTTCACAACTCTTAACTTTAAATAAATTATAATTATACTGAAAAGAAAAATTTAGACTCTCCTACAAGGTTATCCTAAGTATTAAAATATTAAATCAATCACAACCAGTTATATATATAATGAAATTAAATACTTAATCCAGCCATATTTGGTTATGCTCTTATTTATTCGGGGGTTAAGCAAGTTGAAGCACCTATAGCAGTTATATAATAATTAAGTTTTAGCCCCCTTTTATTGCCCTGCACGAGCATGGCCACCTGTAGAAAACTCAATGAGTAACCAGAGTGATCCTAACGTAAGGGTAAACTATCGCTTATTACATCAATTCATAGAGTACAGTAAACGTAAATAAATACTCACACTAAACATTTCAATCACAATATGCAATGAAATCTAAGAAAATCTAGCACACAACAGTAAAGTAAACATTGGCCTAGCCTAGGCTAGAGTTAGTTATCCTAACAAACTAATCTAAGTGTATGTAGCAGACTGTGTGGCTGGGATATGTCCTAGAATGGGATATTTGTTTAATTTTTAGGTTTATTGAAGGTTGAAGGGTAAATTTGGTTAAAGTTTAAATATTAATGTATTAAGATTTATCTTAGGATACAATTTAAAGATTGATTGGTTAAATAAATATAATTTGTTGAAGATTAAGGGATCAATGCATTTTAATTAATTTGCTTAGTTGCTGATTTTCTAGAATTTTTATCAGCCAGTTCATGGCGTTCTGCCACTAAGCTCGAGGAAGCAAGCCTCCTCAGGACACTTATATAGCCCCGCAGCCCGGAGTAGTCTATCCTAAAAAACCTAGCTTATATAATTGAATTAAGGATTTTAGTTTGGTTAAGTAATTAAGAATGATTTGATTTAAACTTTTACACTCCATTGAATTCATTCATGGCGTTGTGCCACTAGGCTCGAGGAATTAGGCCTCCTTAGGAAAGGTAGCTCAACAGCCTAGAGTAGTTCATCCTAAAAACTTTATCTCTAGAGTGGTCATTATATATTAGAATGTTGGTTAAGTGGTTTATTGATCAAATTGGAATTTTTTGGAATTCGAGCAGATTACTGGATTTTAATAATTATTGGAATTATTTTAATCACATTAATTAAGGGTCTAAAAGTTAACTTTTAAAATTAAAGTTAATTTTTAATGTTTCAGATTTTTTTAAAAAATTCGACCTTAAGGTGAGCAATTAGACTATTAGTTTGCTTAATTTGGAGTTTTCTTTAAAAAGTTATAATTTTTTGAAGTTTGGACCTAAAATTTAACTACGGTTTACTAGAAAGTTATCTTTTTGACTTTGACTTAATTTTAGAAGTTTGATATTTTTAGAAATTATTAGACCCTAAATAGAGTTGAATGACACTATGTTTGGTCAATTTAGAATTTTATACAATTAGTTATGATTTTTTAAAGTTTGGTTACTTCATTAAATTTTAAAATTACTTAATTAGGAAGGTTTTGATTATTTTGATCCAAACTCATTCCAAACTTCATTGAATCACTCTCAAGGGTTAGGGATGACCTATGGGAGTGTTTCCATGTATTTAGAAATTATTTGGAATTTTTAATAATTTTTAATTAATTGAAATAATTAATTTTTAATTTTCACTAAAAGTTAAATCAAAGTCAAATTAGAAGGCTCGTGATGGGGCTTTTCTTTTTCCTAGGTAAAAGACTAAATTTTGGTCAGTTTGATGTATTAATTTTATTTTTTGGATTCAAATATATTTAATGCAATCTTTTTTATTTTTTAAGTCCCTAAAATGGCTGAATTTTGACATGTTTAATTTTCTAACCTAAAGGGCTCCAAATTCATTAAAATTTAAACCTATGGTAAAGATGTCACAAGTTTATGTTTGGCATGTTTCACCCCTATTGGGTGTGTGTATAATTTCTTAGGAATTTTCTAAGTCATCTGGACCACATCCTTAATTATTTTTCTTTGGTGTCACTAGAGTTCAATTAGGCATGAAATTTGTTCAACTAACCCTGGTACATATGCATTCACACCACAGCAATCTTGCACCCTAATTTTAAAGATTTGAAGAGTAATGAGTTTTCAAAGTTTTGGGTCCAAAATGGACCCATTAATTTGAAAATTTACATTACAGCACTCTATTAGGTATCTAATCCTAAGAAAAATAAAGAACATGCCTAAGATACTAAATAACTTTTCACCAAAATTTGGATCCCAATTGATCACTGGATTGTGAGAAAATCACAAAAATTTGATTTCAAAGAAATAAGAATATCTCAAAATCTAGTAATCAAATTAACTCAATTATAGTTTTAATAAATAGTATATCAAATTCCCTTTCCAATGAAAATAAGAAGGTCCAATTTGGCAAAAAAATTAATTTATTATGAATATATGAAGTTTCTGAGCATTTATTGAAATTTTTTAATCAATTTTGCACTCAAAACAGTAGCGGCACCGTCTCAAGTACCGACACATGTCCGAGACATGTGGCCCATCAAAAAAATTCACATTACACCATGTTACCCACAGGGTTCTAAGCTGAAACTTACATTTATGTCCTAAGGCAAGCAGGCGCGCTGTATTGATCTGAGCTATCTGATTAAATGATTAGACGGCTCAGATCGAAGGCCCTTTCTTAGTTCAAAATTAACTTAAACTTTGATTGCTCATACTTTAAAAATACTTAGCCAATAGGTTGAGGGCAACATAATCTTGCATTGCACAGAGTTTGGAGGCTCCATGCATTATAGATTTTCTGTAGTTTCAAATTAGAGTTATACCTAAAAGTGAGAATATCTTATAATCTAGCCAGTGAATTTTTAAGATCGTCAGCTCCTTTTACTCCTAATGATGTCCTCTACTAGTTTATGGAAGACCCTAAGAGCTTTAGATTACTGGATCTGAAGTTGTTGAAGAGAGGTGGGTTTCCCTCACTAGAATAGTCATTTGAGGCCTAGAAATGATGGGGAAAGGCTTAGAATGGACTTGGGAAGAGCTGGAGAGGATGCGAAAGGCTCTTGGAAGGTTAGAGGCTACTGGAGTGGGAGCTTGGATGAAATGAGAAAGATGAAGGGTATTAGGAAAAGATTCCTACACTTAACCCCTTATTTTTAAATTGGATGGCTAGGATTTAATTAGGGAAAACTTAAATGCATGTCAAGTATCCCCTAAGTTGCCCAAAATTAGGAGAAAGCTAGTAGGTTGAGAGGGATTGATAATGGCCCACTGGAAGGAAGACCACATACTTTTTCTTCATTTGGCTAAACCAAGCTTAAGCATGGTTTAGGGGGCCAATTTGGAGCCTCTTAGGAGAGGAAAAAGGCTACTATATCAGGTCAAAGTAGGTTTTAAAATAAGAGAAAGTTTTCTTATGTGGCATGGCCACCTAGGCTCAAGTGAAGGGTTATTTGACCATTTAATTGGTTAAACTAGTCAATGGGACTTATGTGGCATTCAAGAAGATGTACTTGGCTAGTTGAGAGATTGGTCAAGTGCTTGGAGCAATGGGTTTGGAATTTTGGTCAAATGTGTGAAATTGGAGAGGGTTTTGGCCCTTCCAATTGGGTTGACCAAGTCAACCCAAGGGGAGCTTGACTTGGAAAGTTTTGAACATGTCAAGGGTGTCCAATTGAATAATTTTGAGGGGTTCATTTAATTTAAAATGGGCTGAATGATTGAAGTTGACAAGTGTGTAGGTTAAGGGTTGATTTGGTAAATCATGGTTGGCATGATCAACTAGGTCAAACCATGAGTTGAGTTTGGGTCAAGCAGGTTTGAATGAGTGTTTTGAGATCAATGCAGGTGGTCACTTACATTAGTAAGGTCTTTTGGGTTGAAATAGACTTTTAAAATCTTTAAGGGGCATTTTAATCAACCTTAGTTGACTTGGTCAACCAGGTCAAACTAAGACTTAAGTTTGGGTCTAATGGATCTCAAATTTCATTTGGGATTCATTGTAAGAGGTTTCAAAGGGTAGTGAGATTAAGTCATGTTGAGTTTTGGCAAAAAGTCTAGAAATCCCTTCAAGGGCATTTTTGTCATTTTCACCTCTAATGAACTATGGGAGAAACTTGGCCCGCTAAAATATAGTTTCTTGGTCAACATATTTCAACAATGGTTATGGGTGACCAAAGGTTTTGGGGAAAGTCTCAAGGTCAAATTCCACAATGTGGAGGGCCTACTGGCATGGGTCATAAATATTTATAGGTTTTGTAGCCTTTAAAAATAAATTTAGTTTCTGGAGTTACAAACCTTGGAATGAGCTCAAATTTGGAGGGTTATCCCTAGAGACATGCCTAATCAATATTCAATTATAGATCATGGATCGGAGGATATTTGACGGGATTTTTAGATGATGAAAAATTCACTTAGGAATGGTTTCAAGCTTAGGCTTTTGGCCTTAGGGTTTAGATTGAAAGTCTAAGTTTAAGATGGATTTTTGGCTTAAATTGTACTTTGGACTTGATTAATTGAGTTTGAGTTATTGATGCTTATCACAATGAAATGAATGATTGGGATTTATCTGAGTATGATTGATGTTTGATTGGAGGTTGACTAAGGATTTGGAATTGAGAATTGAGCTGAGATTTGGATGGAAATTTGATCAGGGACCTAGGCTAAATTTTGGATGAGATCTAAATGAAAGATAGGTGGAGAATTATTAGCTTTTAGATCAGTAGAGGTAGATTTGAGTTAGTCCTCCTGACCTCATACAAAAATGAAGTCAACAAATGGACCCCCTACACATATTGGCATTGATCGAATAGAATGGTAAGATTTTGAATCTTGAATCCTAAGGGAAGATGTGATCTAACCCTAGAGAATTAGGTAGAAGCTAGAACTAGAGGGGTGCTACTAAGGGTATCATCCATTACTAGTGATTCTAGTCCCAAGAGAAGGCATCACCTATCCCAAAGGAAAAGAAAGGTAGAAAGTAGAATTAGGATGGTGCTACAAAGGGCGTTATCAATCTCTAGTGATTCTAGTCCTAAGGGAAGGCATCACCTATCCCAAATAAAAAGAAAGGAAGAAGGTAGAACTAGGGTGGTGCCGCAAAGGGCATTATCCATAACTAGTGATTCTAATCCTATGGAAATGAAGCACCTAACCTAAAGGAAAAGAATGGTAGAAGGTAGAACTAGGATGGTACTATAAAGGGCGTTATCCACCATTAGTAATTCTAATCCTAAGGAAAAGGAAACACCTAACCTAAAGAAAGAGAACGGTAGAAGGTAGAACTAATATGTTGCCATAAAGGGCGTTATCCACCACTAGTGCTTCTAGTCCTTAGGAAAGGTAGCACCTAACCTAAAGGAAGAGAATGATAGAAGGTAGAACTAGGATGGTTCCACAAAACCTAAAGGAAGAGAACGATAGAAGGTAGAACTAGGATGGTTCCACAAAGGGTGTTATCCACGACTAGTGATTCTAGTCCTGAGGGAAGGCATCACCTATCCCAAAGGAAAAGAAAGATAAAAGGTAAAACAAGGATGGTGCCACAAGGGTGTTATCCATCACTAGTGATTCTAGTCCTAATGGAAGGCATCACCTATCCCAAAGGATAAGAAAGCTAGAAGGTATAACTAGGATGGTGTCACAAAGGTCGTTATCCATCACTAGTGATTTTAATCCTAAGGGAAGGCATCACCTAACCTGAAGGAAAAGAAAGGTAGAAGGTTAAACTGATTTTGATGATTGTCATTTAAATTAAACAAAAAAAGGAGATAATTTAGTTCTAAACTCAAAAATATTTTATTAATTTAAAATTTGAGCTACATCAAACATAGTATTTCTTAAGAAAACGCCCATTGGTAGGCAACATTGGGTGGTTTCCTTTATAACCAACTAGTTGAAACTAGCCTACTTCATAGACAGTCTCTACAATGAAGGGTCCTTCCCGTGTTTGTTCAAACTTCCCACCAATCTTTTGGTGAGCTAAGATAGGCCTCTGAATAACTATGTCTAAGACTCCTACTTGGAAGGTTATAGGTTGCACTAACTTATCATGAGCCTGAACCACTCGGGCCTTATACAACTCTAGACCCTACTGAGCTTGGAGAGGTGCTCTTCAAGGCCTTTGAGTTCTTCTAGTCAGAGTTGTGCATTTCACTTAGTTGTGATTTTATTATAGATTGTAACTCTAAGTGAAGGAATTTGTATTTCCAAGGGGAGTACGGCCTCGGACCCATACACTAGAGCAAATGGAGTGGATTAGGTCGGGGTCTTATAAGTGGTCAGATAGGCCCACAAAGCTTCCACCAACTTCTCATCCCATTGATGTTTGTTATCATTAAGGGTCTTTTTGATAATCTACACCAAAGTCTTATTGAAATCCTCAGCTAACCCATTATCTCGGGGGTAATAGATTATTGAGTATCTCCAATTAATATTATGGCATCTTATAAAATGATTTATTTTTTGTAGACTTGAATGCAAACCCATTATCGGATATAATTATATGGGGTGTGCTGAATTGATATAAAATATGGTCATGAAAGAACTTCAAAATATAGTGTAATGCTATGTTACATAGGGGAATTGCTTCCACCCACTTTGAAAAGTAATCAGTCGTAGATAATATGAAGCGATGACCCTTCAAAGAAGGAGGGTCAATTGGCTCGATAGCATCTATGCCCCAACTTTAGAAGGGCCACGAATCTATTATAGGATGCAACAAGTTAGGAGACTGATATAAAATCACACCATGGAGCTGGCACTAATGACAATGTCTTATAATGTTCATGCAATCGTCAATCATCGTAGTCTAGTAGTATCTAAGTCTTTTGATTCTCAACATCATTTTTGGACCTGATTGATGAGCACTGCATAGTTTAGAATGGACCTCATTAAAGATTTTTAGGGCCTCTCATTTATCTAAATAATATAGCCACATATGATTGAATGACTGGTGGTACAATATATTATTGACTAGTGTATATGATAGGGCATATTTCTTGATCTGGTTGGCAAGGGATTTGTCCTCGGGGTGTTTACCCTCTTAGAGGTAGCCGATTAATGGTTGTCTCCAATCGCCCTCTTCATTAGTTTTTATAGAGGCAGAGAATATATGGGAAGACTTCTTGTTGATGTGCTCTAAATCTATAGGAGAGAGGATATGATGACCTTGAGTCTCTATAGGGATGGAGTCTTCTTCTCGACATGCAAATTCTTTGGCAAGCTTCACTGAGGCATCCACTGCATAATTACTTCAACGAGGAACCCTATACAAAGTTACAAAAAGGATTTGGTCAAGCAGGTGACTAGTGTATTGGTGGTATTTGAGGAGTTTAGGATTCAAAACCTTATAGGTTCCTTCAATTTTGTTGATCTCTAGTTGGGAATCACCAAAAATTTTAATCTCTTTAATCTCCATCATGATTATAAGTTCTAGGCCAGTTATTAGAGCTTCATATTTAGCCTCATTATTCATGCAAGGCTTCGATAAATGGCCTGAAAATGCATCATTCCCTTCTCTGGTGTTATGAAAATAAGGCCAATTCTAGCCTTTCCAGGGATTATAGATTTTTCAGTTTTACCTTATTGCGAGGACGGTGCACCATCAAAATATAGTTCCCAGACAGGCTTGTCAGATTCCCTTAAACTCATAATTTATTCATCAATCATCAAGTAAATCATCATTTAAAGGAGAATCCACCAAAAGTAGGTGCACTACAAGGAAGTCAGCAATGGCCTATCCTTTCATAATACGGAAGAGAATGAAACTGATCTCGAATTGGAGTAATATCAGACCATCAAGCCAAGCATCCTATCAACGTAGGCCAGGTCATAAGATATTGCAATGGATTGACTCAGGAGATCAAACTTATTGAATGACAAAGCATGTAGTGTCTTAGTTGCTGGGCCGTAAAGACTAAAGCAAGATAATGCTTCTCAATCTAAGGATATCGAATTTTCTTGTGAATGAGTCTTCAGCTAAAATAATAAAGAGCATTCTCTTTTCCCTCATCGTTAACTTGGGCTAATATGGCACCTAAAGACTCATCTAGAGCCACAGTGTAGAGGATCAAAGGTTTTCCCAGAATAAGGGCTAATAGAATTTGCAAATTAGTAAGGTATTCCTTGATGCATTAGAAACCACTCTGACATTTTTTTTCCCATATGAATTTGGTATCCTTCTTAGCTAGGACAGAGAAGGGTTGACATCTTCCAAAAAGATTTGATATGAACCTCCTTATATACACCAGCCTACCTTTGAGATACCTTAACTGGGTAAGGTTCTTGGGATGCGACATATCTAAGATAGCTTCAATTTTGGCAAGATCAATCTCAATTCCATGGTGGCTTACTACGAATCCTAAAAACTTCCCCAAAGTGACATCGAAGGCACACTTTAAAGGATTCATTTTGAGGATATGGCGATGCAACTGCTTGAAAATGACTCTTAAGTCAAATAGGTGAGCATCTTTAACTTTTCTCTTGATAACCAAATTATCGATGTAGCATTCAACTTAATTATGGATTAAGTCATCAAAGATGTGAGTCATGGCCACTGATAGGTTGCACCAGCATTCTTAAGGCCAAATGGCATCACTTTATAACAAAAGATTCCTATAGGGGTCCTGAATGCAATATTTCTCTCATCATCTAGGGCCATCCTAATTTGATTGTAACTAGATGAGCCATCCATAAAGGAGAAAATAGTATGTGAGGAGGCAATGTCCATTATAAGTTCAGGTATGGGTAAAGAAAATTCATCTTTGGGACAGGCCTTATTAAGATCTCTATAGTCGACACAAATCCATATTTGGTCGTTCTTCTTTCGAACTGGTATGACGCTGGCCTCCCAAGAGGGATATTATTCCTCTCAAATAAACCCAGCCTTAACAAATTTCTTGATTTTAGAAATGACTTGCTGCTCAATTTCTAGGCGCATGCATCGAGGAGATTATTTAACAGGTATGGCATCAGGTCGGATTCTAAGTTTATGGACTACTACATCGACAGAAAAACCCAACATTTGATTGTATGTCCAGGCAAACTGGTCCCTAAACTTAAAAAAAAGTTGAATTAGATCCTTAGACTCACCCTCACTCAATAAGGTACTTATAAAGGTAGGGCAAGGGTTGTCATTGATTCCCAGATTAATTTGTCTCAACTCGTCAATTATCAATTTAATCTCTTCCTTAAATTCAGGAGGCGCATCTCAAACTTTAAGTTCATCAGGATCATCTAACTTCTCCAAGCAGAGGAACATTCTGAGATTCAAGAAGATAAGTTATCATTAAGAAATATTCATCATCATCAAACAAACTAATGGTACAAAAGTTGATACCAATTTTTAAATTTTTCTTTATTTTTATTTGCCAAATGTTCTCATGGTATCTAGCTTGACCCATAGTCCATCGATACATTATGGAGCCCTTGGAAAACAAATTCTTTAGACATATAAGAAAGTACCCAAATGGTAGTTCCATTAATTTATTGAAATCTACCTCCTTGAGTGTTACATCATTTTCATTCCTTAAGGAGGAGGAGCCAGGAAAGAAATTCTGTACTTTCCTTAATTCACTGTCTAAGTAAGGAGAATCCTTAATCACTAACCCTCTAACCCTGCCTGCAGATAGTGGAGTTAAGGTTAAGGCCTCGTTTCTCCAACTAATCTTTTCATACATTATCAATTCAGGCTCATCACTCTTGACTTTTGGGGCGTCGACCTAAGGATTACTATCCTAGTTTGAAGTGAGATTAAATTTTGGAGGAGGATTGATTTTTTGATAATCAAAAGGAATTGCAACACTATGTACTTCCTGTTCTTCATCAAAACTCAATTTCAGATCAATATATATAACGGTTGCACTTCTTTCAAATGAACCATAACCTTAACCACGTATCCTTTGGGCCATCCTCCCACCTCTTTGATTTAACATTGTTTGAGGCCTAAGGACCACGATGTCAAGGTCATCTTCACTTTATGATTCTTATATTTCTTGATCTTTTTCTGCTTCTTTTGACTCTTTTAATCCTTTTGATCTTTGATTTTGATTAGAGATTTATTTGCTTATTTTTTCTTCAATTTTGATCTCAACTTTAGAATGGGAAGAGGAACCTTTTGGTATGAAATATGCGGCTTCTTTGTAGATCATGATCTCTTGAATTGAGAATGAATGCAAATCACCCCTAATCACGTGTTCAATGCTGTCTCGTTGGTACTTGACGCATTGATATAGGGGAGATGGAACCATCCTATGTTCATGGATCCAAGGCCAACCTAGAAGTACATTGAAGGACGTAGCCAAATTGATGATACAAAATTTTGCTTCAGTTTTATGTTCTCCAATTTCCAATAAGAGGGTGATCGAACCCAAAGCCCTCTTGCATCAACTTGTTGGTGGAAAGCTTACTAGTATCAACTCTAAGATAAGTGAGAGTCTTTATATTCATCACATTGATCGATGCACCTAAATAAATAAGGACTCTTAATAACTTAAAATTCCTTACATTTATAGTAATATAAAGAGGGAGGTTATGATCGGTAGTACCTAGGAGTAGATCTTCATCCAAAAACATCACTCCTAGGATTTCTTTGAAGTAGAGGACTTCATCTTTTTAGGTTGAAGCCAATTGAGCCAGGAAAATCTTAGGGTCGAGAAGTTCTTTGATTATAGACCCCCTCATCTCTTTTGATAGGATGAGGGCATCGTAGATGCTCAACTTGGCTGGCAACTACCTAAGGTGAGCCAAAACATTATAATCCACCTTAGAAACATCAGTATCAGTACCCAATAGAGTGGAAGGAAGATTGAATTATTGAGGAGGATTTAGAATTAGATCATCAGATATAACTTATTTAACTTTATCCTGAGGAGCGAGCCTAGGGGATAAAACCTTACCACCATGAAGTTGCACCTACTCGACATCCTCAGGAGGGCATAGTATGGTAGAGTCTACACTCTCCATAGGTGTCAGCTCATCATTTTTTGAATGGGTGTTAGAATCTGATAGATCTATCATAATAAGACTCCCATAGAAGTTAATTTTAAGGAGTTCACTATCTAATATTATTTCAGGATTGACATCCTTTAGAGGTTGAATCTAGAAGGTTAAGATTTTGAAGAATTGGATTGATCCCAACAAAATTTTGAATTTCTTCAGGAGTATTATCAACTTGCATTTCATCTTGATGGCTAATCATAAAAAATGATGCAGAAGGATGATTTTTATTAAATTTATGACCCTTTACCTTTGATGTGGCAAAGTAAAAGTCAGATAAAAAGAGAGGGCATAGGGCTTTGATGTCACCATCTGCTACCCAAATACATCTCTCATCTACACACTTCTTATCTACAAAAACATCATCCTTTTCTTTTTCATGCAATACAGTAGTTCATACGATTATTGGAGAGGGAAGCAGCTCAACATTCTTCTTCGAAGACTCCAGGTTAACCTCCCAAATTAGGCCCTGGGCTCTCGTCAGCAACTGTTGAGAAAGATGAAAAGTCCTGTTAATCAACTTTTTAAGTGCCCAAGATAAAGCTATATCCTAGCCATCTTTAATGGATAGAGAAGTGTTAGAAGTGTTACATGAGATCACTTTGACTGACCCTTGTTTCGGATTTACCAAGTATTCTTTTGGAATGATAATGTTACCTTGCCTGAAACTCTTCTCTAAATGCAATGGCAAGGGCAAGGGAAATACTTGGTGTCATCCTTCTTATATGCATCTTCTGTCCTCTTGGCATTTGGTAGTTTGAAAATTGGCATCTTTAAAAGGCTCCTAATGATTTTCCTTACTGATTCTCTCTTAAAAGGATAGGGTTTTGCTGGCATATCCTTGTAAGGGATCAAGTAAGGCTCTCTAGTTGGCGTAGGTGTGACTTGGAATGGCTATTTTTGAACTGGTGGAGGTGGAGGAGCACTGAGCTGACCGATCACTGACTGGTTTCCTTTATCAATCGCTGAAATAGTAGCTGCTCTCTTTTCAAAGGACTTAATGGGCTTGTATACTCTCTTTTCACCAGACAGTTCATTTCAGTATTGAATCCGAGAAGCCTCTTCCTATAGGTTACTAGCCTTGTTTAAAAGCTTCCCAAAACTTTTAATAGTGAAACCCTTCAAAAGAAAAATAATAGGCCCATCGATATTCTTTAAAAGAAATTTTACTGCATGTTGCTCTTATAGTTGGGGTTCACACTTCACCGAGAGGTTTAACCACCTCAAGATGAACTCAACTAAAGACTCCCCTGGCTTTTGCTCCTTGATGAGCACATCGCCCACAATTATGCACTGCTGCGCTCCTAGAAATCTCTTTTTTTATTTTATTTTCATGTTCACTAAATGTTTTTACCAAATTATTAGGAAAATCAGGGTACCATTCAAAAGCTATGCTAGAAAGACTACTAATGAATTGGCAAAAAAGTAGAGCATCTGACACCCTGGCAATGGAACAGCTTGCTCAAATGTGGGCCAGATGCTATCTCAAATTTTTTATTCTAGTGAAAATTTTGAAAGATGGTGGCACACAACCCTTCGAATAAGGGACTGAATTATATTTCTCATGGTAGGGTCTATCCTTTGGAATAGATGTAGCCCCTTGGGAATGGGCTATGGCCTATCATACTTGGTCTTCAATCAACTATTTAAGATCTTTCTTGGCTAGTGCTAGAGGAATAACTGGAGGAACCAAAGGGGCCACTAGATGGACTGGAGGGGTTGAAGGAACTGTTGGTTGGACTGGTGAAACTATAAAAATTGACTCTAAGATCTTAGAATTGGATCCTATCTTTTTAGCATGGTCAGTGATTACTTGAGCAGATTGTTTTAATTTGAGTGAAGCCTACTATGACTTATCTAACGCTTTCGCATTTCCTTACTCTATAGCAACATGTCTACCATTTGCGCCTCCAAGTTCTTTATTCATTGATCATCATCTCTGTCTCTCACTGATCTATCAAAATTCGAATCAACAACTGCTGAACCTTCCTCCTTTCTAAAGCGATGTTTACTTGGCTCAATTTCCTTAATGGATCCCCTAGTTTCAACTATGTAAACATCACTAATAGGTACATTCTCATCCACTAACATGTCATCCCAATCAAGGTCAAACGCTTGCTCAGCATCTTTCTTTTTTAAGATATCCATGATCTCTTGTACTACCTCATCGACTGGTCGATCCCCTATTGATTAAGGGTCGATAGGTAAGTAGCATTTATATTTCATCATGTCATAAAATTCTTCATCTTGAAATTTAAAAAGGACAGCTTGTAACTTAAGATCATCAGTTGTTGGAGGCTATTCTATTAATTGCTCAATCATTTCTTGGTTATCATCTTGGACTATCCCCTCCCCTTCAACTATCCCTGGTTGGTAGTTCGAAGGGTGGCATCCACCAAAAGGTGAGTGACATCAACCTTAAGAGGTGATGCAGGAGCTTGGAGAGTGACCGCTCCCATATCAGGCAAGGTAAAGTTCTTAAATCCCTGGGTAGGAGCTCAGGGACAATAAGTGAAATCTAAGAAAACTTACCTGATACATCAACTAAAGAATAAACTGAGACATCAACTGGATCGACAACTGAAACATCAATTGAACTAGCAACTGGAACATCAATTGAATCAACTGTAACGTCAATTGAACTAATGACTAGAACATCAACTGGATCAACTAGGGTCTGGGAAATATTAACTGGAATATGCGATAGCTTAACTAAAAGCTGGGATGGCTTATCTGAAATTGAAGGAACATCAATTTTATTGGCCTTCTTAGGGACATATTTCTTTTCTGGGAACTTGGGCCTCATGCCCTTGACTTTAGTTATTCCTTTGATTTCAAAATACTCCTTAGCTTTCACCACCACTAAGGCCAGCTTTATAAATCTTGGCAAGGAGATCGGTAGCTTTCCAGTAGAATAGTAGCCCTTTCTAGATCCAGTAAGTACAATACCCTCCATTTTAGAGGATAGAGGGTGTGACACCCAGTGATAACCATCTACTAAAATAAAAGTGGTTGGCTGTCTCAAAAACACCTTATTCCTTCTAATAGGTAAGGGAGTCGAATTCTTAGCCTCAGACTTTTCCTCATTTAGAATTTCTTTTTGGAATTGGTGAGAGATGACTCCTTTCAATTGCTTCAAGTACTATTCTTTTGTCTATCCTGATTGGGTAGCACTAATGTGCATTATGTTCCTCAGTCTCCTTATCCTTTAGAGCTATTTTTCCTTAGGACTTCTTTTAGTTGAATAATCCACCAGTTATGGCGAGGAACTAGCTATCATAGAAACCCTCTCCTCCCCTTCGGCAGTAGCGAGGAGGTGAAAGCGACTTTGTATGAGGAGTGGAGTGGAAGTAGGAATAGGAAAATCCTCGATAGCCTTTGGCTCTACCTGGCCAAGAGTCTTAACCTCAATAACCTTTCTTAACTTGGCTATCTTCTTTCTGACTCTCCTTAGGTAGTTCTTTCTTTGATTCTCACTTATAAATGGGATCCCAGAACTCGATCCCTTCTCAAAGATAGGTTTCACTTTAGTGGCCTCAACAGAGGTTTTAGAGTCTCCTTCTTCCTCATTGAGGTTGAGGGAATCAGGCCTTGACCCAAGGATCAACTCTAGTACAGGGGAATCCAACTCAGTGCCATTCAAATCAACTAACTTTTCCCTCTTCATTGACGACTCAAGAGTCTTAAATCCCAGACTAAATGGAATGTTGCTTCCCAGATCAATTTATTCACAGGATAGGCCCTTGTCAAAAGAGAAGATGAGTTTGCTAGCCATGGAATTGAGTTTGAATTTTTGGATTTGAGAAAAGAATTAGAATTAGAAAGTTTTGAAATTAAATTTTGAAAAAAATTATAACAGACTGTGTATTCTGTCACATATGCTGAGTTGTAGGATTTATAATCCGACACATGATGATAGAATGGAAAGGTTTGTTATGACTTTAATAAGAGATTGAAATTTATACAGCATATACGAGACTACAAAGAAGTGTTGTAGGGTAGTATACGATGGCATAAATTTTAGATTAGGGATGAAAAATTTTTGAAAAGATTTTGATTTTGAAAATAGAGATGAATTTTCTCCAAATTTTGAAATACAACAAATCGAATTTTCACCCAACCTGAAGGCTTACAAAATGGGGAGGAAAATTCAAACAATTTTTTGCCCCGACCCTTTTCACTTCATAAACCAAACAGAAGTGGAAGGTCAAGGCTGGAGGATGGAAAGTCTAAAGATCTTGGAAACAAGATCGATAAAGTTCCTTACAATTTTAAAACTCAACACATTGAGTTAGACTCAATGATATAGGTTCAAAAAAATTGGTAAGAGGTTTTAAAAACTTGATTTGACATTATTGATCTACTAATCAATTTGGAGGCAGAAGGTCAAAATCCAAATTTTTGATAGAGGTTTGACTTCTCTTTTTGACATGAAATAAAAATTAGATATTGGCTTAGCTTGCCCAAGGAAGAAATGAGTAAAGGAGCCAATGGAAGGAAAGGTAGTTAAGAATACCGATGAAATAAAATTTTACCATTATTAAAGGTGGAGAGAGAGATTACGTCCCACCAGGCATGCCATTTTTTATTGGTGTTTAAAAAATAGATGTGCCTTGCAAGTTGCAAAATAAATCTAAATTAAATTTCTTTGAGAAATTTGGTATTAAATTTAAATTTCAATTCTAAAGCCAAACAGATCATTAGGGATAATATACCTCCTCGGAAGGTGGAGATAAAATTTCCTAATGGGTTCAGACCCAGAATTATGGATTTTCTCTTGAATGTTGTAGCCTGATTTAAGGAAGAATCACATATGACCCCGAATGGTTTAAATCAAATTCAGTCAAATATCCGACTACAATGATCAAGAAAAGTGATCATTAATTTCATATTCAAATTTATGTTAACAAATGATATATCTCTCTGAAGAAAGAAGATATCATTCATTAGCAATCATTTGATTATGATAATGACAATCATTATAAATTTGATTTCCGAAAAGAAATGTTAATTGGGTTTTGAAAAATTCACGTGGGTTTTAAATCTCCTAAGAGCGTGATCCCTCGTAGTTAATTATGTTGTAGGAAACTAAAATCTCCTATGAATACTCTCGATTAAAATAATATCAAAAATTTTGTCTAAAGATTTTTTAGGGGTTATGTCAAAGGAGGTGAACTCGGAGCTTCAATAGAGATTGGATCAAATTTTGAACACTTATTTTAGAGTCAATGAAGGAAAGGTAAGAGATACTTTAGGATTCTAAAATAATTTAGAAGTGTCCTGGCCTAATCTAAGTGTTGGGCTTTAAATTTTGGATTAATAGAAGCTTTAATTTAAGTTGAATAAATTATTAAAAATTTGATATTATATTCTCATAGGTTGGGGTCCTATTATTTAAAATCTTCCATAGATCCAAAATCTAAATTGGGCATCGGATGATGGTGGCCCAAATTGAACTAATACAGTATAGAACCTAGACTTACACTAGCCTATATTGGGGAGCTAGCTAACCACCTAGTCGATTTTAAATACATGAGTTTGATCTTTATGAAAGAGTGCTAGGGATATTATTAAAGTTTTTGAGAATTAGGACCAACGTCAAGAGAAGATCCTAATTGGTCCCTTGGCTTATGTAGGGTGAAAATGCTAAAGAGAGATGCAATAAAAATTTTAGACTCACTTTTAAATTGACTTCTAATCAAATGCATGTTGATCGACTTGATTAAAAGCATAAATGAGTATGTAGTAGTTTTAAATATGTTTAAAAATATTTTTCTCTAGAGATTGCATAACATCCCCTTGATAGATCTGTACCCTCAAAGACCAGGTGGTCTACGAGAACCCACAGGTGGGGAGGTGTCTAACAAGGAAGAGAAAGTAATGATATTCTTATGAGAGCTCCCGACGGTCCTGGGCTTACTTCTTACGTCATTAGAGTTTCTATATTATCTAAAAATTTTATTTAGATTTTGAGTATAAAAAGTTTTATCGTGCCCTCATGAGACTCCACATTTCTAGGCTAAAATAAAAGTGGCACACAAACACCAAAAAATCAAGAAAAGTAGGCAAAATCCTATACACAATCACATTAAATGAAACACATTAATAAATATAATTAATTCTTAAAAGTAAAGGTCGAAGGCAAGTGCCCCATTTCATACAACCTAGAATTACTAAAATTAAAAGTCGTCGGACACCACTAACCACAAACTCGAATTCTAATCCTAGGACTAACGCTAAAAGACTTTGAGTGGGATACTCTTTGTCTTCAGCTCCTCAGTCCTTTACTCTTTAAACTCCTTGGATTAATTGTACCTGAGTACCCAAATAGGAAAGAAAACTCAACCCCTGAGGGGGAGGTTATTCTTCTCACTTTGGGTAGTGGAGTGATCCAAAATTGAGCTTCCAAATGGAAAAGAACTATCCCCCTAGGGGGTATCCTTTCCTCTTTGAAATTTAATTTTGGGTCTAAGTATCCCAAACTCAAAGACTCTTTCACAACTCTTAACTTTAAATAAATTATATTGACACTGAAAATAAAAATCTAAACTCTCCTATAAGATTATCCAAAGTATTAAAATATTAAATTAAAATGAAGTAGTTATATATATATAATGAAATTTAATACTCAATCCAGCCACGCTTTTCCATGCTCTTATTTATTTGGGGGTTGCGCAAGCTAAAGCACCAGTAGCAACTAAATAATTATTAAAGTTTTAGCCCCCTTTTATTACCCTACACGAGCATGGCCACTTGTAGAAAACTCAGTGAGCAACCAAAATGATCCTAACCTAAGGGTAAACTATCTCCTATCATATCAATTCATAGAGTACAGTAAAAGTAAATAAACACTCACATCAAACATTTCAATCACAGCATGCAAAGAAATCTTAAAAAACCTAGAACATAGTAGTAAAGTAAAGATTGACCAAGTGTGTGTAGCAGACTGTATGGCTGGGACCTTCAAGGATAAATTTGGTTAGAGTTTAAATATTAATATATTAAGATTTATTTTTGGATACATTTTAAAGATCAATTGGTCAAATAAATTTAATTAGATAAAGACTAAGAGATCAATAGATTTTAATTAATACAATTAGTTATTGATTTTTTAGGATTAAATTAATTTAGATTTCTCATCAATCGATTCGTGGCATTGTGCCACAAGGCTCTAGGAATAAAGCCTCCTTAGGACACTTAGCCCTATAGCCCGGAGTAGTCCATCCTAAACACCTGACTGATATAGTTAAATTGAGGATTTTAGTTTGGTTAACTAATTAAGAATGATTTGATTTAATGTTTTACACTCTATTGAATTTATTCGTGGTATTGTACCACCAGGCTCAAGGAAACAGGCCACTTTAACACACAGCCCTGTAGCCCAGAGTAGTTAATCCTAAAAACTTCATCTCTGGAGTGGTTGTTATGTATAAGAATGTTGGTTAAGGGGTTTTATTGATCAAATTGGAATTTTCTAGAATTCTAACATATTACAAGACTTTTAGAATTATTGGAGTAATTTTAATCGCATTAATTGAGGGTCTAAAAGTTAACTTTTTAAATTAAAATTATTTTTTGATGTTTTAAATTTTTAATAAATATTAGACCTATAGACTGTTAGTTTGCTTAATTTTAGTTTTCTATAAAAAGTCATAATTTTCTGAAGTTAGGACCTAAATTTGAACTATGGCTGACCGGAAAGTTGACTTTTTTAACTTTGACTTAATTTTGGAAGTTTGATATCTTTATAAAATACTAGACCCTAAATTGAGTTGAATGACACTAAGTTTGGTCAATTTAAAATTTTCTATGATTAGTTATAATTTTTTAAAGTTTGGTTAACTAATCAAAATTTAAAATTGCATAATTAGGAAGGGTTTGATTGTTCTGATCCAAACTCATTCGAAACTTCAGGGAATCACTCCCACGGGTCAAGAATGACCCATGGGAGTGTTTCCAAGGGTTTAGAAATTATTTGGGATTTTTAATAATTTTTTAATTCATTAAAATAAATATTTTTTAATTTTTACTAAAGTCAAAATAGAGAGCTGGTGATGTGGCTTTTATTTTTCCTAGGTAGAAGATTAAATTCTAGTCAGTTTGATGTATTAATAATATTATTATAATTTTTTGAATTTTTTAAGTCCCTACAAGAGCTAAATTTTGATATGTTTAATTTTCTGACATAATGGGCTCCTAATTCAGTCAAATTTAAACATATGATACAAGATTTCATTAAGTTTAAGTTTGCTAAGTTTCACCCCTACTAGGTCTGTGTAAAATTTCTTAGGAATTTTCTAAGTATCTAGACCACATCCTTAATTATTTTTCCTAGGTGTCACTAGAGTTCAATTTGGCTTAAAATTTTGTTCAACTAACCCTGGCATATATACAATTACACCACATCAATCATGCACCCTAATTCTAAAGATTTGAAGTGTTATGAATTTTTAAAGTTTTGGGTCCAAAATGGACCCATTCCTTTGAAAATTCACATCGTGGTAATCTATTAGGTATCTGATCCTATGAAAATTATAGAACATGCCTAAGATATGTGTCCAGGACATGTGGCGCAACCGTCTCAAGTACCGATATGTGTCCAGGACATGTGGCTTATCAAAATCGCAGATGTGATTTTGACTTAACCACATCAGCATGGGTTTTCCACTATCTGATTGGAACAGTGATACGTGATCGAACGTGATGACGCCACATCGCCCCCATAATTCTTAGCTGAAATTTGTGCTCGAGTCCTGAGGCCGGCAGGTGCACTATTTTGATCTAAGCCATTTGATCAAATGATCGGACAACTCAAATCAAAGGCCCTTTCTTAGTTTAAAATTAACTAAAACTTTGATTACTCATAACTTGAAAAATACTCAACCAAATCTTATAAAATTTGAAACATAGGTTGAGGGAAACATAATCTTGCAATGCCTAGAGTTTGTAGGCTCCATGCATTACAGATTTTCTGCAGTTTCAAATTGGATTTATACCTAAAAGTGAAAATATCTTATAATTTAGCCAGTGGATTTTTGAGATCTTGGGCTTCTTTTGCTTCTGATGATATCCTCTATAAGTTTGCTGAAAACCCCAAGAGCTTTTGACCGCTGGATCAGAAGTTGTTGAAGAGAGATGGGTTTATCTCACTAGAATGGTCTCTCCTTATTAGAATGGTCATTTGAGGCCTAATAATGTTGGGGAAAGTTATGGAATGGACTTGGGAAGAGCTGTAGAGGATGGGGAAGGCTCTTGGAAGGTTAGAGGCTATTGTAGTGGGAGCTTGGATGAAATGAGCAAAGATGATGGGTATTAGGTCAAGTTTCCTACACTTAACCCCTTATTTTTAAATTGGATGGCTAGGATTTAATTAGAGAAAACATAGATGCATGCCAAGTGTCCCCTAAGTTGCCCAAAATTAGGAGAAAGCTGGTGGGTTGAGAGGGATTGATCTTGGCCCATGAGAAGGGGGACCACATACTTTTTCTTCATTTGGCTAAACCAACCTTAAGCATGCTTTAGGGGGCTAGTTTGGGGCCTCTTAGGAGAGGAAATAGGCCACCTTATATCAAGTCAAAGAAAATTTTGGAAGAGGAGAAAACTTGCTTATGTGGCATGGCCACCTAAGATTAAGTGAAGGGGTTTTTGACCATTTGACTGGTCAAACCAGCCAATGGGACTTATGTGGCATACAAGAGGATATACTTGGCTAATTGAGAGATTGGTCAAGTGCTTGGAGCAATGGGTTTTTAATTTTGGTAAAATGTGTGAAATTGGAGAGGGTTTTGGCCCTTCCAATTGAGTTGACAAAGTCAGCCCAAGCGGAGCTTGACTTGGAAAGTTTTGAACATGTCAAGGGTGTTCAATTCAATAATTTTGATAGATTGATTTGATTTAAAATGGGCTGAATGATTGAATTTGACAAGTGTGTAGGTTAAAGGTTAATTTGGTCAACCATGGTTGACTTGGTCAACCTAATTAAACTATGGGTTGAGTTTGGGTCAAACAAGTTTGAATGAGTGTTTTGAGACCAATGGAGGTGGTCCCATGCATTAGTAAGGTCATTTGGATTGAAATGGATATTTGAGACCATTAAGGGGCATTTTTATCAGCCTTAGTTGACTTGGTCAACCATGTCAAACCAAGACTTAAGTTTTGGTCCAATGGATCTCAAATATCATTTTGGATTCATTGGAAGAGATTTCAAAGGTTAAAGAGATTGAACCATATTGAGTTTTGGAAAAAAGTCTAGAAATCCCTTTAGAGGGTATTTTGGTCATTTGACCTCTAAACAACTCTGGATCAAACTTGATCCAGAAAAATATAGTTTACTGGTCAACATACCTCAACAAAGGTTATGTGTGTGACCAAAGATTTTGGGGATAGTCCCAAGGTCAAATTCCACAAAGCGGAGGGTCCAGTGGCATGGGTCGTAAATATTTATAGGTTTTACAGCCTTTAGAAATAAATTTAGTTTCTAGAGTTAGAGACCTCAGAATGAGCTCAAACTTGGAGGGTTTCCCCTAGAGACATGCTTAATAAATATGCATTGACAAATCATGGATCGGAGGTGATTTGACTAGATTTCCAGGTGATGAAAAATCCATTTAGGAAGGGTTTCAAGACTTAGGCTTTTGGCCTTAGGTTTTGGATTGAAAATCTAAGTTTGAGCTTGATTTTGGGCTTGAATTGTACTTTGGACTTGATTAATTGAGTTTGAGTTATTGATGCCAATCTAAATCAAATGAATGATTGGGATTGATCTGAGTTTGATTGATGTTTGATTGGAGGTTGACTTAGGATCTAAAATTGGGAATTGAGTTAAGATTTGGATAGAAATTTGATCAGGGACCTAATCTGAAATTTGAATGAGATCTAAATAAATGATAGGTCAAGAATTATCAGCCCTTAGATCACTAGAGGTAGATTTGAGTAAGTTCTCATGACCTCATACAAAAATGAGGTCAATATATGTTATAGATTAACTTACTCTAATCGATCAAACTTCTTGGTTTAATCATTTTAAATTTATTTTCTTCATTAAACTTCACCAAATTAATTTAAATATTGCTCCATATAGATTGAATATGTTTGGTCAACCCACCTCACTAAAATTTAAATTGGTCAACTCAACACAATACTAGTCAAATCAGACTTATTCAAGCCTCATCATTGCATACAATGAAGTAAACGCCTCCAATAATTCAAACTCACTATAGTTGATAGACTAAATGATCTTAAAGTATGGATGGGATAATTCATGGTGAGTCAACTTGGTTAACTTAGCCAAAGTGGTCAAAACCCTTCATATAAAAACTCCTACACTTGCACATTAAATGTATTGCTTCAAGCTCCTTGGTTCTGACCTAACCAACACTTAAAACTTACCTAAGGTCTATCCTAGTCAGGTTGACCAACTTTGACAAGTCAAAGTAATCCAATCCTCCTTACATACTTAAATAGTCATACCCCTTAATGCCTGTGCATTTCTTTCGTGCCAGCTAATTTGAAATACTCTAAATGACTCTAGAATGTTCCTTGGGTAGCCTTGAACCCAACCTAAGGCTTGGGCCATCTCAACCCAACCCTACTAGTCCCCTTCATGAACAATGATAATAAGTTAGTTTTGACTTTACCTAGAGCACTCATGTCCTCTTTAACCACCTGAGATAGATGGCATGCATCTATGAAATATTCCTATTAATTCCCAGCCCTTGGTGAAGGTTCCACAGCCTGAAAAAGGGTAAACCACCCAAACCCTTAAGATAGACTTAACTTGCAAACCAAACTTCTTCCAAGTGATTTCTTTTCCTATTTTTGCTTCCCAGAGTTTTCTCTATATTTCCAAAGTGCTTTCCCACTATTTAGATCTTGTCGATAAGGAGGAATCATGGTGGTCGAGAAGTATTCTTTCCCAACCTTCCATATTTTTTACATATTGCTCCTCTAGCTTTTAGTGCTTATACAAGCTTATTCCCTAGGAGCTAAGGAAGAGACCTAACTATCAAACTCCCTTTGAGATAGCCTACATCAAGGTAAAACTTAAACCTTAGGTTTCTTCTTAGGATTTAAAATAGTTTTGTATACACATTATATAAAGATTCCAAACATCATACAATGATGTATATAGTCTCTAGAATGCTTAGTCAAGTTTGGACTAATGGTGTACATTCTATATTAAGTTTAAATCAACTTTTATACCTATGGTTTTGGGTGTTACAACAGGTAAGAAATATTACAAACATTCTGCCTTCCCTATTCGATTCTATTAGTTGTGATTTAGTTGTTCCATCTGCTCAATCTAAAGCCCCCAAATTGATAAAACTATGGGGTCTAATCTTAACTATCCATCTCATTCTTAGCAAGATCAATGATTGATATCCTTGTTGACATGGTTAAGTGGATGAACATCACCATCAACACATCCTAGTGCTTGTGTACCATGTGTAAAGCACCACCTCGATAGTGCCGTCGCTTACAACTATTAAACTTAATTAAAAATCTTTTAAAATAGATAGAACTTCAAAAAATTCTTATAATTCATACACTTAACCTTTTTGCACTAATAATAGTTCTATGGATTTAGGGTGAATAGTTATATGTTTTAAAAATAAAATTAAAGTGATTTGATAAGTATTAAGGAGTGAATTCTCTTTGAGGTCCCACTAATTTTTGTTAAATACTCCTAAAATACTTTCCCAATTAGGCTAGGTTAAATTAGGGGATGTTCGCTATATCCCCAAATTTTCTTAACTTTTTTTGAGGCCTCCTCTGGTCACATTTGTATTTTTAAACATATAGGTCATGATTTTACTAAATGTTTAATAATTCATCATGCCCAAACCATAGAGTTTTAGGCCATAAATTTTGTGTGGTTTTTTTAAGTTCATGTACGGGTTATATACACTTAATTACAAGCCTATTTGAATAGTATAGACACCTAGGGAAATAACTTAGGTTTTATCTAGATAATTTTAAAAATTCTAGGAAATTCATCTCTGATCCAATAGAAATGAAACTTAAACCTAGCACACATAGTGACATTGTGAACCCTAGGATTTAATTCAGCATTGATTGGAATTCATTATGTCAAATCACAATCCCTAAAATAAACCCCTATTTTGGGGTTAAAATTTTTGAAATTAATAACTATATATATATATATATATGGCTCTAAAAGGTAATGTTCTCTCTTCTTTTGAGAGACATTCTCTTTCAGAATTCTATAGAAGACTAGAAGCTGAAAATAAACGAACATATTTAAATTGATATTCATAGGCGTAGAAAACCATTTTTGTTGTGATGGAGTTCGTCCACCTTTCTTTTATGCAAACCCTTGTTTGTATTCAAAATCTTGATATAAATAATTTTTTTTCTTTTCTACACTACTTGTATACATTGCATCATACTTTATGCATACATTCATGTGGGTCATATATTGCAACAGAGGGTAGATACTTTTATCAGTTTCTTATTGTGTATATATTCCTGACTTTGTAAGAACATGTGTACTAGATCTAAGATGATACTATAAAGGTATTGTATATACCTTTACTCATTCATGCATACAAACATGAATTTTATTTTAACAACATACACTAGCCAATCACACTAAGGACAAGAAAGTGATAGCCCATTGAGTCCAGGGCCAAGTTAACTGTTCCTGTTAGTATAGGGCTGTTATGCTGCATAATTTTCTTTAAATATTTGTTATGTAGATTAGAGTAAGAGTAGATTCTAAAATCCTTTAAGTGCATCTTAGAGAAGCTTTAAGTTAAGGGAAGTGTCAATTTAAACTTCATTAGCAAAGGAATTTGCATTTTGCAAAGACTAAATTAAAATATGAATCAAAATCCTTAATTCTAATAAAATGATGAGCTACCTATATTATATACATTAGAATACAAGCTTTAGTTTATTTACTCTAATTACAATAATTATCCTACGGGAATAGGCACTGCGTTGGAGAACCAGTGTTGATGAGTGTGAAATGTGAAGCTTTAAATGGTGAAGTTTGAATAGTGGTTAAAGTGAAGGAGTCAATGAACTTTAGAGAGTAGTCCATTGAGCCTGTTGATTATGATTTAGATAGTGAGTGTTTAATTGACCTTAGGTAAAAATAAGGCCAATAAATAAACCCCCAATGAGTGTGATGAAGTTGAAAAGTAAATCACACGTGTTAGAATTAATCAAAGTAATCAACTGAATCAAAAAGATTTATTTAGTGATTGAATTTGAAATGAGATTCATTTAGAGTTTGTTTTGATTTGAGTTTAGATAGATACTTGAGAAGGAAATGATCCTTCATAAGCAAATTTGAGTGGCTAGATCTAAATGATACTTGAAGTTATATCCCCAATCAACCATAGCTCAAAAGAAAAGACACTACTAGGGAAACATATATCAAACTTAAGAATGAGATGTATACTCAAATGGGTTTTAATCCCAAATAAGCTAAGTTGGATGGTTAGGTCAAGATAACTACCTAATCAACCAAAATTTAAAAGAAATGAGGCCCATTGGGGTAGCTTACATCAATCTTAGAGAATATGATTTGAACTCAAATGGGATGTGGATCCCAAACAAGCATATTTATATAGTTAGATCGAGATAACTACTCAATCAATGAGAATTAAAAAGGAAAGGAGGCCCCATGAGTAAGCTTACAACAATCCTAGAGAATAAGATTTAAACTCGAATGGGATGTGGATCCTAAATAAGAATATTTTTGATGCTTAGATTGAGATAACTTCCCTATAAACTAGAATTCAAAAGGAAAGGAGGCCCGATGGGGTAGCTTAGACCAATCCTAGATAATAAGATTTGAACATGTATGGGATGTGAATCCCAAATAAGTAGATTAAGTTGGTTAGATTAGGGCAATTACCCGATCAACTAGAATTCAAAAGGAAAGGAATACCCATGGAGTAGCTTTCACTAATCCTAGAGAATAAGATTTAAACTTGAATCAGATGTGGATCCCAAATAAGAAGATTTAGATGGCTAGATAAGAATAACTATCAAATCAACCATAATTCAAAAGGAAAGGAGGCCCTATGGGGAAGCTTACTTTAATCCTAGGAATTGGGTGGAGACTTGAATGGGATGTGGATCCCAAGCAAAAAAAATGAGCATATAGGATACCATAAAATGGGTTTACACCTAACAACTATTTTTAGTTGAAGCTTATAGGAAACCATATGGAAGTGGGTTTACTCCTAATGACTATTTTTTAGGGTCTCAACAGAGTATATAAGATGCATGAAAATAGGATTATACCTAAGGTTATTTCTGTTGGAGCATAAATTATTTTTCTTTACAGAATGATACCTGGAAATCATATCTCTAATCGACCAGAATTTAAAAGAAGAGGTGTAATCAGAAGATCATGTCAATCCATAAGAATCACCAAATAATCTAAAATGAGTTTCAAGGAATGTTTACCGAATTCATTAATTTCATTGTAGTTCCTCAAACTCATTCAAGTCATATGGACCAAATTTATTTATACAGCTTTAACAATTTTCACTATTTGAATTTCAAAACTTCTTTTGTTGAAATGTTCTTTTAATACATCATCAATTATAGCACTTCTTGAGGTGCCATCCATAGTTATGTAATATTGGATGATCTCCATTACAGCTAACCAATTGATAAGAATCTCTTTTACCATGAGTGGAGCTTTTCATGTTGGTTAAAATTTTCACCATCCTTTTGATGTGCTAAGATGGTCCTTTATAGAACTAATACAAATTCTCCTACTTGGAAAGTTCTTGGACGGGCCAATTTGTCATTAGCATGAAACATTTTGGTTTTATATAACTTGAGGCATTATTAAACTTGTTGTCTCTCCTCTTCAAAACCTCTGAGTTCTTCCAATCGAAGTTTAGCATTTTATTCTGTTATGCTGCTATGTTGTAGTTTAATGCAATCATTAGTTAAGGTAGTTGCACCTCAAAACAAAATAACATTTTTTTTCACTAAAGTCTAAAGCATATGGTGTAGATTGAGTTGGAGTCTATACATTATTTGATATGCCAACCAAGCTTCAACTAACCTTTATGCATTGACACTTATTATTATCTAAGGTTTTATTTAAATATTGAATAAGACCCTTATAGAAGGCCTCTGCCAATCAATTTTTCTAAGGGTAATAGATTATTGAATATCTCCAATCAGTATGGTGACGTCCAAATTATTTTTATTTTAGTACTCCTAAATGAAGGGCCATTATCTAATATGATCCAACAAAGAAAAACAAATCGATAGATGACATGATCTTTAAAAAAGTTTACAACATGATGTGCTTTGACCTGTTTATCAATGGAACTACTTTGCCCAATTTGAGAGGTAATCTATAGTTACTGATATAAATCTATGACCTTTGGAACAGGTTGGATCAATCTTACCAATGATATCCATACCATAGATTTAGAGAGGCCATAATATAATTATTAGATGTAGGACTTTTTGTTGTTACTTTATTGGAACCATTTTTTTTTTTTTTGAAATTTAAATTTGTGAACTATTAGTCTGGGGATAGTTTGGGCATTTCTTCATTACTCCAAGTGAAACCGTCTTTGAATTTTTGTAAGTAACTTGATCATTTTATTTGACTCATCCTCATTCAATAAAGAACTTATGAAAATTGAATGAGGGTCTTCTTCTTTGCCCAGACTTATTTCTTTTAGATTATCTATTATAGATCTAATCTCCTTTTTATGTTCTATAGGTGCATTCCTAACTTCAGAGTCATCCAAATCATCTAAGTCTCTTAAGATAGTTTATTAAAAGATTTAACATTCGCTTAAAAGTGACTATCAAATTCTATATTATCTTATATGACTAAGTAATATTTGTCATCACTAAATAGGCATAGAGTTGTGAAGCCAACACTGAATCTTAATGTGTATTTATTGTATTTCACATTCCAGAGGTGCTCCAATTATTGGCCTTCACATCTATTCCAATTCGATGGTGTTAAACCTTGCTTAGAAAATTTATTTACATAATTTAAATACCAGTCAAAGGAAGTTCTACTATCTCATCCAAAAATGGATCATCAAGAGTTACATCCTTTTTTTTAGTTGTGCTGGTAGAGAGTACAAAAGTATTGGCATTAAAATATAGGTTTAAGGGAGTAGAGGCTTTCACATCTACCCTTTTTTACATCACTCTGGGATAACAGGGTTAAAATTATATTTTTCAAGTACTTCTTTAATCTTTCCACGGCAAATATATCTAAATTATCTTCCCAAGTGATTTGGATCCTATCCTTGTTCCTTTCAGTTTCTATAGAAATTTTAAACTTTGGTTGTCCTATATAGTTCCTATATTCTGTAGCTTATTATTATTTTTTCAAACACATAGGATTCATCATCTAAATGGGATTCCAAATTAATACGTCTTACAGGCTCCTTTTTTGTATATACTCCTTTTCATTTTCTTTTACTATTTAATTTTTTCATCCTTGACCCCTCCCCCAAGATCATTTAGCCATTCTACCACCATTTCATGAAGGAGCAGTAGATACCTAGTGAGCATCATATTCAAGATCAGAATGCTTTACTTTTCCACTATCTTTTCTTTTTCTTTTTATATTCTTTATTTTTCTTCTTTTTCTTTTTCTTTTTCTTCTACATAAACTAGTTACAAATTTTTAGACAAGACAATCAGCTTCATAGGCAGATAGTTTGAAGCATTATCATATATATTAACTTCATATATTAGAAATATTTACAAGTCACCTTTAATGCAGTGCTCTACTCCCTTGTTAGAGAACTTGATAAATTGATGTAGGGTGGAAGGCACCATTCTATATTCATGAAATTAGAGTCTACCCAAGAGAGTGTTAAATGAAGCCTCAAAATGTATAATAAGAAATTTGGATTTAGTTTTTAGGGTTTCTACTTTTAAGAGAAGGTTTATTAAACGTAATACTAGCTCACCTTTTTTATTTAATCCTCGCAACATCATTTTATTAGAACTCAGTTTGCAAGTATCAACATTTAAATATGTGAGAGTCTAAGAGTCACAATGTTATCCGATTTACCTGAATTAATAAGAATATGATATAATTTAAAATTTTCTATATTCACATAAATATATAATAAAAATTATAATCTATGGTTCCCAGCACTAAACCTTCAATTAAAAATGTAACTTTTAGTACTTCCTCGAAATATAGTTCTTCTTCTAATTGTGTTGATGTTATCTGAGCCATACAGTTGTATAGGTTGAATAAAGCTTTCATTAAAGCCTCCCGTATTTCTTTAGAGAGAAATATAGCATTGTAAATATTAAGTTTTATAAGTAGTTTTCTGAGATGTGCTATGACATCACAATCCACTCTAAGAACTTCTAGAATTAAAGAATCTTAAGTTTGAATTGGTTGATTTGATGTCTCTAGATTATTTATAACTTGCTTTCCTTTATTCGTAGCTAAAGCTTATGGAGGCAAAACCTTACCACTCGATGGTTTACTTCAACTACCTCTTTGAGAGAAGAAGTATCAAATTGATTTGCTTCGTGGTCATTGATTTTCTTCTAATGGGCTATCTGATCAGACATTCCTAATTTAATATCAATATGATAATGAAAGCTCGAGATGGTTGTTAAACCTCATAGAACTAGCCCAAGGAGCACCAAGAGGTGGGTGAATTAGTAATTTTAAAGAACCCCTGCATAGGAATACTATTTGTTTTTGTTTTAGCTACAAAATAGCTTTAACAACTTAACTCAGATGGATTACGCGAAAATAACATACAGAAGCAATTTATATAAAAATTTATATGATATATTTTTTTTAATTTTTAACACATGCAAATATTCTTGTAGCAAAAAGGCTTAAACTTAGTGCAGTTGATTGATAAGATTGATACCAATTAACTCAACTTATAAAGAAAGAAAATTGCATGAAAATAAAAATGCAAATAATGGAAAAAACACACAAGAAATTTCTATAGTTCATTTAGGGAAATTTGATGCAGAGGTAGGTGAAGCCATGTTTTAGCATATTCCTCGGTAGGAAAGGCGTATAAAATTTTAAATAAGAGAACTTTAATTATTAATGAATTTACCCATGTTACATTTAATGAATCTGAGAAGATACCACCTATAGTGTTAGAAATTTTGGATTAGTGGATAGAGAGGAAACTTAGGATCCACTACCAAGAGAATGGAGAAATGCATCTAGCCACCCTAGAGAACATAACTTAAGAGTCTCATCCATAGGGGTTATGACTAGGCATGGTCTTAGAAAGGAAGTTAGCCATAAATCCTTCATCTCTATGATATACCCCACTAGTATAGAATAGGTCCTAAAAGATGAATTCTGGATTATCATGATGTAAGAACAAAAATAATTTATAAAAGAAATATATATTGCAATTAGTGACTAGACCCAGTAGTTGGAGTGTTCTTGGAATGAAATAGGTTTTCAAAAAAAAATCAGATAACTCTAGATCAGCTAATAGAAATAAAGATAGATTGATACCAAAGGGGTACAACCAAATAAAAGGGATAGATTTTGAGGAGAACTTTGCCCAAGTAGCTAGATTTGAAGCCAACAGGGTACTGTTGGCATTTGCATGTATTAAGGGTTTTAAATTATACCAATTGGATGTGAAGAGTGCCTTTTTAAATAGAGTGATTAAATAAGATGTATATGTAAGTCATCCCTAAGGTTTTAAGAACTCAACATTTTCAAATCATGTTTATAAACTTAAGAAAGCATTATGCTTAAGCAAGCACCTAGGGTCAGATATAATAGACTTTATAATTTTGTATTAGATAAATCATTTGTTATATGCATCATAGATTCCACCTTATTCATAATGAGAATTTAAAAAGATACACTCATTGTTCAAATATATATTAATAATATTATTTTTGGATCCATTAATGATGATTTATGCAAATAATTTTCTTCAACCAGGAGTTGTGCATTCAAAATGAGTATGATGGGTGAGTTGACCTATTTTATTAGTTTTAATATAAATCAAAGAAAAGATGAAACCTTCTTACTTTAGAATACACTGATAAGCCAAACCACCTAATTAAAAAAGGATTATAATGATAAATATGTTAATCAGAAGAAATATCATTACCTTACCTGACATCCAATAAGCTTGATATTATGTTTAGTGTTTTTCTTGCCTAGATTTCAGTCTGAGCCTAAAGAATACCATATGATCATCATCAAAAGAGTCATATGGTGTCTCATAAGCACTCAAAACTTAAGCATCTAATATACTAGCAATAGCTTGGCCATTGACATAGTTGAATAGTTAGATTAAGGTTTTGCTAGAAGTACAGTAGAAATGATGTGCATCCCTAAAAATATAATTTAGCACCTGCACTACTTACATCGAGTGAGACATCACCTTATTAAGGATAACATGACCAAGAGAGATGTAGAAATACAGCATGGGACACCAAAAATTATTTAGTAGACATTTTTACCAAACTCTTAAATTTTGAAATATTCAACACGCTTAGAATTGGATTAGGTGTTAATAATATAAGTGCTTAGGAAGTTGGGGTCATTGCAAGATATGATTATTGTTGTGTCTTTATATTTTTTATTTTAGCTTATGTGTTTGTATTTGTTTCATTTTATTGTAAGTTTATGGGTTTTAGTAGTTTTTTTGGCATTTTATGTTTGCAACTTATATGTTTTATTCTCTATTTTCATTATGTTTTATTATGTGTGTCAAAGTTTTTTTTTTGTGAACATGTCATTTTACAATGTGCAGACAAATAAATGTGCCACTGATTCGCTTTGAATTTTTTAGTAAAATCAACATATCCAAACATTATAATATCTTAAAAAATAGACTAATATATTATTATTGGTTTAGGATTAAAAGAGCCTCTTAATGATTAAAGTAACCAATCATGATCAACCTAGGCCATTCAATGGTTCAATGGGATCTATGCTCAAAAGAATTGGATTTCTACTCTTATATAATATAGATTTTAAATGATTTCTTATTTTAGTCTTTAAATCTTCTATTTTCTTTATCTTCTATAGAATTCTAAAAGGGTGTCTCTCAAAGGAAGAGAAAATATTTCCTATTATAACTTTACCAATGTATATAACTAATCACCGTTAAATCTTTTATAACTCTTGTTACTTTCAACTCACTCTAAATATACAAGAGATCTAAACTTTACATTTACATTTATACTTTATACTTTACATTGCTCTTAGATGCATGCTACTTTTTGCAAAAAAGTAAATACTAACACAAACTCAATAAATGCAATTGCATGATACTAAAAAGTAAGGTACATGACAAGTATAATAAATATGTAGTGCCAATATCTATTAGTGTAATGAATATTTGTAAGACATCTTGAGTACAAAAAGTAAATAGACCAACTAGTAGATACCGTCTTAGTAAGGAATCTCACATAACAAACCAAAATAAACCACTGGCCTAGCCTAGGCTAGTGTTGGTTGTCCTAGCAAATCATCTAAAGTATGTGTAAAAGTTAAGTGGCTTAGATATATCCTAAGTTTATTTTATTTGAAATTATCTTTCATTTATCTTATTTATTTAAGGTCAAAGAATATTTAATTTAAATTTAAGTTTTATTATTTTAATGTTTTATTATTTAGCTTTTAGAATATTTTATTTTTTTTATGTTAGTTTATTTTAAGTTTTAAAAAATTATGTCAGCTAATTACTCCAAAGTGCTTGAAGTCACTGTGGCGACTCGAGCTCATGAGTTTATACTTTTGATGATAATAAATATTTTGTCTTATATATTTATGTCTCCTAGTATTTTCATTCTATACTTGTTTGTGTGTATACTAATATTTCAGGAACACTATGCACCATCTAATGAAGAATCAGTGCTCAAGATTAGGGTAGAATAGGTTATACTATAAATAGTCTGTAATATTCATTGATGTATTTTTTGATTTATTGAGTCAAGTCTTATAAAGGTGTTTGCTAGCTTGGTGACCATGCACACACACACTCAAGGGAGTGAGATCTAGTCAAAACTAGAAGTTTAATTTTTAAACTAATCATACTGGATAATTTTTATCATCCAGGATAATCAGCTCTTTGAACTAATCATACTGGATGATTTATATCATCCAGGATGATCCTTTATGATCCTGGAAAATAGCTGCTAATGATAATTTAGGTAAGAATTTATGATTCAAATTTTGTTCTAATTATCCTGGATAATCAAGATCATCCTAGATGATCAATACAAATTATGCCTAAATTAATTATGTGATTAGGGGATTAATTATGGTAAAATTATTCAATCAAATTGTCCTGGATGATCTGTATATATTGTATTGGATGATCTGTTCAAATTTGAACTAATCATCTTGGACTATCCAAATATCATCCAAGACTATCAGGCCAAATTCTGTACATCATCCTGGACGATCCTGCCATCATACTGGATAATTCTTAGTGATTGAATTGAGTTTTTAGGGTATTCTTAAGCCCTATATTTAAGCACATCATCCTGGATGATCCTGCGATTATTCTAGATGATCTTTGCTGCCAGAATTAAATTTCTAAGATTTTTCAAAGCCCTCTATTTAATCTTTCTCCAAAGATATTAAGAGTCTTTGGCAGCCATTGAGACTTCATTTTTCTAGAAAAACCTTAAAAATAGAGCCTTAAAAGAGAGAGAGGAAATGGTGGAGTTTGAGAGAGGGAGAAGATCCTTGGAGGGGGTTTCAAGGGAGTGTGGAGGGGGTTTCATACGGTTGCTCTGGCAAGCTTGCACCTTAGTACCATCAGATTTAAGTTTTATCTTGAGGGAAGTTTTTGGAAGAAGAAGATCTCTTTAGCATCAAAGGACCTAGCTCCTCCATCGCACTGGGGAAGGTGAAAGTGATTCCAGGTTCTCTTCCTTCACCAGGAGGGTGAAAAAGGATTCTAGGTTCTCTGCCTCACTAGGAGGGTGAAAAAGAATTTAGGTTCTCTGCCGCACTAGGGGAGGTGGAAGAGATTTTGTAAGGGCTTCTCCGCCTAGCTGTCGGGGCTAATGGAGAGTCACTAAAGGTTTAGTATAATACCTGGAATGGGAGGTTCTGGGGAGTGGATGTAGGTTAGGTTAAACCGAACCACTATAAATTCTGGTGTGTTCTTTCTGAATATTTTTTGAACTTTATCTTTACTACGATTAACTACTTAAGTGAAATCTCTGATTTATCTTTTTATTATTGATTTAATTCATTTTCACTGTAAGATATAAAAAGATTTTTCTTTTGGTTAAAGAAATTTTTAAATATCCAATTCACCCCCCCCCCCCCCTAATTAGCATCGGGGCTAGTTCTTTAGTGTTTAACACCCCTCACAAACTTTTAAGTGGTATCAAAGCGGGATTCAAAAATTAAGTTTTTAAAAACTTTTGAATTTCAATCAATGGCTAATTTTGAAAATCATAATATTATGAAATGATATTCAATCACTCGACCACCTTTATTTAAAAATTTTGCTTTTGGTTTTTGGAAAATTTGTATGTCTACTTTTTTTGAAATCAATAGATTATCATATGTGGATGTTAATTCAGGAAGGATACTCTAAACCTTCTCATTTTGTAAATGGCATCAGAACTGATATTCCTTTTTCTATATGGAGTAGAGAAGAAAAAATTTATGCTCAATTGAATGCTAAATCTTTAAATTTTTTTTTTGTGCTTTAACTTCTAAAGATTATATGATTGTTTCTACCTTTATCACCAGTAAAGAAGTTTGGGATAAATTATGCACTACATATGAAGGTACTAGTGAAGTTAAGCAATCTAAATTAAATATTTTAATGCATGATGATGAACTAGTTAGCATGAAATCTTATGAGATGATCTTAGACAAGTATACTAGGTTTACTCAAATTGTGACATCATTACATGCTTAAGGTAAAGAATTTTCAAACTTTGAAAAGATTAATAAAATTCTACATTATCTACTTGATAAATTTGGTGCCAAAGTTATTGCTATTTGTGAATCAAAAAATTTGAATGAATATTCTATTAATAATCTAATTGGCTCACTCATTGCCTATGAGCAAGGTTTGGGTCAAAAGTTTTTGGATGTAGGTAAAACTATAGTATTAAAAGCTGAAGACATGGATGAAAGTGTCTTAGTAGATAATGAAAGTGAAAAATTAGCATCAGTAATGAGAAAATTAAAAAGTCTACTAAAACATAAGCAAAAGCATCAACAAAAGTAGAATAAAGGTAAAAATGATAAAAATGTTAAGATTTCTTCTGACGTTATTTAGTTTAGATGTAAGAAACCTGGACATATGAAAAATTTGTGCCCTAACTTGAAAACTCTTCCTGCAAAGGAAAAGGGTAAAGCTAAGCAAATTATAAATAGGGAAAATAATGAAAAGCAAAAAAAATTTTGGGCAGCCTAGCTTCTGAATTATCAGATTAAGAGCAAGATGATGTTTAAAGCTTTTTTTGTGTACTTATTTATTTTTTTGTTATTTTTGTGTGCGTGTTTATTTTTATTCGTTATATTTTTATTTATTTTTTGTGTTTTCTTTGTGTTTTATTTTTTTTATTTTGTATTTATTCTTTTAAATCTTTAATTAGTCTTCATATCATTTTTGTAGTTTCTTTGATCAACACACACACACATCACATTTTATTTCATATACGCTTTAGAAAATCAAATCATTTTTCAAATATCATTTTTTCTAAAAATAAAAAAAATTACCTCCTATTATCTTGAAATTCTATATAAGTTGTGGTTGATTTCTTTAAAAGCAATCAAAAGAAAGAAATTCATGATTTTGTCTCTCTATCTCATTTCTTTTATGAAATTATAAATTGAATTTTGAAATTGAACTTTTTTCATCTCCCTATATTTTCTCTATCTCATAGGAATCTTTTGCAAGTTGTTGAATCCGCTTCATTTTTTTTTGTAATCAAGTTGTTCATTTTTTTCACTAGATTGGGTTTATTTTAGTCTTTAAAATGTCAGAAAGGAAACATATTTACAAAAAGAAAAGAGGCGCAAAATAAGCCCAAAGCTGAAAAGATGCGCAATATCACCAAAATAAAATGATTCACAAAGTGTACTAAAAATAGATGTGCAATGTCACTAAAATAAAAAGATACACAAAGTACATTAAAAATCAAAAGATACGTAAAGTGCGTGAAAAACTAATTAAGAGGCATAAAATGAGCACACAATGTCTTAGCTTACATTTCTTATATTTCTTAAATCTTAAGAAAACCCTTATATCTATTGATATTTTCGATACTTAAGTTTGAAAATCATGACTTTTGATTCACCTTTTTGCATTAATCTTCTATTAGATATATTTCATGTAAGGAGTTTTGAAAAGATTATTATTTTCTTCTCTAATTTATTCCTTGATTTAGATATTTACTTTAAAAAGTTTTTTAGACCTTAAGGAACCTGAGCTTGGATTTATAATTTCTGAATCTCTAACCTTTCTGAGATTATGCGTGGTCAATACATGCCTTACTAAATTTTTGAATAAAATTAAGAGGTAACTTTCTCATTCTAACAAAATTTAAAATTTAAAATTAATTCTTCTAAAAACATCTTCTTCACCAGATCAGAGATTGTTTGATCTTTTAGTCTAATCTTACTATTTTGTTTTCCTGTGCTCCTCTTTTTTTTGATAATGTCAAAGGGGGAGAACATACTGTTATATTTGTAATGTATTTGAATGTACTATTATTTTTGTGTTGTATTTATTTAGTTTACATTTTTATCTAGTTATTTGTGTTATTTTATTTATTTTATTTTAAAATAAAAAATTAAAAAAGAAAAAGAAGATTGTGTTTTCCCCTATTTTTAAATTTTTTTACCTTAGTGTGGGGGAGACTAGGAAAAAATACTTTTAGTTTGCAAATTCAACAAGTAATATTTGTCATCATAAAAAAGGGGGAGATTATTGTGACTCGAGCTCATGAGTTTATACTTTTGATGATAACAAATATTATGGCTCATATCTTTATGTCTCCTAGTATTTTTATTCTATACTTACTTGTCTGTATACTAATATTTTAGGAACACCATGCACCATCCAATGAAGAATTAGTGCTCAAGATTAGGGTAGAATAGGTTATGCTGCAAAGAGTCTGTAATATTCTTTGATATAATTTTTGATTTCTTGAGTCAAGTCCTGTAAAGGTATCTGCTAGCTTGGTGACTATGCACACACACACTCAAGAGAGTGAGATCTAGTCAAAACTAGAAGTTTAATTTTTAAACTACTCATACTAGACGATTTCTATCATCTAGGATAATCAGCTCTTTGAACTAATCATACTGGATTATTTATATCATCTAGGACGATCCTTTATGATCTTGGAAAATAGTCGCCAATGATAATTTATGTAAAGATTTATGATTCAAATTTTGTTCTAATGGTCTTAGACGATCAAGATCGTCCTAGACAATCAATGTAAATCATGCTTAAGTTGATTATATGATTAGGGAACTAATTATGATTAAATTATTCAATTAGATCGTCTTGGATGATCTGTATATCGTACTGGATGATCTATTCAAATTTAAAATTATTGTCCTGGACTATCTAGATATTGTCGAGGACTATTAGGTCAAATTCTGCACATCATCCTGGACAATCCTGCGATCGTACTAGATGATTCTTGGAGGATGAATTGAGTTTTTAGGGGTTTTTGAAGCCCTCTATTTAAGCACATCATCCTAGACGATCCTGCGATCATTCTGGATGATCTTTGCTGCCAAAATTAAATCTCTAGGGTTTTTCAAAGCCCTCTATTTAAGCTTTCTTCAAAGACATTATAAGAGTCTTTGGCAGCCATTGAGGCTTTATTTTTTTGAAAAAAACTTGAAGAGAGAGTCTTGAAAGGGAGAGAGGAAAGGGTAGAGTTTGTGAGAGGGAGAAGATCCTTCGAGGGGATTTTAAGGGAGTGTGGAGGGGGTTTCACACGGTTACTCTGACAAGCTTGCACCTTAGTACCATCAGATTCAACGTTTGTCATGAGGGAAGTTTTGGGAAGAAGAAGATCTCCTTGGTGTCAAAGGACTCGGCTCCTCCGCACACTGGGGAAGGTGAAAGTGATTCCTGGTTCTCTGCCTTCACCAGGAGGGTGAAAAAGGATTCCAGATCTTTGCCTCATCAGGAGGGTGAAAAGGATTTGAAGTTCTCTGCCACTCCGGGCCGGGGAGGTGGAAGAGATTTTGTAAGGGCTTCTCTACGTAGCTATGGGGGCTAAAGAAGAGTCATTAAAGGTTTAGTGCAATACCTGGAATGGGAGGTTCTACGGAGTGGGTGTAAGTCAGGTTAAACCGAACCACTATAAATTCTGGTGTCTTCTTTCTTATTATTTTTCGTACTTTATCTTTACTGCAATTACCTGCTTGTGTGAAATCTCTTATTTATCTTTTTATTATTGATTTAATTTATTTTCACTGTAAGATATAAAAAAATTTTCTTTTGGTTAAAGAAGTTTTTAAATATCCAATTCACCCCCCCCCCCCTCTTGGTTAGCCTCGGGACTAGTTCTTTAGGGTTCAACACCCCTCATGAACTTTCAGTCACTGACCGCCAAGTCCTAAGGATCATAATTGTAATTCATTTATTCCCCTCTAAATAGATAGAGCCATTGCATAAAGTCCATTCACTTTTAGTAACATTTTATTTCATGTTTTATTTTGTTTTAAAAACCTATTTAATTAATAACTTCAAATAAACTTTGAATTTAGCAATTTCCAAAGTCTTAGGCTTTCAAAATCAATTGCATTTGCTCTCTCTTAAGAGATAAAGCAAACACTTAAAGCCTTGGTTTATTAAAATAATTTATTTAAATTCATCCATTTATTTGATTCATTTAATTCAATTTATTTATTTAAGTTGAATTTGATTTGTTATTTCAATTTATTACTTTTAAATCTATTTAATTTCAATTATCATTGTCTAATTTTTGTTTATTTTTATTTATCACTTAAATTTATTTAAATTTATTTTTTATGTTTATTTTGTTCCTTTTATTTATTGAATTTAGATTTATTAAATTGATTTTAATTAATTATTTATTTATTTATTTAGTTTATTTTAATAATTTCATTTTTCTATATTTTATTTGTTTATTCATTATCTATTATTATTATTATTTTTTTCTATGCTTTATTGCTTATGTTGACCAAAATTTAACTTTTAATTTTTTATTTCAAAATTTCAGAGGTCTACCATTTTTAATAAATTCTATATTTTATTTAGAAATAAAAGTAATTTACTTTATATTTGTAAAATTTCTATTAATTTTATTGAATTATTTAAGTAAGGTATTTAGGGTGATTCTGATTCATGACCCAAATCAAATCCAAATAAGTTGAAATCATCACCCAAGGTCCTAAATAACCTAAGATGATGATTACAAGAGTATGAAATTAGTTGAGAACTTATTTTTGTTTTTAATTATTTAATTTGTTTAATTATATATGTTTTTGTAATCTTTAATTAATTTTAGTTTTTAACTTTTCATATTTGGATTTTATGTTTCTTTAAAAGTTTCTTGAATTTAAAGTTGAATATAATCTATTTTATATTTTTTAATTTAATTTAAATTTTTAATGATTTATTGAAGATCTTAAGTGATTGATATAAAGGAATTTAGAGTTTATTATTTGACAGACCAAATAAACTCTAAATTGCTTGAAATTTAAACCTTAGTCAATTAAGACCTAAGGATAAAACAAAAGAAATTAAGAATCATCAAAGTCCTTCTAGGTTTTATAATTAATTTCTTTAAGTAAATGCATATATACTTAAGAAATTAAATTTTAGGCTATCTTGACCTTAGACTGGGTTCTAGCCATCTAACCCTTTCACTAAATTAAATAACCACACCAAATAAAAGCCTAATTGTTTATGGATCTGCATCTAGGTCAATTTAAATGCATAGGTAACTTTCTAACCTATCAATTTGAATTGCCTAATTGAAGCCCTAAATGGCTACAAATAGAGATGAGTAATTTTGGACATGTGGCAAACATGTCCAAGATTAACCCATATATATTTTAGGTCAAGATGGTTTAATTTTAATTATTAATCTAAAAAATACTCCATATGTAATTTTAAAATAACTTTTAATCCATTAAAATTTTAGTTTCAAACCTTAGGTCTTTTATTCTACTCCTTAGGAAAAATCCATAGAGCCTATTTATGCCTAATTTGGACAAGTGTGTGAGGATTTATGATTTTTATAAGATCAGATGAATTTCTTTGAATTTATTTAACCATTTGCATAGCTAGTCGCCTGATTGTGCCACAATTTCCACACTATGCCAATTAATTGGTTGATTTATTTTTTTTAGTTTCCCATGGATAACACACTTTTGTTTATAATCGTCTGATCTAAGACTGGATAGTTCTTGTTTAAAGATTCAAAAACATGAGTGCTGAACAGATCTTGATCCGACTAATTCAGAGCCGTTGATTGAAACCAACCGCTCTAATTTTGTCTCCTATCTCCAACAAGATTTTTCATCCATAAATGGTTTTTACTAAGATCAAGGAGATCAACTCCATTGATCTTTTTTGAATTTGTCAAAGAGCATCATCTTCTAAGAAACCTTCAATCTAATGGAAAAATGCCCTTGGATTGAAGTTTTCTTTCACACTTTAGCGATACCTAGGGGTAAGGAGCTCAACTTTATATCTTACATCAATATAGTGGTGAATTATGTTGGATCCTGATTAGATTGAATTCGTCTGACTCCAAGGAGTACTTCTCCTTTTGGTTGTAGAGTTTGAGTCTCACTGGAATAGGAAATGGGTTTTCGTCTGTATGGGATCATCGAAGGTTTCTCGAACTTGCCAGAGATGACCATTGGATAGGCTGGGGAGTTAGAGAATGAATTATAGGAGGCTAGGGTGTATTTTGGAAGCAAATGGCAGAACCATGCAGTAGAGAGAAATATGAGTATTTATAGAGTTGTCTTGATTAAATCAAACCATAATTTTGGCCCAATTTGGCCATGTCAAGCTGCAAAAGTAGTTGGGGATGTGACAATAGGCTTAGGATAACTCACCAAGGAAGTTACAACCCATATGGGTTGGTTACTGAGGGAGCTAGAGCTGACCCAAGCCATGTGCATTGGTTCAAACCAAAGCTTGAAACCATGGTTTGACTCTAATGAAAACAAAAACTCAATTTCAAATAATTTCGAATAAATTTTATATGTGATGGACTTTAAAAAGCAACCCTTAAATATAATTTGAAGTAATTTCAACTAAAATAAATTTCAAGTATATTTTTTCAAAATATAAATAACAGGAATATGTACCATCATATGCATAGAGTCAAACTTAAGAAAAAAAAAATTATTTCAGTTTTTTATAACATATAGTAAAATGGATAGGAAAAATATATTAAAGTAAAGCAAAAAACTGTGTAGCGCAAATTTTCAACTTAGGTATAACGGCTCCATCCGCCTACTACTAATAAACAGTGGCAGGCCAACCTCTATCTCTTGTCATGGAAGGGCACTTTCGTCATCCAAGATAACCGGACTAGGGTCCACCCAAACCGAACTTATAACTAAGCGAACAAAGCCTGCATGCAAGACTGTCCGTCAAGGCGTCAAGCCATGGTGCCCGCAAAAGAAAAATCGATAAAAAGACCAGTTAATCTGCCACGTGTCAACTGACCGTTAACCCACACGCTACGAGATGTACGCTTTCAGTTACTGCCAGCATATAATCCAACTAAGCAAATTTAAAAAATTGCGCTAAAGTAGAAAAACATAAATATGAAATAATAAATAATAAATAATAAATAAATAGGCAGGTTTTATTTCCAGCAGTAACGCGGTATTCCCAGCCATGCCGAGGGTGGTTCTGGAAACCGTTGAGCCGCTTCGGGGAAGGGCATGCCAGTAATTTCAATGATTTCGCGGGTAGCAATCTGTTCCGACACCTTATAGGGATGCTAGAAAAGAACCCAAACCTGAAAATTAAAGGAATATATAACAACCGCTTCGTCCAAATCGAACACTCGCCGCGATTCTTAAACCAGAAAAAAATTTCTGCCAGGTGGAAGGATTCGAATACGATCTTTCTCAGAACGGTTCCCTTCTCCTCTACGCTCTCTGCTCTCTTCGTCATCAAGGTCTTTTTTCTTCCTTAAGCCTTTGTTTTGCTGATCTCTATCCGAACCAATCCGCCCAGTGAGTTTGCCGATCTCGTTGTGGTAAGTTTACAATTAATGAATCCATAGCATAAAGATGAAATTTTGATCGATTTATTCAAAATTAATCAGGGCATGGAGCAATTCCGGCACGTAGGAGAGGTGCTTGGAAGCATCCGAGCTCTAATGGTCTTCCGCGAAGAGATTCGCATAAACCCGCGGCAGTGCCAACTCCTCTTCGACGCCTTCGAAGCGGCTTTCTCCGGCGTTTCCGACGAGATCCGGCAGAATCTCCGGCTCGACGAGAAGCAAACGAAATGGATGCCCCTTGAACAGCCGCTCAAGGAGCTCCATCGAGTCTTCCGTGAAGGCGAGCAATACATTCGTCAATGCCTAGAGCCCAAGGACTGGTGGGGTAGAAGCATCTTTCTCACCCAATCCGTCGATTGCGTCGACCATCATTTATATAATCTTCTTTGCTCCATCCCCGTCATCTTGGAAGCCATCGAGAACATCGGCGAGGTTACCGGTGATGGCCACGAGGACATTCATAGGAGGAGGGCGGAATTCACCAAGAAGTACGAAAAGGAGTGGATGGAACCCAAGATTTTCCGGCATAGGTTTGGGAATCTTTACCTTGTTTCAAATGAAATGTGCAAGAGAATGGATGTTGTCGCTAAGGAGGATAAATGGGCTTTGTTGGAAACCATAGATGATATGAGAAGCTCTTTGTCGAAACAGGAGAATCGGTTGGCTGAGCTCTTGAAGTCCCCGAGGGGAAAGATACTTCCAATCTCCACGCTTACGAGCTCACCTGATTACCAGTTCAGACGGAGGCTCGGCGCGAGCAGTCATCTTAAGGAGATTCATTGGATGGGGGAGAGCTTTGCTCTTAAGCACGTTTTTTGTGATGTGGAGCAGTTGATGCCAGAGACATCTCTTCTGTCTTCTCTTACTCACCCAAATGTATTGCATTACATGTACTGCTTCTCTGATGAGGAGAAGAAGGAATGCTACATGGTGATGGAGCTCATGAACAAGGACCTCTCCAGTTACATTAAAGAGATTTTCTGCGCGAGGAGAAAGGTTCCATTTCCACTCTCCCATACGGTTAATATCATGCTTCAAATAGCACGGGGAATGGAGTACTTACACTCTAAAAAGATATACCATGGTGACCTGAAACCGTCGAATATTCTCGTTAAGACAAAGAACAGTTCATCCTCTGATGCTTATGTTCACGTGAAGATTGCAGGGTTGGCACAATCTGCAGCGAAAGTGCCTTCAAGTCCCGCGACTGGCAAAGATCCCTGTATTTGGTATGCGCCAGAAGTTCTATCAGATCAAGAACAACAAATTGAAGCAGGAAATGTAAAGAAGTATACAGAGAAGGCAGATGTGTATAGCTTTGGGATGATATGCTTTGAGCTTCTTACAGGTAAGGTTCCGTTTGAGGAAGGACATCTTCAGGGTGATAAGATGAGCAGAAACATAAGGTTAGGGGAGAGGCCTCTATTCCCTTTTCCATCACCCAAGTTTCTCACAAATTTGACGAAGAAATGTTGGCAGGCCGACCCAAATCAGAGACCGAGCTTCTCTTCAATCTGCAGGATGCTTCGATACATCAAGCGTTTCATGATCATGAATCCTGACAATGGACAGCCTGACCCGCCATCACCGCCGTTGGATTACTTTGACATAGAGACTAATTTGTCAAAGAAATTCGAGGGATGGGAAAGAAGAGAACTGTTGCAAGTCTATGATATTCCCTTTGAGATGTATGCTTATAGGGTGATTGAGAGAGAGAGGACCTCCGTAAAATATAAGGAGGAAAATCTTATTTCAAGCAGTGATGCATCTCTCAGTGGCGAGGAGAATAGACTTCCTGCCGTGATTCAGGAGGATGCATTGTCACTTTCTGTAACATCTTCGAGCTCTGGTTCTGTAAAATCAGCTGGTAATTTAATATCCAATGGCAACAAGAAAACTTTGTTGAGGAAGGTTGAAATAAATCCACGGACCAGCAAGCCGATAGGTAAAAGATCGTGATCCATCTTTTGGAATGCTTTGCTCATTTGGTTGCATGTAGATAGAAAATGTTTATTATAAAATGAGATTAATTTTCACTTCTTTTTTTTCTACGAAAATGGAACCGTTATGTTTGAGGAGATTTGAAGAAGCTTGTTGAATTTAAAATAATTGCAAATTTCTACCTACAGGACGCGAATTTCACGATTGTTCAAAAAGAGTGTTTCTAACTTCAAATAACCGAAAGAACTCAAAGGCTAATTGCTCCTTCGTGGAAACAAACATAGTTTTCTTCCAAATGCTTGCAAGAGGTGTCATAAACATCATACTGTAATTATCTTTGATAAAATGCAAAAGATATGATAGTTTGTACAATAGAGGGTTAAGATGAGTTATGTGCCAACTGCCGAGAATTTAGTATCACCTTTAACATAGATATCCGGGCTTTCTGCCTCTGTAGCTGTGCAACTATATGAAGCTCATATCCTCTTCTGATTATTTTCCAGGGAAGCACAACGTGAAATTGAAATTAGAGGCTCAGTCTCAGTCTCCTCCTCCACGTTTGCTGTCAAATGGAAGAGGCATGAGGTTGAAGTCAGAGAACCGTCTTCAAGCAATAAAACATGTTGCGATGAGCCCCCTGAGATACCCAGTAAGACGGAAAAAATCAGGGCATGCTTCAGATTCTGATATATAGCTTTAAAAGACAACAAATCTTCATTCAGTCTGCAGCTTGCTTATTTTTTGTTTTTTGTTTTCTTTCTGTGGAGAACTGAATGAAAGGTAGATTAGTGAGAGAACTATCAAAGGCACGAATTCTCCACAGCACAGTATTATGATATTGGTGCTCCCTTTCAGGTACAAAAACTTGTTGATTTTCTGTAGAACGATGTTGGTAGTTTGTTGATGATTTGAGGAAGAATGTATTCCATGCTTTCAAAGGTTCGTGTTTAATTTTTACTTTCAGAAGAAAATGCTTATATGGTCATTTTGAACTATCAAAAAATCTTTCATGCTAAGGTTAGAATTTTCTACTGTTAGCAGTATTCATTGCAAGAACACTAGCTGCGTTCTGGATGTTGTTCTCAACATCATTATTGAACATATTCATGTTTAATTGGTTAGAAGTACATGCATTTTAATAACTATGGATGTATCGAATTATGGTTTTAAATTTGAATAGATTTCAGTTGAAATCGATCCAAAACTCATCAATCATTTTGGTTTTGGTTGGTTTGAGAATTTCGATTTAAAGTCAAGACTTTTACATGCAAGTAATAGATTTTTAATGAAGCTCAATTAAAACTCCAGAGTAATAAGAAAATATTTTAATCGTCAACCTCATTTAGATTTTTATCTTTATTTCATATCTTAAATGTAATTAAGGCAAAATTTAATAAATGAAAACTACATGAACCTATAAATATGGGCAGAATCAGTCTTAATTTTTAGGATATGCAAACTTATAAAAAAATAAAAATATACATAAGAAAAAATTTAAAACAAATTTTTATATTGCATTATAATTGATAAATTAAAAAAACATTACGAGTTTTGCATTCTATTTTGCATTTTTTTGATAATATTGCATTACAACTTCATTTTGAATCAAGGCAAATACTTCTTTATCACTATATAGTATTACATAATCACTGAGCCAGTCATCACTCTTTTACTGTGTAAACATTATTTGATAATTTTTATTGCATAAAATGCCCTTTTCCATCACTGCAGCAGTGGCAACTGGCAAAGTTAATATCAAGATAAAAAGCCTAAAAAGTAGAGGATACACATCATCTTTCTTAGCCTTAATAATTTGCTTTGCAATATCAACAATGTTACCTAAAGATGAGAACTCCTCGCTTATCAAGAATGTATGCGAATACCTTATGTTCAATAGTCTTAAGTTCAACTGTAGAAAAATCTGCTGAATATAACTCTGCAAGTTGAATTAATTTTCCTTCATCATCAATGGAAAATGAGTTATTTGGATTTAAACACAAAACAAACAAAAAACAACTTAGTACTAACTTCAGAAAATTGATTATTCAATTCTTGAAGTTGCATATTAATAATAGTGTACAATAAATCAACATAATAATGATGCAAATTTGTTATTTTCTCATTTCCTTGTAGTGATTATCTATGTGCCTTGAATGTAGAATTCATGCTAGGACAATTTCAAAGCATTGCAAAAACGTGATAATTCATTCAGTAAAGAATTACATCCATTCTTCCTCGTCATATATACTTGTTACTTGATATTTATAGTAATTTTATTGCATTTATGATATCATGATATTTTCTTTGTAAAGCTTATGATAATTTATTTATAATACCTAAAATATCAATTATTAAGTGTATTGAAACTCACATCGCATATTAGATGCCTCATTTTATCCTTGACCACATATCCTATGTATGCTCAACGAATGTTTCATAAGTATAATTTCAATGGCTGCCTTTAGTGCAACTGCATTAATCGATGCAAGTTTTAAATACCTATAAAACTTTCAATTGCTTACCTTAATTTATCTAAATATCTCATTGCAACAACTAGATGTTTCTTCGTAGAAACATCATGGGATTTATCTCTTATAATTGAGAAGTAAGAGTCACAAAGATCTTTCATGATAGAAATGAAAATTTTAGCAGCAGCACAACAAATTTTCATTGGTCCTTTGGGGAAATTAACTTTAAATTTTAGGTTGCATGTGTCGATTTTTTTTTAATCTTTTTTTATATTTATTTTTTTATTTTTTATTTTTACCATGCATGTGTAGATATAATTTTTTTTATTTTCTTCATTTTGATTAGTAAGGAAATCGAATAGTTTCAAATAATTTTCTCGATTATTTGATACAAATGGCTTCTTAGGCCCATGGAACGATAATCCTTGACATAAGAGAAATCGAATGCAATTCACTGCTCCTATCAACATGATCTTATAATATATTTTTTTCTTCTCATCTTTGCTCAACCTTAAAACAGGATGATTGTAATCTTGATTCTTCTTTAAATCTTAACATTTCTATCTGGCCTTATTATGTACATTATTATACTCTCCAATGTGACTTCATAGTTATTCTTTTCTCTTCCAATTTTTGAACCCTTCTCCAATAAATGAGTCTTTACAACTTTGGCTTGTGATAAGTTGCTCTTGGGTCCTGAATAGATCGCAGTAAAGACAAAATACAACATCTTTTTGCATGTTATATTCTAACCCGTCAAGATATTCCCCAAACCATTTTGGATGAAAAATGCATCCAACATTTCTAATTAATGTTTAGGAGAAATGTTGACTTTTTGTTTAATGGGGCCCCTTCAACAAATATGCAATTCAAATTTTATCTATTTCATTTACATCGTAAGTCAAAATTGTAGTTTGGAGTACAGGATTAGCTGGGATATTATTAATATGAATCTCTATATGTTCTTTCCTCTTTAAATAACGATACATCTATTAAATCCTATAAAGAAATTTGGGACCAAGAAAGATCACTCGTGAATAAAAAAATCATATACAAATCATAAAATCTAACTCATCTCTAGCAATGCATTAACATTAAAAAATATCATTATTAGCTTAGCGTGGCTTTGTAAAAGTTACATTTGTGTAAATTATATCTCCATAATAGTCTCTTGTAATATAATACTCCGATGACACTTATACATAAGAACCTATATATAGAAGATACATTTAAAAAAAAATATTGGTGAATATATAAAATCAGCACAACTTTGCTTAATTAAGAGTTATATGAATTCATATATCTCTTTCTTTTTTTTTGAAAAATGCATGAAGCAATTGCATTAAAAAGAGCTAATGAAGTTACAATCTAATAGCATCACATTCCTCCTTTAACAATTGAAAAAAAAGGAGGAGGAATATTATTCAAACTAAAGTCATCCCACCAAAAATTCCTCTGAAAGCATAGTTAGCACATAAGTCTGCTAACTTATTACAATCCCTATGCACCCAGTTAAAGATAACAAGATCAAAATCTTTAATGAATGACTAGAAAGCAAGCTCAGCTCCAGCACCCATGTTGTCTGTCCTTTTGTATCCTTGTTGCAAGCTTTTTATCACATTAGCATTATCTCCTTCCAAATTAATACCCTTGAATTGTAATCTCCACTCTTTAAGAACCTCTTTTATAGAGAAGAAGGCCTCCATTTCCAAACGAGAGATATCCCAATGAATATACTGCATTCCAAAAGCTACCAAAAAGCGCCCTTTGTGATCTCGTGCCACCACCCCAATACCTGCAGTATACAAATTCAACAAGGCAGCATCAACATTAATCTTTATCCAATCAGGTGGAGGAGGATGCCAAATGTTTAAAGACAACCGAAGATGTTGATTAGCATCCCACATGCCTGAATTCTTTCCCTTTTTCAGAGAAATGGAAGCTACTCCCAGCGCCTTAATTGCAATCCAAGTGTATCTCTCTTCCGTGCCTTAATGAGTAAATTTGTTTCTGGACTTCCAGCAGAGGAAAATCATAGAACAATATAAGTTAGCAATGAACTTCTGAGAAGAGGCATTCCTATTTAACCAGCTACAGCAATCCTCCAAGCACCCAAAGACTGGTAAAAGGAACCCCCACTGATTTAGAATATCAATAACCCGAATCAACTTATTGCAAGACACCACAACATGATCCAAGTCCTCCGATTTTCTGCACCCCAAAGGACATAAATTTCCTTCCTTTAATCTTCTATCTTCCAGGAATTTAAAAGTGGGGATGACCTTGTGAAATACACTCCATCAGAAATTTTCCACTCTAGAATTTAAGCTTAATTTCCTGATCCAAGGCCAGTATAGCATGCTCGTCCTACCTTTACTCTCCTGTCCAGAAACCATGGCAGACAGAGTAGTTCCCGCTTTAAATAAAGAAGTTCAGGATGGTCTTTAACTCCATCCAGATCAATATGTATCTTACATATCAATCTCATTAAATCATCTCCAACCATCTGACTTAGCTTGTCGACATCCCACTGTCCATCAGTAATAAATTGATCTACCGTCAAATCTTGAGTAATAGAATTTGAGATCAATGTAGGCCATTTCTTTAATGGCTTATCCAGAATCCAAACATCATCTAGCACATTAACAATTGTACCGTTGGAGATCTTCCACCTCATAATTGATCTGAGGGCTTTATCACCACATAAGATGATCTTCCAAGCATTAGACCCTGTCTTCTTGGCTTTAATATTCCAACAAGACATATTTCGGTTCCAAAACGTGATGCACAAGAGAATCATTATCATTGAGGTACTTCCAAGCAATCTTATCTCTTAAAGCTTCCACCTTCTTAACCGAAGAATGTAGACCACGCCCTCCATCTTGAACAGGCCTGCATAATGCATCCCAACAGACATAATGCATTCCATTATCATTATTATTCTTGTGCCAAATGAAATTTCTGCAAGCCTTATCAATTTTTGCCAAGATACCAATCGGAATCAAAGCATGAGTACAATGAAATACCGGAATTGCCAAGAGAACAGATTTGGTAAGTGTAATCCTACCAGGAAGCGAGATAAACTTACTTCCCCAAATGTTCAATTTACCCATAACCTTTTCCAACAAGAAATTGAAATCCGAAGCTACTAATCTTCTCAAAGCTATTTTGACACCCAAATAGATAAACTCTTTAACATGTTTGAAACACATGATCTTAGCAATGGCCTTCTTTTTCCTTTTCTTCACCACTTTGCCAGAAATCAAAGAAGACTTAGACAAGTTAATCTTCTGGCCCGTCCACTTACAATAGTCATCAAGAATCCTCTTGATCTTCTTTACCAATTTAACATTAGCTTCAGAGAAAATTAAAATATAATCTGCATATAACAGATGAGAGATCCTTGGAGAATTAGGATTAATTTTAATCCCAATAACCCTCTCTTCCTGGATGAGAGCATTAGAAAGCAATTGAGAACAAAGAACAAAGAGTAATGGAGAAAGTGGACAACCTTGACGAAATCCACTATAAGTCGAAATCCAACTAGAAGAATTTCCATTAATAAGAATAGAAAATTTTGGGTTTTCCACACACTCCATAATTAGCCTGGAAAAATGAATGGGAAAGCCAAAATACTTTAAAACCTGATCAAGAGTTCTCCAGGACATGCTATCATAAGCCTGTTCCATATCTATCTTTAAAGCAACCAACCCTCTTGAAGCTATAGAGTGTCTAAATTTATAAAAGATCTCTTGAGCAACAAGCACTTGATCCGAGAGAGAACGACCCTTAATAAAGGCTTCTTGATTAACAGAAATCAATTTAGGAAGGATTGGAGCCATTCGGTTGAGCAGAATTTTAGCAGCCAGTTTAAAAATAGTTTTACAAAGGCTTATAGGTCCGAAATCAGCAGGCATAATTGGGTTATCAACCTTTGGAATTAGTCTCACTTGAGTATCTTTCCAATTCTCCACCATGATAGCCTTATCAAAAAAACTTGTTAAAGCATCCGAAATATCAAGCTTAATGATGGACCAAAAGCTTTTAACAAAAAGATTTGAAATACCATCACTTCCGGGTGAGATACCTCCACCAAAATCATCCACCACTTTGATTACTTCTCCCATTGAAAGTTCAGCATTTAGGATATCTCTATCATTGCCACTCAGCATAACTCTTATAGACGGCCAGCCATCTAAGATGCACGGTCTATCCTTCCATTTTGTTGTAAAAAAATTATAAAAAACCTGCTCAATCAGATTTTGTTCCTCCACAACCACACCGTGATCATTCTTGATTTTAAAAATATAATTCGCATTCCTTTCAGCACTAGCAAAAGAATGGAAAAAATTAGTATTTAGATCACCTTCCTTGATCCATTTTACCTTAGCCCGTTGCTTCCACCATGTGTTTAACTGAGCTAGAATACAGTTTAGCTCATTAACTTTTGCCCTGAGAAGAAGGACCAGCTCTCCATGTAAGTCTCCACCCAAAGCTTCCTCCATTTGTAGTTGAAGAATCTCCTCCATAAGGACCTCTTTCTTCTGTTGCAGGTTCCCCAACTTAGCTTTACTCCAATAGTAAAGAGCTTTGAAAGTCCTCCTAAATTTAATGTTTAGAATATCTGCATTACCAGTAGCAATTGTCTTACCCCACGCCTTTCTCAGAATACCCGTAGAAGCATAGTGAGAAGCCCAAGTGTCTTCAAACTTCATATTAAGCTTCGTTGCCAAAGGATGATACCCAATCTTCAATACAATTGGGCAATGATCTGAAGCCGCTCTGGGTAAATGACGGACCACCAACAATCTAGAAGATTTAATAGCCATTGTGTTAACAAAACACCTATCCAATCTTTTTAGAATCCGAGCTCCCCCCAAATTATTGTTACACCAAGTAAATGAAGGCCCCATAAACTCTACCTCATGAAGATCATTAGAGGAAACAAAACATTTCATCTCCATTGGACTTTGAGAAAAAGTAATTTTTTTCCCACCCTTTTTATCATTTCTAGCAAGAATACAGTTAAAGTCACCACCTAAAACCGATGGAAGGTCTTTAGAAGCATACTCCTCCAAACATTTCCACAATTCCCTTCTTGTATACAAGTTCTTATTCCCATAAATAGTAGATATCCTCCAGACTTCCTTGTTCTGAAATTCTAAATCTCCAATTACACATTGAAAGGAAGAAAACAAGGTAGTAAAAGCAGTTACCTTAGTATTCCATAGGACCAAAATTCCTTCTGAAAGTCCAGCAGAAGGAAAATGAAAAAAATTCCACTCCTCACCAATAAGCAAATTAATATCCTTCATATTCATAGAAGAAACTTTAGTTTCCAATAAACCAACAAACATGACACCATTTTTCTTAACAAACTCTTTAAGATATAGAGAAGCATGAATTTTCCTTGCTCCTCTACAATTCCAAAAAGATATTGAATTCATTGAATGGTAGGGGAGTTAACCCCAACACCCATACTTTTATTGCCCCCCTCTACCTTTCTATTTCTCGTCAACAGCTTAATTGGACCAAGAGTTTTCAGCTCCTTACCCAACTTTCTTTTGACTTTGTTAGAGCCAAATTTATTAGATTCCTCCTCCCTATCCAATTCAAGATTGATTGATAAATTTTCCTTGGCTTTACTTACAACTAATTCATCAACAACCACAACCTCATTCAAACACTCATCTGTTATATTAGTAAGCAGGTCAAATTTATTGTTGGATCCAGTCCCCACCAAATGAGCAGAAATTCCATCCACCCGTGATACCACAGCAGCAGCTTGTAAATCTTCCAACTGTTCAGTAGGTAACTAACCCTCTTCTACCTCTTTGCCCATAGAAGAAGCAACTACATGAGTACGTTCATCTTGTATCACAGAAACTATTGGAATTATTTTTTTAATAACTCCTTCATTGCCATCATCTTTTCCCTCATTGTACCAAGAATCAGTTTCTCTCCACTTAGAAACAGGAGTTGGTTTACCATTGTGTTTAAAAGGATGCTGGTCTTTAGAACCCACCACATTCCTTTTCTTTCCATACCTGACATGGATCCACGGGCCATAACCAAGATCTCCATTGTTTTCCTTGGCCTTTCCATCATAGACATGCTAAACCTTATCAGCAACCTCTACTGCTGAATGATCGATATTCCCCTCCTTTACTTCATTCACCACAACTTTGTTTTCACCACAGTTCTTTACTAGATGCCCAATCTTACCACACATGTAGCAAAGTTTAAAGATCTTCTCATATTCAATTTTTTGAAAAAATTTACCTGAATCTCCCTCCACCCAAACACCTAGAGGTAGTGGCTTATCCAGCTCAATCCTCACACACACCCTAGCAAATTCTCTCCTATTCCATTGGAACATGTTTCCATCCAAAAGCAAAGGCTTTCCCACTAGAGAAGCAATTCTACAAATGTTAATATCATCCCAGTATTGCAGCGGTAAATTGGGAAGTCTAATCCATACAGGCGAAGATAAGCCCTTTAAAGAATCCGGTGAAAAAGTAGGAGACCACTTATCAATCCCAATAATATGACCTTTAACAAACCAAGGTCCTTCCAATAAAATAGATTCCATGACTAAATCCTCTTCATAAGAACAGAGAATCCAATCTCCACCCAACATAGTGAGTTGAAATCTCCCAAAGCCACCCCATTGCCTCCTCAACTCCTGGTTAATAACAAAGAAAGGAATATTATCACCAAAGACTTTGATGATCAAAGCCTTCTCCAATTTTTTTGAATTCTCCACCACATTACCCATATGCAGTTTAACAGATTTCCCATCATCTGATAAAAATGACCCTAGTTCCAACTTATCCACTCTAACATTACTCTTCCTACTCCAAGCATTTGGGTTAGGATTACCCATTTTGTTGACCGCTACCGGCGGGATTACATTGTTAGAAACCTGCTTGAGACCATTCAGATCTCCAGAGACACAATTTCTGACCTCTGTCAGATCCTTGATCCGACCAGAAACAAAAGTATCCATAATCATGGGTTCCACTATCCCAACTTCTACCGCTATTTGATCCCGTGAAAGCATGTCTCCAGTAGACAGTTTCTCATTCGTAACACAATCCTCTTTGTTTATCAAATTCTTGGAGTTCGCATTTATCACGCTGTCGCTTTGAAACACCAAATCGATTAACAAAGATTTTCATGCCAGATGAAGAAGCTTCATGGTCGTTTAACGAAGAAACCACCGGAGAAATAGGATCTTTAGATTTGTAAATAGCAACTGAATCAATGGATTTACCCTTACCCTTACCTTCAACAAGATTAACCTTATTCTGATGAACGATGGCCCCTTCTCTAATAACTAATGCTCCATTAGAAGACTTATGGAGAGACCCATGAATACTACGATCCGAACAAGAAAAAGATTTGTCTACTCTGCTCACCTCCGATGTTCCATCAGAGGATGGTCGGCGAGCCTCCATCCGGCTCCACGCCGGCCTGAGACGGTGAGAAATACCCGCCTCCTGGATTCCTGCCAATAAATCTGTAACAAAAATTTGAAATCAAGATACACCTTCTCTGTCTAGAATACCAGACCTTCTCTCTCTAACTGTCTTAACCCAAAAAAAATTAAATTCAAATCTAACATGTCTGTTATTCAACTGTCTAACATGTCTAACCTTATTATGATGAACGATGGCCCCTTCTCTAATAACTAATGCTCCATTAGAAGACTTACGGAGAGACCCAGGAATAATATGATCTGAACAAGAAAAAGATTTGTCTACTCTGCTCACCTCCGACGTTCCACCGGAGGATGGTCGGCGAGCCTCCATCCGGCTCCACGTCGGCCTGGGACGGTGAGAAATACCCGCATCCTGGATCCCCGTCGATAAATCTGTAATGAAAATTTGAAATCAAGATACACCTTCTCTCTCTAGAATACCAGACTTTCTCTCTCTAATTGTCTTAACCCAAAAAAAATTAAATTCAAATCTAACTGTCTAACATGTCTGTTATTCATATATCTCTTTCTTTAAAAGTCTACTATACAAAAGAAAGTGATAGAACACTAAACAAAAGAAAGAGATAGAACCTTTTTATTTTTGTATTAAGTTAATTAATATGATATATCCAATGGTATTGATAGTTTTAAAGATGAATGGACTTGGTCTGGGAAGCTTTATAGTAATTCATGTCTGTTATTTATAATAGTGCTTTGTATGAAGTGTATTGTATTAATCCAATAATGGTTACATAAATTACCATAATATAAAAACAAACAAAAGAACATGAAATTAAAAAGTTTGGCTAAAATATCAAACATTTATATTATTGAAATTGAAGCGAACTTTTTTAATGCAAAAATTCCTCTAAAAATTAAAGCAAACTAATGGAATGCAAAACCAATTTTTATCACAATACGACCAAAAAATTCATTGAATCCCAAAGCCCACAATTCATCCCAAACAAACAAATGAATCAAATCATGATCGACACAAATCCAACAACCATATTTAGTTAAGGTCTATTTAAAAATTTATCAACCCAACAGAAAATCCAATTAGCAATCCCAAAAGAAATCAATGCTAAATGAATTAGAAAGCTACTGGATAAATATTTATATATGCATCTACATTATAAATTCACAACTCACACCATCTAGATTTTTTAGGGCAAGTCGTCTACCATTCTAATTTAGCAAATATTTCAAGCAAAAAAGAGAAGGAATCTTAAGAAACATACCTTACAACAAGACAGCGCTGGCCGATCGCCGGTAGTGGTTCAGATGAGAGCAGAGCTGCTAGCTAGGAGAGTTCTGAGGGCTGAGAAGGACAAACCTCGAGCTTAAAGCATATAACGAGCTCGAAGAGTGAGTGAGATGTGGGCTCCGAAAATTCTACCCCGTCCTCCCCCATTGCTTTTTCAGAGGAGTTTTAATGGAATTAAGTTCTGGGATAAATTTTGGAAGGCAGATAGATTTGAAGATAAGACACTACCCAGAGATTTTGCCATCATTTTGCGAGGACTTTATGATCTGAGTTCTTGTTTCCTATAGGCGCAATCTCCTATAGTTAATTACCCCTCCCGATAATGAGAGAGAACTTTCAATTAAGGCTAGTCGTCTATCAGATATGTAGAGATACGTGTTATCTTGTAGATAGTAGTAGCATGGTGTTTGGAAGGGTATTGAGAGAATTGATATTTAAAATTGGAACTTTCACAATCTTACACTTAAAGCAGATGGTGGGGGAATGGATGATGGACCCAATCAAGATCCCATGGTTCCGTCATCCCGGCCATCGTGGTCCCTGGTCTACTTAATTAGAGGAGGTAGTCGACCCAACCTGATAGAATGATCCTTGTCGGCAGCCATGGGTTGCTTCGTCCAAGGGTACCTTGTAGACTTGGGGTGAATGTTTGTCTAAGGGGACAAAATTGAATCCACCTTAGCTAGCAGAGGGCTTTGTGCCCTATCTATTATATCCTATTGATTCATATCTCAAGGATATAATGCCACTAAGGAACGTATTGGCTCTGACCATAACCATAATTTAGTGGTTCCCTTTGGCAGCAAAACCACTCAGTTCAGAGGGCCCTGGGTCATAACCATTTATCCGGCGGTGCCATTTGGAGGCAAAATTATCGGTTAGAGGACACATGTCATGTCCTTACAGGTAGGAGATTATTTGAGATTAAATCCTAGTGATATTTTTGACTAGATATTAGCTCTATGTGAGCTGAAGAAAATTTAAATTTGTCCACCTGACAAACTATTATGGAGGGTCAATGGATTTTGCTTATAATTATTGATGGTTGAGTTTCAATTTTAAATATTTGGATATTGATGATTCTAAGATTTTGTGATTTTGGATATTTGGGTGGAGCTTTGAAGGAATTTGAATTCTTAGATTTAACCCCTCCGATTGATATTTCTATTCAATACGACCCTCATCGGGCCGTTTATAGGAAATTTCATTCATGGATTGAACCTTGTCGACTCTGTCGAGCTGTCAACAAAGGATCGGGTTTCATATGCTTCAAACTTTTATTGATGAACTTTCTTTGTTAAAGGGCTTGAAGGCCTAATATGAATGTATGAAATAAATATCTCGGTCGACCTTACGACCGCATATTTATTTAATGGCTCGAGCCGTGTCGACACATATCTACCCATATAGAAGGATCAAGCTCAAACTTGGGTTTACTTACTGACCTACGCAGTATCCCTAGATGTCACATGTGTACCCATAACATGTTCACCGGGGCCTATGTGGGTCGTGTGATTGCACATGTCCCTTTTTATTTACCCATGTGCATAGATATTATAGTGCATGTGCAGAACATTTTAGATATTTTTACGAGTCTTCTACTACGGCTCGTTGGAAGTTATATTTGTTGTAGCCCTTCTGTACTTGCCAGTGGGTGGTATGTTAGATGCACGATCACTGTTCATCAAGAAACTTCTATGCCTTAATGATTTTTTCAACTTAATGTTTGGAACCTGGTTGAACTGAGACTCACTCCATCTTTGAAAATAATGATTTGATCTAGCTTTCTCTTCCCAGAACTCGTATAGAAATCGACAGGCAACTCCTGAAATTTTATACGTCAAAATCAGTGGTTACTGCGTCAAGTGGACATTGTATCGATTGAAGGCACATCAAATCGTTTAGGAAAAATATGTGAGATATTCATTCCTAAAATGATTGTTGTAGCCCTTGATGTAGTTTGAATAATGGATGTATTTTTTACTCATAATTATGAGTTTGGGCCACCAAGCTTTGCATTAATCTTTAACACCACACTTGTCAAATATTTATTATTAACTCCAGTGGATACAACACATCATGTGTTGACATTCACTTGAATATGTATAGATATATCACATTGTTATTTCCACTATATGTCGAATTCTTCTTGTTGCAACTAACATGGTGGTTGTGATATGGGCCTCTTACAGTGTCATTGAATCTTTCCGTTTATAAGAAATTGATGTATCTTTTTATGGGGTTGAATCATTATCGCCCATAACTAGGAGGTACTAGCCATATGTGAGTTGCATCAATCACCTTGGGTAACACTTTTAAATCCTCTGCATATAAGTACAATAAGGGGAGATTTTTTGTTATTTTGAGTGACTCAACGAATATATTGATTATACTCTAATTATCTCCTTTATATGTTGAGCATAGCGTAAGCATATCTTCAAACTCTCCAATCCTTTTGGGGACTCCCAAATTGCTAGTTTCAATAGACAAGAATTGAATCATCTCAAGAATTCTATAACTTTTGCCGCTAATGGAGATTCTGATGGCCTCTTAACTATCCCTCTAGCAATGAGTTTACTTTGTTGTAATGAGGATCATGGTTCCTTGCATTAGCAAGCTGCACAGTCTTTGAGGAGCTATAAATGATCACTATCTTCTAAGCCCTCCAATGTTAATGTCCCTTTTCTCCTGTAGAGGATATGCATGTATAGTTGCCACACTATTACCACCAATGATATGGACAATTATCACTAGCTTTTGTACGGTTGAATGTAAGCACATCATTGCATCCTCCGCATATTCTTGTACTCATTACAATTATCTCAAGTAAATTGATTGTATGAACTTTTATTATCATTTGTGAGTGGGGAGTATTTATGAGCTCTTTATTCAACATAAACTTTACATGTGCTTCTTGGCTAGGAGTTACTATCTTATCACTCATAATTTTGATTTAAACATAATGTAAAGCTCTCACGTGCGTAGTTCAAGCTCTATATTGTCATGAGATTCGCTCTACATTTCTTGCCCATTCAAGCCCAAATCATGTTCCTTTCCACTTAGTCCATTTGAATTCAAGTTATGGTATAGTCTTTGTAATTCTCAGTTAGATTCAAATTGAGTCAAAGTTCTTCGCATTTGCTTGAATATGAGTTCAAGTCCAAGTTCAAATTGTCCAAATATTGTCCAAGTCCACCGTAGTCAACTCAACTCTTTGCTTGAGTTTGGATGTTCAAGTCATGTTGGTTCATGTTCAAGTTCATTTAAATCCTTTCCCCTCTTGAATCCAAATTCTTATAACTTATTCATCTTAATTATGTTCAAATTCAAGTTAAGTTCATGTGATTTGGTTTCATTTCAATTAAATTCAAGTATTTTATCAAACATTCTGTGTTCAAATACAAGTTTAAGCCCTCTAATTTCATCAGAAATTTTGGCAGCCTCCCAGCGTCACCCCCATTTAGGGGAAATTTCAGGAGTTCGGGTCTCCAGCTACGCTAGAGAAAAGCATGCACAGGCAATGTTAGATGACACCGTGGCCAAAAATCTTCAATCCCACCATGCTAGAGAAAGGCGTGTATGGGTCTTCGGGCACCTATTTGAAAGCGCAATTATTTCCTCGACAGCACTGAGGTGCATATAGGTACTTATATTTGTGCCCCATCGTGCTAGAAAAAAGCACGCACAAGGCTCGCCTACCTCGTTGTAAGCGTCGTACCAAGTTTCCTCCCACTACGCTAGAGAAAAGAGTGCATAAGGGGGTCCTCGGTGTGCTGCAAACATCGAAAATAGGATTTTGGGAGATTACCCGCCTCGTCGTGAGCATCACAACAAATTTCCTCCCATCGTGCTAAGAAAAGCGCACATGGGTGGTTGTTTATCGCATTGCAAGTGTCAAAATGGGTTATCTTAAGTTTGGGGAGATTATACCTGCCATGGCGGAGTTGACGGCAATGATGGTGATGTGGTGGCAAATGCATAAAACTTTTCTTTTCTTTTCTTTTTCCATTTTTTTTTCCAACTATTTCTTTTCCCTTTTTTTTTCTTTCAGAATTTCGTTCTCTCTTTTTTTTCTTTTCTTGTATTTTTTCTCTTTTTTTTCATTTTTTTCTTTCCCCATCCCCTCTCTTTTTTTCATATTATATTTTTTTTCATTTTTTTTCATTATAATATGAATACTAATGTTATTATTATTCATAATAATATTACTAATGATAATATTATTAGTATTTACATTAATAACATTAAAATGATAAAAACAATACTATTATTATCATGATAATGATAATAGTATTATTATGATAATAATATTAACATTAATATTAATATTGGCATTAATATTAACACTAATATTACATGTATTTAGTATCAAAATGCCAAAGTGAGGGAGAGTATTCACGTTAGTGGATGACGTTTGAGTGGACTGAAGATAGGAGTTGGGCTTACTGTTCGGCTTTTGATGCGGGATTTTGAGTGAACTAAGGCTAAAAGGGCTTAAGTCAATAAAGAGTGAGCTCGAGTTTAGTCGGTTTAGGGAGCTGCTTGGTTTGACTTAGGGGTTAAAGGCTTGTTGTGGCTTGAGGGATCGTCGGCTTGGGTAGAAATTGGGAGCAAGTGTGGGAGAAGAAGGAGGAGATGGGGTCGATTCAATTGTTGGAGACGGTAGGAGGTCTCAAGGGGATCGATAGCTGGTGTCGTGGGTTGAAGTCAGTGAGAGCAAAGAAGGAGTCAGTCTGAAGTTGGCACAAGCAGATAAATGTGGTGTAGAGTGAGGTTGTCGGATGAGAGGCTGCAGGCGTGGAGGTCAGCTGTAGGTGTTGGCTTGTGGATTTTCTCAGATGGAAGTGGCTTCTTTGAACTGGACAGGGTCGGCAAGGGAGGAATTCGGAGCTTGCGGCTTCGACGGGCTCTATGAAGGGCTGAATCAGAATCGAAGAGGCTGCAGGTAGTCGTGGGTTTAAGTTTGAAGAAATAGGGCTAGGGGAGATGGAGATTAGAAGTGAGATTGGAATCAGAGAGCTGCTGGAGTCGTCGCTATGGAAGAGGTCTTGCGACGTTAGAGGTCTGGGTATTCAAACAAGTGCGGAAGGTTTGCGAATAAGAGAAGAAGTAGAACCTAAGCTTCATATTTCCTAGAGATTTGTACAAAGCGTCTGAGGTAAGTTTAATGGAAATGTGATTTTATTTTTGACTTTCAATTTTTGGTTGATTCAGCTAGCAATGTTAAAAATGCTTTACTATTATTACTAACATTATTAATTTGATCTCACATCAATGCATCAATGAATGAAACTGGTCTCAATTCATGTGATTTTCTTAATTCGCATGAATATTATCTCATTTTGCATGTCAATTTTGCTGCATCATTTTCTTGGAGCAAATTAATATGTAACTTAGGCATCATTGATATTTTGATTGCAACGGCGTAGTCTATTTCATGATTGGAGATCATTTGGGCAGTGTCGAGGCCATTTTTTTCCTCGAAATGCATGTTGTTGCATCAGAATTGCCTTAATTTTCATGTGTGCCCTCAATTGAATAAATTGATAGTCAATTTAGAGTATTGGCGGCATTCTAGATGCAACGGCAAAGTCCGTTCATCAATCGGATGTCATTTAGGTGCTGTCGAGTGTCACTTTCCTCAAAATTCATGCTATTACCTTGGGATCCATGCCACCACTTTGGATGACCCTAATTGAGCATAAAAAATATAGTTCTTAGGTATTTAGACTATTTTTAATGTAGTGGCAAAGTCCATTTCACGATCAGATATCATTTGGGTTGTGTTGAAGCTAATTTCCTCTTTACGTGCATTTTTATCTTGGGATTTGTGATTTGCCTCAGGATGCATATTGGCCTCCTTATATGTTTTAATTTGAATAAATTGGCTATCATCCTTAGGTATTTAGGATGTTTTGACGCAATGGTGAAATCCATTTCACGATTGGAGGTCATTTGGTTGATGTCGAGGTCCCCTTTCCTAAATATACATGTTATCACCTTGGGATTCATGCCACCGCCTCGGCCAATCCCAATTGATTAAATAGGATGTATATTTTTAATGATAATGACATTTTGGGCACAACGACAAAGTTTGTTCTATTGTTGGGTGTCATTTGGGTAATTTCTAGTATTAATTTCAGGTGTTCATCATCCCTTTGGATCGATCTCATCTGATTTAATTGTGAGGGAGCTCGATATGGAAGAACTCAATGTCCTGATCATAATGACACAGTTAGTTTGGTAATTGGAGGTCATTTGGACCTTCAAGTGATGCATCGTGTTAATGCTCACGTCGCTAAATTCACTAGTTTAGTCCCACTTGTGTGTGGTTTCATGTGTAGGCATCAACAAATGCCCCCCAATAAATATGGTATGCTCCTAGAGCGTATCATGTTTGTTATAACATGGTTGATGATCTTTTGGTTTTTTTTTTTTTTGCATATTTATTATTATTGCGACTATTTTCTGACACATCTTACTTATTTTTCCTGTGCATGGGAATGTTTTATTGGCAGAGACCCAATGACTTGCCTCCTGCGAGCCTAACGAGGCCACCATCTAGGATGCGATTGATAGGTAAAACCCTCAGGGCAGTGTTCTTAAATGTGATAGACTAGAGAAACTTTAGGACATGCTGCAAGGGCGCGACACCTTTCATAAATTTTTTGCCCATTCCCCCTTACTTCCAGAGCTTTTTGAAAGTTCGTGAGAGGTGTTAAACCCTAAATACTAGTCCTGAGGCTAACTAAGAGGGGGGATGAATTGGATATTTAGAAAAACTTCTTTAACCAAAATAAATATCTTTTTATATCTTGCAGCAAAAATGAATTAAATCAATAATAAAAAGATCAATCACAGATTTCACCCAAGTAGTTAATCGCAGTAAAATAAAATGAAGAAAATAATCAAAAAGAACACACCAGATTTATAATGGTTCGGTCCAACCTGACCTAGGTCCACTCCCCGGAGCCTCCCCTCCAGGTATTGCACTAAACCTTTAGTGACTCTCCTTTAGCCCCCATAGCAAGGCAGAGAAGCCCTTATAAAATCACTTCCACCTTCCCCAGTGCAGCGGAGTAATCGGGTCCTTAGACACCAAAGTGATCTTCTTCTTCCCAAAACTTCCCTCGAGATGACCCTTGAATCCAATGGTACTTAGGTGCAAGCTTGCCTGAGCAATCGTGTGAACCCCCTCACACTCCCTCGACCCTTCCAAGGCTCTTCTCCCTCTCAAACTCCACCCTTCCCACTCTTCCTTTCAAGCTCTCTCTTCAAGTTCTCTCCAAAATAAACGAAGAATCAATGGCTGCCAAAGACACCTATCAAGTTCCTTGAGAATGCTTAAATAGAGAGCTCCAAAATTCCTTCCAAATCAGTTCTAGTGGCAAACATTGTCCAGGATGATCGCAGGATCGTCCAGTACGATGTGCTTAAAAAGATGGCTTTTAAAAAATCCTAAAAACTCAATTCTACCACCAAAGATCATCCAGGATGATGTGCAGAATTTGATCTGATAGTCCTGGACGATCTTATGATAGTCTAGTGTTGAAATTGTTGCATATTAGGTTATCTTTATAATCATGTGAGTTTTTGATGATAACAAAATCTTATTATTTATTTATTATTTCTCCTAATATATATTGAAAAAATTTGTTATTTTGTGTACTAATATGTTCTTCAGAAAATTCACATTCGAGATAGTGGAAGACTTCAAGTTATTTGGTTAGAGTTTATTGGTTTTAAAGTCTTTAATTTTTACTTTTCTTGAGTCTTAGAGAGTGTGATTGTAAATTGAGTGATCGTGCACACACATACTGGGGTGTGAGATAAAAACTTAACTTTTAAAATTAATTGTACTCTACGATGTATAATCGTACGGGATGATATGTATAGTTTCTCTTCTAAAATAAACCTGCCTATTTAATGGGACAAATTTTTTTAAGTACTATTCATACAGTATGAAATGTTTTCGTATATCATTTTCCAGAGTATGAAACAGGGCATACATGGTTCGTACAAGCTATCATATGGGATGAATCATTCATTTTTGAATTATTCATACAGTACAATCTGGTTTTGTATATCATTTTTAAGAGTACGAAATGGGGCACACATGGTTCATACAAAATATTATACGGGACAAACCATTCATTTTTGAACTATTCATACAGTGCGATCGAGTTTCGTATATCATTTTTCAGAGTACAAAATGGGGCATACATGGTTCATATGGGATATCGTACGGGACGAACCATTCATTTTTTGAACTGTTCGTACAGTATGATCTGGCTTCGTATATCATTCTCCAGAGTACAAAATAGATCTTATATGGTTCATACAGGATATCGTACGGGACAAAATGTTCATATTTTGAACTATTAGTATGGGATGATTTTCGATCATACGGTATGATCCTACTTTGTAAAACATGAAATTTTCAATTTTTTGATAATTTTTCTTGTCCTTTGTATATAAGGTTCCAAAAATTTGACTGTCCAACTAATCTTCTACGAATTTTTTCTTGAGAGTGCAAGGAAGAGTGATTAGGGAGAGTGTTTGGGAGTGAGTGTGGTGAGATCTTTGAAGAGGAAATTTTAAGGGGATTCACAAGGTTGCCTAAAGGTGAGGATCTCATTGTTCGTAGTTCAAGTCTCTTCCCTATCTCTTTGAAGACTCTTAAGAGAAGATCTTTGAAGGAGGTCCGGTTCTCTGCCATCACCAAGAGGGTGAAAAAGGATGCTTGGTTCTTTGCCTTCATCAGGAGGGTGTAAAAGGATGATAGTTCTCTGCCTTCACCAGGAGGGTAAAAAAGGATGACGGTTCTCTTCCACACTAGGGTTTGGTAGAAGAGAGTTTGTAAGGGCTTCTCTGCCTTACTGTGGGGGGTAAAAGGAGAGTTACTTTGATTTAGTGCAATACCTACAGAAGGAGTCTCTAGGGAGTGGATGTAGGTCATGTTTGACCGAACCACTATAAAATTTAGTGTTCTCTATTCTTATGTTTACTTACTACATCTTTAATTTATGCATTGCACTTTATTTTTCTATGGTTGAAAAGTAAAATTTTTAATATATTCATACTGTACAAACTGAATCATACTGTATGATATATGTAAAGTTTCTTTTTTATTTAAAGGTTTTCAAAACATCCAAGAGATTTTAAAATTACCAATTCACACCCCTCTTGATTAGCCTAGGGACATAATTAATAGGTCTAATAACCTATTTGCACTTTCAAGTGGGATCAAAAACTATTTTGAAAATTATTGTTTAAAGTACTTTTTGAAATTTAATCATGGCTAATTTTGGAAATCGAAACACACCTGAAGGTTATTCAATCACTAGACCTCCAGTGTTTGATAACATTCCATTTGACTTTTGGAAAACTCGCATGTCTACTTTTCTGCAATCACTTAACTATCGCATGTGGATTTTAGTACAGGAAGGTTATACTGAACCTACTAGACTTGTAAATGGAATTAGAATTCAAATACCTTTTGCTGATTGCACTGTAGAAGAATGTAAAATAGCTCAGTTAAATGCTATGTATTTGAATAGTTTCTTTTATGCACTAAAATTGGAAGACTACATACGTGTATCTACTTATAAATCTGAAAAAGAGATTTGGGATAGGCTTTGCATTACATGTGAAGGAACCAATGAAGTGAAATAATTTAGATTGAACATTCTACTACATGACTAAGAACTTTTTTGCATGAAGCCGAATGAGATAATCTCTGACATGTATACTCATTTTACACAGATAGTAACTTCATTGCATGCTTTAGGTAGGGAACTAACCAATTTTGAAAAAGTAAATAAGATACTACGTTATTTACCTACTACTTATGATGTAAAGATTACTGTTATAACAGAGTCAAAAGACTTAAATATTTACTCTATTGACAATCTGCTTGGATCACTGATTGATTACGAGTAAGGAGTAACTCAAAGACAGATTGATACAGGTGATAGATGGAAAGAAAAGAATATTGCACTGAAACTGGATGACTCGGAGAGTGATCAGTCCTAGCCTGGGGATGAAGAGGATATTGCCTTAATGACAAGGCAGTTCAAAAGTTTAATAAGGAGGAAGCAGAGGAGACGCCAGCAGTAAAACAAAGGTAAGTTTCATAAAAATGTTAAGGCTTCTAATGATGTTATTTACTATGAGTGCAGGAAGCCAGGATACATAAAGACTGAGTGCTCTAATCTCAAAGCCAATCATAGCAAGGAGAAAGTCGAGGAGAAACCAAAGGATAGAGGGGGTAAGAAAAGACTACAACGAGCATTTTGGGCAAACACAGCTTCAAATTTCTTAGAAATAGCACCTGAAGAGGAAGTCATAAATTTATACTTGATGGCTGACAACCTTGATCATTCGGATCAAGAGGAGGTACGTGACTTAAGTTATGATAAATTATTTGAAGTTTCTGAGTGCATTCATTCTACATATAGGAGACTAAAGAAACTGCATGCTAAGTTGAATTTGGATTACTTAGAACTACAAAAAGAATTTGAAATCCTTAGGAAAGACCATGCATTAATTGATAGTAACCACATGACTTTGTTGGATGAATATGATGATTTAAACAAATAGCATGAACTTCTAAAATTATCACACATTGAACTTGAAAATGATTTCAAAACTTTTATGGATGAATCAGATAGTAGAGAGCATAACTTGAAGATTGAAAATTCGATTCTAGAAAGTGTAAACTTATCTTGAAGTTAATTTGAAAACACTTAAGGAAAATAGGATTCCACCCAAATTTGAAAATTTTCACAAGTTTTACTACAATGCCACTAGTTCAAAATCTAGGAGAAGATCCTATACTGCACATAGATTGGTAAATCCTTTTCCTGGAATAAAATATTTTTCTTGTGGTATGGTTGGACATATTTCCCACACTTATACTATTCATCATAGAACACATTTAGTGTGGAGACCTAAGGTGCATAAATCATAGCATATCACACATGCATCTGATTTAAAATTGCCAAGAAGTGAACCCAAACTTGTTTGGGTTCCCAGAACTAACCCTTAATTTTCTTATAAAAATGCTCTCACACAAGACCTCATGAGAGTATTTGGTACCTGGACAGCAGCTGTTCAAAGCATATAACTAGAGATGCGGATCAATTCATATCACGGGAAGTCAGGAATAGAGGCAAGGTTACACTTGGAGATAATACCACCAAGAGAGTGGTAGGTACATGTGTGATTGGAAACTCAAAGAATTTTTTGCTAGAAAATATTCTGTTAGTTGAAGGCTTAAAACATAATCTGTTGAGCATAAGTCAACTATATGATACAGGTTATCATATAAAATTTTTGCCTACTAGCTATGTTATCAGTCAAAATAGAATTATTGTGTTGAATGGTGATAGAGTAAATAATATATACATGCTAGATTTGAATTCTTTAAAATATTATATTGCTTTTTGTTTGAAAACTTTATCTGATGAATCAGGGTTATGTCTTAGAAGACTTTGTCATATTAGTATGAGAAATCTTAGGAAAATAACTCAAAAAGAGTTAGTTAGAGGAATACCCAAATTATACTTTATAAAAGATCTCTTTTGTGATGCATGTTAACTAAGAAAAAAAGTCAAATCCTCCTTCAATTCAATCAAGGAAGTTAGAACTGACAAGCCCTTAGAAATTCTTCACATGGATCTCTTTGGACCCATTAGTACCTTAAGTCTAGGAGAAAAAAAGTTTGGGTACATAATTATGGATGATTACTTAAGATTCACATGGATTAGATTTTTACATCATAAGAGTGAATCATTTGAGGAGTTTAGAGATTTTGCCACTTGGATTCAGAGAAAACTAGGATTTGAAATTATTTCTATCCAAAGTGATAATTGGGGAGAATTTGAAAATGAATTATTTGATGATTTTTGTAAATTCCATGGAATAGACCATAACTTCTCAGCTTCTAGGACACATCAGTAGAATGGAGTTGTTGAAAGAAAGAATAGGGCATTGATTAAAGCTGCTAGAGCCATGTTGGCAGAATATTCACTTCCAAGATATTTTTGGGCTAAAGCAGTTAGTACTGCATGCTATGTATTGAATAGGGTGAACATTAGATCAAAATTAAATAAGGTACCCTATGAACTTCTTAAAGGTATAATTTCCAACCTCTCACACCTATATGTTTATTGATGTAAAGTTTTCATACATAATAATGGGAAAACTCTCTTAGGAAAATTTAATCCTAAATCTGATGAAGGAATTTTTCTAGGATACTCAAGTGTTGGAAAATCCTATAGAGTTTTTAATAAAATGATATTTGTAGTTGAGGAGACCACTCATGTTGTTTTTGACGAATATGATAATACTGGAGGGTCTTGGTTGGATGAAGATGAAGTTGAGGAAATAACCTAAGGACTTGAAAATATAAAAGAGGAAGAAAGGGTTGAAAATGAAGAAGAAAATACATTGCCTAGAGAATGGAATTTTCCCAAGAGTCATCCTAAGGATTTGATCTTAGGAGACCCAGGTGAAGGAGTTAAGACTAGGCATGAATTGAGGAAAGAAGTGAATCACTCTACTTTTATTTCAATGATTGAACCCACTAGTATAAATCAAGCACTTTCAGATGAGTTTTGGATTCTAGCTATCCATGATGAGTTGAATCAATTTACTAGAAATGATATTTGGGAATTAGTAGAAAGATTAAAAGATCAAAGTATTATTGGAACAAAGTGGGTATTTAAAAATAAGATGAATGATTCTGGAGTGATTATAAGGAATAAAGCAAGGTTAGTGGCTAAGGAGCATAATCAAATTAAGGGAATTGATTTTGAGGAGACTTTTACCCTAGTAGCTAGACTTGAGGCAGTTAGAGTGCTTTTAGCCTATGCTTGTTTCAAAGATTTTAAGTTGTATCAAATGGATGTAAAGAGTGCCTTTCTAAATGGGATGATAAAAGAGGATGGTTATGTTGAGCAACCTCTAGGGTTTGAAAATGTATAATTTCCTAATCATGTTTTCAAATTAAAAAAGATGTTGTATGGACTTAAACAGGCACCTAGAGCTTGGTATGAAAGGCTAAGCAATTACCTACTTGAACGATTATTTGTAAAAGGGAGTGTGGACACCACTCTCTTTATAAAAAGAGTAGGAGATGAAATACTCATTGTTCAAATTTATGTGGAAGATATATTGTTTAGATCTATCAATAGAAATCTTTGTGATGAATTTTCAAAAAATAATGAGTAGTGAATTTGAGCTGAGCTTAATTGGAGATTTGAGTTACTTTTTGGGGTTTAGCATTAAGCAGGATGAGGATGGAACCTTTCTGAGCTAGTCAAATATGTTAAGGACATCCTTAAGAAGTATGAAATGGATAAGGATAAACTAGTGAATATACCCATGAGTTCCTCAGTTCAGTTAGATAAGGATCATGAAGGAAAATCAATTGATCAAAAGACGTTTAGAGGGATGATTGGATCTTTGCTTTACTTGACAGCTAGCAGACCGGATATCATGTTTAGTGTTTGTTTGTGTGCTAGATTTCAAGTCAATCCAAAAGAATCACATCTAAGTGCAATTAAGAGAATTATGAGATATCTTTTGGGGACTCAAAACCTAGGAATTTGGTATCCCAAGAATAGCACTGCATTTAAAATTGTTGGATACTCTGATTTAGATTTTGCCTGTTGTAGGGTTGATCGAAAAAGTAATTCTAGAACTTATCAATTTATAGGAAACTCCTTAGTTTTTTGGTCTTGTAGAAAATAAAACTCAATAGCCCTTTCAACTATAGAAGCTTAATATATTTCCTTAGGATGCTATGTTGCACAAGTGCTTTGGTTAAAATAATAGTTAATTGACTTAGAATTTTTTTTTGGCATAATCCCAATCCTTTGTGATAACACTAGTATCATATGCATTTCAAAAAATTCTATTCAACATTCTAGAACCAAGCATATTGATATAAGTCATCATTTTATTAAAGATCATGTAGCAAAAGGAGAAATTGAATTACATCATGTTACTACTAAAGATCAACTTGCAGATATTTTCACAAAACCACTAGCTTTTGACACATTTAGCACTTTAAGGACAAGGCTGGATGTGATTGATCTTAATGTATGATAGATAATTCTACAAACTTGTTTTGAGTGTGATTGTGTGTTTGTTTATGTCAAGTGTGTGTGTAGTATAGGTTATATATTTTGTTTTGTATTGATTGTAATTAGTCACTTTATTTTTTATTGTTTTATTTTATGTTTTGTTTTAAAAAAAAATGACGGGAATAAAAATGAAAAATGAATGTCTTTGAAAGATTTTTGAGATTACAATGCACTATTTTTTTGTGTTCTATTCATACTGTATGAAATTATTTCGTACGATTTGAATTTTGTTACGTGTGCATGAAAATCTGTAGAGTTAAGGAGACAAAATTATGTTTTTATAGTCTTTTTATATTGTACGATGATGTCATCATACCATACAATATGTACAGGTTCTTTTGTACACATGGGGATGGGTTTACAATTGAGTCAGTTATTATTAATGATCGTATGTACGAACACGTCATTCATCTGTATGATCCATATTGTCGATTTGGATAAGGACAAACCTAATCGTCACAGAATAATCTTTAATCTTCAGATCGTCCCATATGAACACCTTTTCATTTGTACGATCGAGTTGTCATTATTTCACGTGGACGACCCCAACTGTCTCTGGATGACCATTCATTTTCTGATCGTCTTGGATGAACACCTGTTCGTCTGTACGATCTTGTAGTCAAAAAGCCTGTATGAAAGGATACCTTAAGAATGGTAGTTTACAAAAAGCCGTTATATTTTTGGTAGTTTTCAGTCATATGTACGAAACATAATTCGTCCTGTATGATTACAATGTCATACATATAATTTCAAATTTCATATTGTACTATTTGAAGTTTTTCTTTAAATTGAAAGGCATTTGACCATTTTTCATTCACAGTCACGTTCATTTCCAAATCTTCATGAATTCAAATAGTGGAATGGCCAGAGGAAGTAGCCAATGTACACGTTCCTCTAAGGGTTCTTCGTCTAGAACTATGAGGGATGACAAATTCTTAAGTAGGGAAAATAAAGAAGCATTTGAGAGGTTTAGTGTTGCCAAGATAACTGCATCTAGAGTCCTTATTCAACGTGATTTAAATTTTTTTGTCATGCCTCTTTTTTATTGTACCCAACTGTCTTTCATTCTTACCTTGATTCATGCCTATAACCATGAAACTTTCTATCTCTTCTTAGCCAACATGAAAATGAATCAGGACCACACCATAATTTCCTCCTATATCCTCAAAAAATGTGTAGAGATTACTAAAGAGGATCTAGGGAATTATCTACATCTTAGGACTCTTGGTGTTAGAGCCCACACAATGACTTCAAGGGCTGGCTATGATTGGACAGATGTGAACCAGACCCTTAGAGGTGTAGAACAAGTGAGTCACCTTCCTTGAGTTTATACTTTAAATTAAAATGCTAGGATCATTCAGCATAATTTGAGAAACTCCATAATTCCTAAGGCTTGTGATTAAGTAAATATGACTCCTCTTTTGTCCACTGTCACATATCTTATCATGATTGAGACTCCTATCGATGAAGCCTAACTAATAATGGATTATCTCTATACGCTTTTTGACATTGAAAGTCCTCATAATAAGACAAAGAAAAATGTGGCATTAGGATATTTGGTGACATATGTTTTGGAGAAGTACAATCTAGTCCATTCTGATCCTCCCATTGAATTTCCTATTTACTTTACCAAGGCTTCCTTTAGAGCACTTTTTAGTCAGGATCAAGGATCAGGGGGAGATGATACTGAGGGAAAAGGAGCCCCTACTCCACAACCAGCACCTGCACCTGGACCTGACCAGAATTTTTATCAAGATATGGTCCAGTGCTTCGATCTCCTTGATCAAAGATTTAATGTTGTGGAGGCTCACCTAAAATAGCAGGATGACATGTATAATGAAGGTACAGGGTGGATCCGAGATCAGTTTGAATCAGTGAACACTAATATTGCCACGATCAATAGCTATTTTGCTATATTCACTGCTCAACCACAACCTCCAGATCAGGATCCTTTCGATTACTAGTGATGATTTTCTATCTTTTTGGCTTAGTATTTGGTTATCTATGTTGTTTCTCTAAGCTTGATTGTTGTGGTTGTTGTTGTTTATGTTTTGTCCTTGCTTTGGTTGTATCATTATTATTCTTGTAGGCTTTGATGTTCTGTGAGATGATGTGAATGTATGCTTGATTCATGGTATGTTTAATGGAATGGAAAAGTCATGTTTTTATAAATATTGATATATGAATGTGATTGTGACTTGAGATGTTTTAAATTTTAACAATCAAATGTAATTGATTGCCTTCATAAAATGTTAATTAAATTTGTTTTACAATAGTAATTGATATGCATAATTTAATCTCTCAAAATATTTAGATTACTTTGTAACTAGTTGTAGAATAGAAGATCTTATTATATTAATTTTAGACAAGTATTACTTAGCTTAAATTGTTGCAAATTTGATGTCATACTTTTGCTTTTATTTCTATTCAAAGTGTTCATTATTGTATTTGTGTCAAGAGATAGTGGTGTTGGAAAGAAAATGTTTTAAAGAGGCACAAAATAAGCCTAAAATTAAAAAGATGCACAAAGTGTGCCACGAATACAAAAAGATGTCCAATGTTCGCCAAATTATAAAGAGGCACAAAATTAGCTCTAAATTGACAAGATGCACAAAATGTGCCAAGCAAATTGAAAAGATGCGCAATGTCACCAATTTCTCTTTCCTTTATCAGTTCCTCAACCAAACTAAATAATAATCATCACTATTAATTTAGAAAATTATTAATTTTATTTCATCATTTATGCAACACTTGTGGTTACATAATATGTCTATTACATTACTGATATAGATCAACTCTTCTTATCATTGTTATTCTGTGATTTAAACTTTTGAGTTTTTATCTTTTGCATTCGATTTTAATACTATAGTATAATTCATTTAACGTTGTTTTAAACATCAACTACTTTTGATTGCCTCCCTTTTTGTTGTTGTCAAAAGGGGGAGTTTGTTTGATGTGTTATTATGTATGTTATGTGTTATGTGGTATCGTTTTTTTTATCATTTTTTATTATGTATGTTATGTATTATGTGGTATCATTTTTTTGTATCATTTTGTTTGTTTGATCATTTTATTTGTTTGATATGCATGTTATTTGTCTCTTTGTGTATGTTTGTGTTTTTCTCGGATCTTTATAAGAACCCCTTGTAATAAATTGATCATTCATTAAGGGGGAGCTTACTTTTATTTATTTAAGGGGAGCTAAGGACAAATTTTGAGCTTATTTGTTATCTCAAACAATATTTGTTTTGCCATCATCAAAACGGGGAGATTATTAAAATTGTTGCATATTAAGTTATCTTTATAATCATGTGAGTTTTTGATAATAACAAAAACTTATTATTTGCTTATTATTTCTCCTAACATATATTAGAAAAATTTGTTATTGTGTGTATTAACATGTTTTTGAGGAAATTCACATTCTAGATAATGGAAGACTTCAAGTTATTTGGTTAGGTTTATTGGTTTTAAAGTCTTTAATTTTTACTTTTCTTGAGTCTGAGAGAGTGTGATTATAAATTGAGTAATCGTACACACACAAACTGGGAGTGAGACAAAAACTTAACTTTTAAAACTAATCATAATGTACGATGTATAATTATATGGGACGATATGTGTATTATCTCCTCTAAAATAAACCTACCTATTTCATGGGACAATTTTTTTTAAGTACTATTCATACATTACAAAATATTTTCATATATCATTTTCTAGAGTACAAAACAGGGCATACATGGTTCGTACAGGCTATCATACAGGACGAACCTTTCATTTTTAAACTATTAGTACAGTACGACCTAGTTTCGTATATCATTTTCTAGAGTACGAAATGGGGCATACATGGTTTATACAAGATATCGTACGGGACGAACCATTCATTTTTCAAATGTTCGTACAGTACGATCTTGTTTCATATATCATTTTTCAGAGTACGAAATGGGGTATACATAGTTCATACGGGATATCGTATGGGAAGAACCCTTCATTTTTTGAACTGTTCGTACAATACGATCTAGTCTCATATATCATTTTTTAGAGTACAAAATAGGGCTTACATGGTTCGTACGGTATATTATACAGGATGAACCATTCATATTTTAAACTGTTCATACGGAATGATTGTCGATCGTACAGTATGATCCTACTTCATAAAACTTGAAATTTTTAGTTTTTGGATGGTTTTTCTTATCCTTTGTATATAAGGTTCCAATAAATTGACTGTCTAACTAATCTTCTACGAATTTCTTATTGAGAGTGGAAGGAAGAGTGATTAGGGAGAGTGTTTTGGAGTGAGTGTTGTCAGATCTTTGAAGTGGAAATTGTGAGGGGATTCACAAGGTTGCCCAAAGGTGAGGATCTCATTATTTGAACTTCAAGTCTCTTCCCTATCTCTTTGAAGACTCTTGATAGAAGATCTTTGAAGGAGGTCCAGATCTCTACCATTACCACGAGGGTGATAAAGGATGCTTGGTTCTCTGCCTTCACCTGGAGGATGATAAAGGATGATGGTTCTCTGCCTTCACTATGAGGGTGAAAAAGGATGACAGTTCTCTGCCTCACCGGGGTTTGGTGGAAGAGAGTTTGTAAGGGCTTCTCCGCCTTATTGTGGGGGAAAAGGAGAGTCACTGTGATTTAGTGTAATACCTAGAGAATGAGTCTCTAGGGAGTGGAGGTAGGTCGTGTTTGTCCGAACCACTATAAAACCTAGTGTTCTCTGTTCTCATATTTACTTACTGCATCTTTCATTTCTGCATTACACTTTATTTTTCTATGTTTGAAATGTAAAATTTTTAATCTGTTCATACTGTATGATATATATAAAGTTTCTTTTTTATTTAAAGGTTTTCAAAACATCCAAGAGATTTTTAAAGTACCAATTCATCTCCCCTTTTGGTTAGCCTAGGGACATAATTAATAGGTCTAATAACCTATTCGCACTTTCATCCAAAATGATTAGTACAAATTTTGAACAAATCATCAAGTACGATATATAGATCATCCAAGATGATCAGAATATCAAATTATGCATATTTGATTGAATAATCATAGGATTAATTTAGGCAACATTTTCAAAGATCATCTAGTACGATATGGATCGTCCTGGATAATTAGAAAAAAATAGAAACTTAAAATCTTGCCTGAATTATTATTGCGGCTAGGGCTTTGAGAATGCAATGGATAAGGGACTCAGTATTTAGACAGGTTTAGAGCCCATTCAGTGATTATATTTGTTGGGCCCATTACGTCCTTCAGGCGCATAGGGGCTCATTATAGGAGATTGAGATTTACAAGGCTATCTATGCCTTTTTGTTTGCCTACGGGCATCTTCCTACTTCTTGGGATCGTGATTTAGTTGTGTTCTGGGATGCCAGTTGTTGTATTTTTTGGGTCAGAACAGAGGAGCTTACGCTTACACTTTCAGACTTACATATGATCTCTAGGCTACCAATTTTTGGGAACCATTTTGCGGAGTATGTACCCTCAGACAAGTAGCTCTTTTGCTGGGTCCCCTCAGCAGATCGAGACAGGAGAGGTAGACAACTACTACCATATATTTTCCCCAGGCTCCTACAGTACTACTGTCAGACTTACAGGTTAGTATAGTGTTTACCGATGCATTCTCGAGTCACCATGCCTATAGGTTGTTGGGTTCATAGTTTCCTTCAGGAGAGGTACTTGTCATCTACCACAGCATCACTGCATAACCCCTTGGCTGTGGCTTGCAGTATGGTACTCCATTGTAAGAGGAGACCGCTAAGCCCTCTTCTTCAACCAGTTACACTTCTCCAGCTTTGGCAGGGGTTGATGAGGATCTTTTTCTGGTGGGTTTCATAGCGCTCTAGCTCAGTACCTTTGTACTCCAGCTCACGACAGGCTCTTTGAGGTGTAGTGCTCTATTGGTAGCCAGCAAGTTGGCATAGGGATAGAGACTTTCACTAGCTCCAGTTATACTTGCCAGAGTTCTACGCACCACTTTTGAGGTGAGCTCCCTTGAGATACGAGACCCTATTTTATTATGAAAGTTTTTGTACGCGTAGGCCCACCTACACGTTCAGGGTAACTTCTCATGCTTAGAGACCCCTGCCTTTTTTCTTTAGAGAGGATACCCTATAGTTCTTCAGCTGTCTCAGGAATCTTCCACCTTTGAGTTAGAAAGGATCCATCTCTTTTTCTTTGCCTCATTATTGGTTTCAAATTAATTCTTTCTAGTTCACTAGTCAGACATTTTTGGTTTACCGCCTCACCAGAGAGGTACCGTTATGGTGGATGGGGTCGACCACAGAGAGAGACATACTATATTATAAAGGAGATAGAGTTTTCTCGTTCTTGATCACTTTATCAGCATGCGTCTGTTGCGACTCGAGCTCATGAGTTTATATTTTTTATGATAACAAATATTATGGCTCACATCTTTATGTTTCATTCTATACTTGTTTTGTGTGTATACTATTATTTAAGGGAAATCATACTCCAGACTACCGAAGACTTTAAGACAGATTAAATTTAGGTTTCTTATAATGAAGTCTATAATTTTTCTATTTTCTTGAGTCTGAGAGAGTGTGATTCTAATTGGGTGACCAGGCACACACATACAAGGGGAGAAAGTGACAAAACTTAAATTTTTAAAACTAATCATACTGGATGATCTTCAATTGTACTGTACAATTTGGACTTAATAGTTTTTCCTCCAACATGCAGTTAATCAAATTATGGCTTAAAATTTTGAATAGATCATATTATACGATGTCAGTTCATACAGACGACTAACAGAGTACAAAATGAGGTTCATACATGATCGTATCAGATGAATGAGTTCATTTTTGAACTATTCATATAGTACGATGTCCATTCATACAAACAATTAATAGAGTACAAAATTAGGTTTGTACTAGTTCGTATAGATAAATTTGAATTGTTCATATAGTACGATGTAATTTTTGTACGGATGACTAAATTGAGTTCGTATAGTAAATTTGAACTGTTCGTATGGGATACTATGCATTCATATGGACGTATCGTACGTGACAATATACATTTATATGGATGACTGAATTGAGTTTGTACAAGTTTGTATGGAGAAACTATACGTTTATACTGATAGATCGTACGGGACACTATTCATTCATATGGGATGATATGTGATCGTATAGTACAATCATAGGATAGTTTTCTTACAATTTTCAATTTTTGGATGGTTCTTCATGTCTTTTCTATATAAGAAGGCATAGAAACTGTCACTAAATACCTTTGTTGCTTATCTCTCTTAAGAGTGGCCATTGAGTGTGAGTGTTTAGGAGAGATTGTGAGAGTGGAGTGAGAGAGATCTAGTGAGGGGGAGTTATGAGGGTTTCACAAGGTTTCCCAAAGCAAGAATCTCTTTGTCTTCTTTAAGTTTCTGCCCATCTCCTCTGGAATCTCTTGAGGGAAGATTTTCAATATTGTGTCTAGGTTCTCTAACTACACTAGGAGGGTGAAAAAGGATGACTAGGTTCTCTACGTTCACCAGGAGGGTAAAAAAAGACGACGGGTTCTCTTCCTTCACTAGGAGAGTGAAAAAGGACGACGGGTTCTCTGCCTTCACAAGGGAGGGAGAAAAGGATGATTGTTCTTTGTCACACTAGGTTGATGGGAGAGAGTTTGTAAGGGTTTCTACGCCTTACTGTGGGGGAAAAAGTAGAGTCACTATTATTTAGTGCAATACTTGTAGAAGGAGTCTTCAGGGAGTGGACATAGGTCTAGTTGGACCGAACCACTATAAAATTTGGTATTCTTCTGTTCTCTTTTACTTTTTGCATTTTTACTTTATGTACTTTAATATTTTGTGGTTGAAAAATCTTTTGTGATAATCATATTCAAATAACTACATATTTTAAGGATCAAATACTTAATTTTTTAGAAATGGTTTTAAAAAATTCCAAGAAATTTTTAAATAACCAATTCACCCCCATCTTGGTTAGCATTAGAATAATTAACTTAGGCTCAAAAACCTACTGAGAATTTACAGTGCCCGAACTGGTTGTGCTATAGGGTAGGTGCTTCAGTGACCTTGTAGGGCTACCAGCCCAACAGGGTAGCCAGACAGTTTGGGTTGTTCCAGGCTACAACTAACGACGGATGGCCACTAGTCCTAGGAGTTACGGATGTACGTCGCATGGACACAATTCCACTAGATACCCGCTTCTACGCTGTAGCACTTACTTGGTTACTCTTGTTGAGGCTCGAGATAGGTTCAAGCTTTCTTTTGGCTCAGCCGTCTGCTCATACAGGAGTTAGTTATACATGGTTGTCCTAGGTATGACAGTCTTTTAGACGTGCTTTGGAGTACAGTTCTAGAAGGTATGAGTGCAAAGTACTAGAGCATGGGGTGCTGAGGGGACAGAGGTCTCATCGAGGCTTTTTATAAGCTGCTGGTGACAGAGGAACTCTTCTACCCCCTTCTCCTCCCTTTTTCTTGTTAGCATTTACTTTGATTAAAATTTTAGTTATTTAATATATGCTTCTTTGGTGTAGGGACACACACTAAGGCCCATATTACTACTGGGGTCATTGTTCCTTCACTGACCAGAGCTCCGAGTGTGCCAGCTATGCCACATATCACAAAGGTTTCCCAGCTTCCTCATCTACGAGTGGGTTCTCAGCAAGCTTTTTATTCCAGGAGGATTGTGGACATTTATTCTCCTCCTAGAGACCTTAAGGAGAGTCTATAGGAGCCTAGGATGTGAGACTTTATGGGCTATAGAATATAGAGACCAGTGATGACTTTTCTTTCCCGATGGACCCCTACGGTCATTTTCGCTAGATGAGACTTCAGGGGCCAGTACAGCCTCTCTTACAGAGTTCTTTGTGGGGTCGTCGCACATATAGACTACCTTAGGCCTGGTGCCTACAAAGTTTTATTTCTTTCTTAAGGGCCACCTGACTAACTTTGTAGGCCCTCCTTTTATTTCTATCAACTATCCGACCGACTCTGTGGGCCCTTCCAGAGGTACATAATTATTATAAGTCAATAAAATTCAAGTACACTATTATAATATTTGCAATCATATTAATTGCTTGTAATCTTTTGTGCAATACCTCGAGGGGTCAACTACACCTCAAAGATCTATAGCTATGTCCCCTCAGTCGCAAATTGTAGGAGTGCTGATAGATGTAGTTACACTATACAGATTTTATGGGATCTGATTTACAGCAACGACCTAATATCTCCAGAGTCTTGGGATAGGTTCACTTATGCTCACCAGATCCTAGGCCTTCTTGCCAGCTTTGGGATGGACAGTTCTGAGCTACTTGGGTGGGAGATACTATGTCGCATGGTAGAGTACTACATCAGGCAGTTAAGGTCTTTCTACATCCTATAAGCTGGAACCACACTTCCAGAGTTAGAGGCGAGGGTTGTCAGAAAATAGGCGACTGCTGAGGATGCCCATGACCAATTTGATAGGAGTGCAGAGGCTTTGAGGAGACACCGAGAGAGCTCTTCTAGAATGGTCACTAAGGAGGCAGAGTTGATAGCCTGTGTGAGGGGCCTCTAGAGGGACATAAGGGAGGTGATGTCCAAGAGGACTAACGCAGAGAAGAGGCATGGCCGACGTGACTGCCTCACCAGGAGAGAGGATCAGTGCCACCATACTTTATACTAGGTGATGGTGGTTGCCGACACTGCATTAGCACAGGCCATTGAGGAGTTCCAGACTACAGAGGCAGAGTTCCAAACTTTGTCAGAGGCGGTTGGGCAGTTAGAGGATTTATAGTCTCACATCTCTTTATGTGTCTCCCTCTTTTTCTCCTTTCTTATGGTATGTACTTTGTAATGTCTTTTAATCCTGGTTGTACTTATATCTCATGATAATGATTATATATATACATGGAGGAATTTTATTTACTGTGTTTTGTTTGTTATACTCTGAGCTGTACTGAGTTATGTTTTGAGTTATGTTGTTGGTGTCACATGGGATTTTAAATATTTATTTCAGAATTATGACATGTAGCATAATATTGACCCAAATAAAAATTTAAAATGCCCCTGTCTTTGAGGGAAGTTGTGAGCATTATTGTCTTAGCCATTGATTGGAGTTAGTGGTCATAGCTTCAACTAAAATCTCAAGGATTTTTGTTCTTCCTATCCTGTGCTTTATGCGGTGAACTTGACGAAAGAGTTGTAGGCTTTGGATTTGGTTAATAATTCCAAATATAGGTAGTATCTCAATCCTTAACCAGTTGAAGAGATTTTAATCTGAGTCACATGAGTTCATCGGATTAGGTAAGCTAGGATTTGATATCTCTTCATCTTCAGGTTGTTGAAATGGAGGTTCCTCTACTACGGCTTTTCTTACAACGTACTGAGTAAACAGAGCTGCCAGCGATCTGACCATATTTGGGCATATTGATTCTGACCTCTTACACCCATTCAGGATTTAAACTTGAGCTATGAGGAATGTGGTCCCCAATGCTGATTCTACTGAGGTTGGTAGATTTGAAGTCATCCTTAGTTTGGGATTGGGATTGTAGACTTAGTTTGGCTTTTCTTTATATTGCATTGGCAACTTGCCTTTGTCTATTGTAAATCACTTGCTTTTCATTATCAGCTCTAAGAGAGGATGTAGAGTAGGTTTCACCTTTTTTCTCCTCCGAAGTCTTAGGCTTCTTGGGATCATCAGAGTTGCCTTCTGATCTTGATAGGTTTAACTTTTCAAACTTGGCCACTCTATCTAGTAGATCCTAAAATATAGTAATTATAGCCATGCATAAGAATGGTTGCATCTTATTATCGATATTTCTCAATGATAGTTGCATGGCATATTCTTCCTCGAGCTGCTGCTCACATTTCATGCTCAAGTTGCACAAGTGAGTTATATACTTTGATACCGACTCATCTCTCCTATGTTTATCTAAAGCAAGGTCAGTGATCATGATCTTCTCGATTGCACTGGTGAACCTCTTCACGAACATAGCTTCTAATTCTGCAAATGATTTTACAAAGTCATTTGGCAACTTGGTATACCATTCAAAAGCAGCTACTGTCAAACTGCTAACGAATTGTCGAAAGAGTAGGGCTTTTTTCCCCCTGTATTATCGCAAGTGGCCTTGAATTGTGCTAAATATTATCTAGGGTTATTATTGACATAAAGGTATTGAACTTTGGCACAGAGTACCCTTTTGGGTAAGGCACTTGGTCATATTTAGCAAGGTACAAAAGACCCTTTCCCCCTAATTTATCTACTTAGTGAATGGCTATGATTTCCTTGATCTTCTTTTTAATGATTCCTTCCAACTGTGTAGCAATCACAGGTTTGGAGATACTTATAATATTTTATGGTGTGGGTTAGCGGACGATGTTATAGATTTCATTACTGCCTTCAGGAGCGCCCCATACCCCTGAGACTTGAGATATTTGGAAGTTTGAAGGATCGATAAGAGGATTAGGCATGGGACAGACAACATCATTTCTTTGCATCATCTACATCATCATCACCATTTGAGCCATCATCTAAGTCATTTTCTCATTTAACTGACAAATCTCTCTATCCTTAGCTCTTATTTGCCATCTCATTTGTTGTCGTATATCGACGAGTGTAATATTTTCAGCATTGAGGGGATTCTCCTCTACTTCCTCCACTTCCTCCACTTCCTCTTCTCCTTGGGAATGGCCACCTCTGTTAGTGGTGGACCCAGCGTCACCGTGATATTGGTGTACTTGTCTAGCCAGCGGTTGATCCCAGTTATCACCATCTTCACCATCATTATAGTAGGCCTCTTCACTGGCATTGGTGTGCCTCACCATATAGAAAACTTTCATATTATTGGTGTCATTTATTCCTTCTTCCGTTTCCATATATTCTTCTCCTTCCATATCGTGTTTCCCTTCCTGCTCTAGTACTCGAACCTCCGAGTGGTGGCACCACTGGATCTCTGGTTCTTGATTTGATAGGAAGATTTCTTTGACCAGCAAGCTATGGTCGAAGTTGGTTTCTTCTTTAGATGGAGTAGGCGAATGACGGGATCCCGTAAAGGAATCTCCAAGGTGTCAACCGTCGGGATGGACATCATTATATGTCTTATTTTGGACCCATATTTTATGTTTTTTTTTGGCGGGGTGGATCTCCGGGAAGCTGCATCGGATATCACTCCTGAGTTTATCACCCTTTCTCTTCTTTTTTTCTCTATCTTCTATATGAGGCTTTGGCCTCCAAATTTTCTTTCCTTTCCACCGGTACCTTTTGGTGGTGGATCCCTAAATAAGATGTTCAGGTGTCATACCCCGATGCTCACCGTGTGGAATTTTCTTTCTTTCTCTTCTTTTTATTGCAATGGATAGATCCTCCCTTGATGAGGTTCTTTGGACCTCGATCACAAAAGGCCGTTGGTATTTCTTCTTCTTCAACGCTTTCTCCTTCTCCATTTTCAAGACTCAATATACAAGGGCTGACAGAATCTCATGTTCCTTCTTCTTCGGGGGAACCAGGGTTTCACGCCATTGCTCCTAGAAAGATTTCTTTAGTTTTCCAATATAGCTATTTCTCTTCACCCACTTTAGGCCTGTAAATCCATTCTGGGTAGGAATGGTCGCTTCTAGCTCCCGGGCTGGTAAAATTCATGGATGCACAGGTAGTTGCTGCTGAGCTCAAAGTTCAGCATTCCTCTTCCTCCTGGTAAGCCTTCCTCCAGATGAGGAAGCTTCCTCAATATTCTTCTCAGATGCAAATAACCTAGTTGGTAGAGATATAGTATTTGCAGTCACCATAGAAATCCTTCAGTCAGTCACAACTCTTTTGGCTGTGAAATTCATTCAAAAATTGAAACCCTCTTATGAGGATCTTTAGTAACATTAGTAGCCCGTGATGCTGGTAGATGCATCCGGTGTGTAGCAGCTTCGATGATGTGATATTGTGCTGGTAGGTGTGCACGATGAGTAGGAGTTCTGGCAGGATGGAGTCTCTTTATAGGCCTTTCAGCATTTACGCCATTCACAGGAATGGCAGCAGTTCTTATTATGACTATAGGGAAGTCGAGACTACCAAACTGCTTGGTAGCTCCATCATTCCCATTCTCAATGATAGTATTTGCCAGTTGGATCCTGGCTCCTCATCCCAGTTAGAAAATCATCAGAGTGTTCTATAGATCCATCTACATGAATGAAAGGTAAGGGTTAATAATCAGAATCTGATACATCACCCTACACTTTCAAAATACAGAGACTTGCATAAAACAGAAAATAAAAGTAGATAATATTAGCAAGCAATTAAAATATATAGATTTAAAAATCATGCTAAGTACGTTATCTCAGTGAATTTATTAAACAATTATTTTATAATATTTAAAATTTTGATCTGCTGAATCATCATTTTGAGAAATTCTTGTATTTTGAGTTTGTAATTATTAGCTACTATTATCGGACTGAGACAACTAGCCAAACATGTACAGAGAAACCAAACCCCAGTAGAGTCTCTAAAAATCAGTGGGCTCCAAAAATTGGCCCCGGCCTCCCCTGCTACTTTTTCAAGGGCATTTTAATGGAATTAAGTTCCTCGAAAAATTTTGGAAGGCAGATGGATTTGTAGATAAGACACTACCGAGAGATTTCACCCTCATTATACGAGGACTTTATGATCTGAGTTCTAGTTTCCTATAGGTGCAAGCACCTATAGTTAATTACCCCTCTCGATAATGAGAGAGAACTTTTAATTAAGGCTAGTGGTCAATCAGATACATAGAGATACGTGTTATCTGGAAGATAGTAGCAGCATGGGTATGGTGTTTGGAAGGGTATTGAGAGAATTGATATTTAAAATTAGAACTTTCACAATCTTATACTTAAATCAGATGGTGGGGGAATGGATGATGAACCCGATCAAGATCCTATGATTCCATAGTCTCACGCCATCATAGTCGCTGGTATACCTAGTGAGAGGAGGTAGTCGACCCAATCTAAACAAAGGATCCTTGTCGGTAGCCATGGGTTGCTTCGTCCAAGGGAACCTTGTAGACCTGGGGTGACTATTTGTCTAAGGGGACAAAATTGAAGCCACCTTATCCAATAGAGGGCTTTGTACCCTATCAATTATATCCTATTTATTGAAATCTCAAGGATTTGAAGCCACTAAGGAACATTTTGGCTCTGGCCATAATCATAATTTAGTGGTGCAATTTGGTGATAAAACCACTCGGTTAAGAGGGCATCAGGTCATAACTGTTTATCTGGAGGTGCCATTTGGTGGGAAAATCACCAATCAGAGGACACGTGCCATGTCCTTACTGTAAGGAGATTATTTGAGAATGGATCCTAGTGATATTTTTACTAGGCATTAGTTCTATGTGAGCTGAAGTAAATTTAAATTTATCCACCCAATAAATTGTTATAGACGGTTAATAGATTTTACTTTAAGTTATTGATGGTTGAGTTTTAATTTTAAACATATGGATATGGATGATTTTGAGATTTTTAAATTTTGGGTATTTGGGTGGAGCTTGGTAGGCATTTGAATTCTTGGAATTAACCTCTTCAGTTGATATTTTCTATTTAATACGACCCTCATCGTGGTGTTTATGAGAAATTTCATTCATGGATTGAACCTTGTCTACTCTATCGAGTTGTCAATAAAGGATAATGTTTTGTAAGCTTCAGACCTTTATTGATGAACTTTCTTTGTTAAAGACCTTGAAGGCCTAATATGAATGTATGAAATAAATATCTCGGTCGACCTTGCAACTGCTTATTTATTTAATAGTTTGAGCCGTGTCGACTCTTTTCTACCCATATAGAAGGATTGGGCTCAAACTTGGGTTTATTTACTGACCCGTATAACATCCCTAGATGTTATTTGTGTACCCGTAATACGTTTGTTGGGACCCATACAGTTCGTGTGATTGCACATGTCCCTTTTTGTGTACCCATATACATACATATTGCAGTGTATATATAGGGATATTTTGGACATTTTTACGGGTCTTCTATGACAGCTCGTAAGAACTCATATTTGTCCTAACCCATCGGTACTTGCCCATGGGTGGTATGTTAGATGCACGACCACTATTCATCAAGAAACTTGCAAGGCTCAATGATCTTTTCCAACTCAATGTTTGGATCCTGGTTGAACTGAGACTCACTCCATCTTTGAAAATGATGATTTGATCTGGCTTTCTCTTCCCATAACTCATATAGAAATTGACAGGCAATTCCTGATGTCCTATATGTAAAAATTAGTGGTTACTGTCTCAAGTGGACATTGTATCGATCAAAGGCACATCAAACCGTATAGGAGAAATATGCAAGATATTCATTCCTAAAATGATTGTTGTAGCCCCTAATGTAGTTAGAATAACGGATGCATTTTCTACTCATAATTATGAGTTTGGGCTACCAAGATTTGCATTAATCTTTAACATCACATTTGTAAAACATTGATTATTAACTCTAGTGGATGAAATGCATCGTGTGTTGACATTCACTTGAATATGTCTAGATATATCACATTGTTATTTCCACTACATGTCGACTTCTTCTTATTGCAACAGACATGTTGATTGTGGTATGGGCCCTTTACAATGTCATTAAATCTTTCCATTTATTGGAAATTGATGTATCTTTTCTTGGGGTTGAAACATTTTCGCCCACAATTAGGATGTACTAGCCATATGTGACTTGTATCAATCACCTCGGGTATCACTTTAAATCCTTCGCATATAAGTACAACAAGCGAAGATTTTTTTGATATTTTTAGTGACTCAATGAATACATTGATTATACATTGATTATCTCCTTTATAGGTTTGGCATAGCATATGCAGATTTTTGAACTCTCTAATCCTTCTACGGACTCTCAAATTGCTAGTTTCAATAGACAAGCATTGTATCATCTCAGAAATTCTATAACTTTCGCCGCCAATGGAGATTCTGATGGCCTCTTAACTATCCCTTTAGCAATGAGTTTAACTTTGTCGTAATGAGGATCATGGTTCCCCGCATTAGCAAGTGCATGGTTATTGAGGACCTGCAAATGATCACTATCTTCTAGGCCCTCCGATGTAAATGTCCCTTTTCTTCTGTAGAGAATAAGCATGTGTAGTTGCCACAATATTACCACCAATGATATGGACAATTATTGAATGCTTTAGTATGATTGAATGTAAGCACATCTTTACGTCCTCCACATATGCTTGTACTCATTGTAATTATCTGAAGTAAATTGATTATATGAACTTTTATTATCATTTGTGAGTGGGGAGTATTTATGAGATCTTCATTCAACAATAAATTTACATGTGCTTCTTTTGCACTTGGCTTGGAGTTACTGTCTTATCACTCACAATTTTGATTTGAACATATTGTGAAGCTCTCTCGTGCTTAGTTCAAGCTTTAAATTGTCATGAGTTTGGCTCTACATTGCTTGCCCATTCAAGCCAAAATCATGTTCCTATGTATATAGTCCTTTGGGATTCTGGTATAGTCTTTGTAATTCTCATTAAGATTCAAATTGAGTCAAAGATCTTTGCATTTTCTTGAATATGAGTTCAAGTCCAAATTTAAGTTGTCCAAATATTGTCTAAGTCCCCTGTGGTCCAAATCAAGTCTTTGCTTAAGCTCGGATGTTCAAGTCATGTTGGTTCATTTTTAAGTTTATTTAAATCCTTTCCCCTCTTGAATCCAAATTCTTATAACTTATTCGTCTTAATTATGTTCAAATTCAAGTTAAGTTTATGTGATTTGGGTTCATTTCAATTAAATTTAAGTATTTTATCAATCATTTTGTGTTCAAATACAAGTCCAAGTCCTCTATTTTCACCAAAAAGTTTGGCGGCCTCCCAGTATCTCTCCCATTTATGGGAAATTTTAGGAGTCTGGGCCTCCTGCCGTGCTAGAGAAAAGCGAGCATAGGCATTGTTAGATGACACCATGGACAAAAATCTTCAATCCCAGCATGCCAGAGAAAGGTGTGCATGGGTCTTCAGGCACCTATTTGAACGTGTAGTTCTTTCCCCGACGGCCCTAAGGCACATATGGGTACTTATATATTTTCCCAGCCATGCTAAAAAAAGCACGCACAAGACTCGCCTGCCGTGCTGTAAGCACTGCACCAAGTTCCCTCGGTGCCCCACAAATACCAAAGATAGGACTTTTGAAGACTACCGGCCTCGTCGCAAGCATCACAATAAATTCCCTCCCAATGTGCTAAGAAAAGTATGCATGGGTGGTTGTTAGTCGCGTTGCAATTATCAAAATGGGTTGTCTTGAGTTTGGGGAGATTATACCTGCCGTGGCAGAGTTGACGGTGATGATGGCAATGTGGTGGAAAAAAATGCATAAAACATTTCTTTTGTTATCTTTTCCATTTTTTTCTTTTTATTCTCTATTCTTTTCCCCTTTTTTCTCTTTTTGAATTTTTCTTCTATCTTTTTTCTTGTCTTGTATTTTTCTTATTTTATTTCATTTTTTTTTCTTTTCCCCCTCTCTCTCCCTCTCTATCTCTCTCACTCTCCCTCCCTCCCTCCCTCTCTCTCTTTCTCTCTCTCTCTTTCTTTCTCTCTTTCTCTCTCTTTCTCTCTCTCTCTCTCTATATATATATATATATATAATATTAATACTAATGTTATTATTATTCATAATAATATTACTAATGATAATATTATTATTATTTAAATTAATAACATTAAAATGATAAAAATAATACTATTATTATCATGATAATGATAATAGTATTATTATGATAGTAATATTAACATTAATATTAATATTGGCATTAATATTAACACTAATATTACATGTAATTAGTATCAAAATGCTGAAGTGACGGAGAGTATTCGCCTTAGTGGGTGAGGTTTGAGTGAACTAAGGCTAATGGGAGCTCAGGTTTAGTTGGCTTAGGAAGTTGTTGGGTTTGGCCTAGGGGTTAAAGGCTTATTGTGGCTTGAGGGACCATCAGCCTTGGTAGAAATTGGGAGCAAGAGTGGGAGAAGCAGGAGGAGATGGGGTCGGTTCAGTTGTTGTAGAAGGTCAGAGGTCTCAAGTGGATCAAAAGCTGGTGTTGTGAGTTGAAGTCGGTGGGAGCAAAGAAGTAGTCAGTCTGAAGTCGGCACAAGCAGAGAAATGTGGTATCGAGTGAGGTCATCGGATGAGAAGCTGTAGGCGTGGAGGTCAGCTACAGGCATTGGCTTATGGATTTGCTCGGATGGAGGGGGCTTCTTTGAATTGAATAGGGTCAGTAGGGGATGAAGTCAGAGCTTGCGGCTCCGACGGGCTCTACAAAGGGATGAATTGGGATCGAAGAGGCTGCATGAAGTTGTGGGTTTCGGTTTTAAGAAATAGGGCTAGTGGAGATCGAAAGTGAGATTAGAGTTAGAGAGCTACTGGAGTCGCAGCTATGGATGAGGTCTTGCGAGCTCAAAGGTCTATGTATTCGAATAGGTGCAGAAGGTTTGTGAATAAGAGAAGAAGAAGAACCTAAGCCTTATATTTCCCTAAGATTTGCATAGAGCGTTCGAGGTAAGTTTAATGGATATGTGATTTTATTTTTGATTTTCAATTTTTGGTCTATTCAGCTGGCATTGTTAATAATGCTTTACTATTATTAGTAACATTATTAATTTGATCTCATATCAATGCGTTAGTCAATGAAACTGGCCTGAATACATGTGATTTCTTGATTCATGTGAATATTATCTCATTTTGTGTGTCGATTCAGCCACATCATTTACTTGGAGCAAATTAATAATGTATCTTAGGCAGTGCCAATATGCCAATCATAACAACACAGTTCATTTTGCGATCATAAATTATTTGGGTAGTGTTGAGGCCATTTTTTTCCTTGAAATGTGTGTTGTTACATCAGAACTGCCTTGATTTGCATGCGTACCCTCAATTGAATAAATTGGTAATCAATTTAGAGTATTGGCGGCATTTTGGATGCAATGACAAACTCCATTTATCAATTGGACATTATTTAGGTGCCGTTAAGCAACACTTTCCTTAAAGTATGTGCTATTACCTTGGGATCCATGCCACCACCTCAGATGACCTCAATTGAGCATAGAAAATATAGTTCTTGGGTAATTATACCATTTTGAATGTAGCGGCGAAGTCCGTTTCACGATCAGACATCATTTGGGTAGTGTCGAGGCTAATTTCCTTAATACGTGTATTTTCATCTTGGGATTCATGCTTTACCTCGGGATGCGTATTAACCTCCTCACATATTTTAATTTAAATAAATTGGTTATCATCTTGAGGTATTTAGGATGTCCTAAGCATAATGACAAAGTCCATTTCACGATTAGAGGTCATTTGGATGGTGTCGAGGTCCCCTTTCCTCGATATATATGCTATCACCTTGGGATTCATGCCACTGCCTCAGCTAATCCCAATTGATTAAATAAGGTGTATATTTTGAATGTCGATGATCATTTCGAATGTAGCTATGAAGTCGGTTCTATGATCGGGCGTTATTTGGGTAATATCAAGTATTAGTTCTAGGTGTTAGTTATCCCTTTGGACCGATCTAATCTGATTTAACCGCAAGGGGGATCGACTTGGAAGAACTCGATGTCCTGATCATAACAGCACAGTCAGTTTAGCAATTGGAGGTCATTTGGACCTTCAAGTGATGCTTCGTATCAACGCGCACAGTGTTAAATTCGTTGGTTTAGCCCCACTTGTGTGTGGTTTCATATGTAGGGGACAACATGAGATTAGCTGTGTGAATAGAGGATGAGATAATGAGAAGCATAAGTAGGAGTAGCTTCGAGCCTTCACAGGCCACCTGCGTGAAAAGATGGGGAACAACAAATAGCGATCCGGGCGGGTTGCGCATACAGCTTTGATTAGAGAAAAAAAAAGGTAGGGCAAAATTTCTAAATTACCCCCCTTCTATTCATTTTTTACTTTTTGAGGATGGGCAAGGTGCTGTGTGGTTCTGCTAGTGCCTTCAATCTAAAATAAGATTTGCTTTTTTTGATTGTAGCTATTTATAAGTGGTAGTAGAAATATTTTGAGGAAAATACAATTTTTGGAAGCTATTATAAATAGTACATACATTTTGATATTACATTTTTTATAATTATTTCACTATAATATACTTGATTATAAAATGTTCTTTATTATCATATAATATTTTGAAAGAAAAAATTATATATTTAGCCAAATAGAACTATCATAGTTGTTCAATCTTCTAGTTGAAGAAGAAAAATACTCTAATAAAAAAGCGTCAAATGCAAACGGTAAAAACTTGGTATTATGAATCCATATATTAAAGAAAAAAAGTGTCAATTACATAAAAAGAGGCAGTATTTAGTGCATAATATAATAAAGAACAACATTGAACGATTGGATCAATTAAATTTACTTTCATGCTCCAATGGTGTGGAATAAATCAGAGCATGTTCAAATTCATTTGATCTTTAATGCATCTAATTCCACTTAGCATAGCTACAATACCTTAATGCAAGCTTACTTTAGTTCTTTTTTACATAACAATTAAACAAATACTCTATTTGTATTATTAGCAAAATCTCTGTAACATGTTCTCCCAATCTTAAATGGAGTAACATGCAGCTGAGTGCAGGAAAATCATCTTTATCGGGCATGAATCTCAAGACGTATTCAAGATGGAAACTTCTAAAATTAAATTTAGCACCATCAAAACTCCAATTTCAGCAAACTTATAGTCAAACTAAATGTGTCAAAGAAATGAACTTAACGATACCGAAATCAGTCCAATCTGATCCCAAATAAATCCAACTTGGGGGCCCGAATCTTATTTCGAAGGTTAAAAGCCTCAATTGGCTGACCAAATGATATCCAAATATGGCATGCTTATAGTCGAATTAAGTGGCTCAGCAAAACAAATCCAACTAGCCAAAGATTGTTGAATTCCGACATCATTAAGGCACTTAAGTACTTGAAAAATGCTCTATGGTTGGGGGGATCAATATAGCTCGTCCGATGGTGCACTCCAAATCTGCCGCAGATCTTCTCCATATTTAAGGGGCATGGCACTCTCAAAAATCTATAAATAGACCCCCAATGTCGACATGAAGCCAGACCTTTTAGTTGGAGATTGGAGAGAGCTCTGAGGCTTCAAGAGCTCCATCACCACTATTGGTGAACCTCCATAGATCATCGGTAAACCTCCAGCACTACCACCGGTGAACCTTCATCGACAAATGCTGGACCACCTCCTGGCTGCTAACCTCTGTCGAACTTCCACTCGGCTGCAAATATTTTCCTACCGCCTGACTTGCACCTAACCATTGTCAAACCACCACCTGACCTCGCTAGGCTTCCAACTGGCCACCACCAAACTTCCGTCCGACCATCATTGGACCACCGTTCGGCCACTGTACTTCCACTTGGCCACCGATTATCATTGGACTTCTGACGGACCATTATTGGACCACTGCCCTACCACTTATCACTTCCAAACTATAGTCCGACTGTCGAACACCGCCGGACTTCCGCTCGACCACCGCTTGGTCTATCCGACCTTCGTTTCCCTCTAACTATGATACGTCCAACCTTTGTTTCCCACAGACTACTATCCTTCATACTATCATTTCTCCCCCTATGATCTGACCACTATCGCCCACTAACTATGGTCCCTCTAACCATCATCACTCGCCGACTATGGTCCCTGACCTCCATCTCCTATAAACTACTGTCCCTCCGACCACCATCATCCATCGAATGTGATTGCTCAAACCATCATCACCTACCGACTAAAGTCCTTTCAACCACCCTCGCCTGCTGAGTACGATGCCACTGACCTCTATTGTCTGCCGACTATGATCCTTTCGACCATTGTTGCTCAAGAACTATGAATCCTCCGACCTATATCACCCACCGATTAAGGTCCCTCTAACCTCTATCATCCTACTAACCAAATTAATATGTCAACTTTCTTTTGAGAATGGTTCCATTTCATTAGATTCTTTCAACTACCAGCTTGTAATGTGCTCTATATTATGTGTATTTACTACATCATGCTAAGGCTTTCCCTTAACGGAAGGGCCTTATTTGTAATCAATAATAAACACCAGTGGAACCATTTTAGTTGGGCTAGGCCTCTTAGTTTTTTCCCTTTTTAGGGTTTTCATCTGTTGGTGTCCTAAAGGATGCCGCAAGCAGTGATCCAAATGCAAAGAGTGTAATAGCACTATCCCGTAGAACAAAATGGTCGTAGTCCTTTACAGTCTATGCAAGTAGGCCAATGCGAGAGCAGATGGGATCATACATAGATTAACCATGGAGGAAAGTCGCTTTCACCTACATACCTCGATGGGTAATAATATATATGACCCGATAATCATGAGATTTCCCTCATTCGATACATTAACTTGAATGAGATTTATTTGATGTGGGTGTTAGTTTCCCATGGGCACATGGCCCTGTGGTTAATTACATCTTAGGCCTTAACCTAAGAATATTCTCAATTAAGGATTCTATATTATTCTCTTTAAGATTTACTGCATATAGGGATATCTTAGCTCTACTAATCTAAGGGAAGATAGGCTCAATCAGGCTATTCAACATGCATGGATCATATAAGAACTCGATCGATCTAAAGAGGAGAATTCAGAAGAGGAGTTATCTCATACCAAGCATATATAAGAGAAAGATGGAAGCATCACCATCAGTGTGGCACGGATGTGTGGGATTTACAATCCTAGAAGATAGGAAAATCTACCCAATGATGAGGTATGCATCGGTATACCTATACCACCCACCTTTTACCCTAGATCTATAAAGGACGTACTATACACTCGACACTAATGCCAAAGACCTAATGAATGCAATACACTGCAAGGGGACTTATAACCTTAATTCCTCCAAAGATCTAAGTAGCCCTGACCAACATTTACCACCATGCTTGAAAAGGGGTACCAGCAAAACTCCAACTAGCATCTCAAATCGATGAAGTCCGGTCATATGCAAATACAAAAGTGGCAGGAGGCATAAAAAGGGAAATGAGCATCAAGCCCAATCATGAATGGTATTATGCTATGCAAAGTAAACTATTCCTCCATACTGTAAAAGAATAAAAAATCTACATGCTTTGACTCAAGGCTATACATCCATGGGTAAGGCCAATAGAAATTGGCCGATAGTCACTATAAAGTGAATAAGGCTTGGAATATTAATTACATTTTAAAATGACCCACATATGATCATACATTAGTTTTCAAAATTTGGTCAATTTTACATTTTATGTTCATTTCATCTTATTTAAGAAAGATTTTAACTTTATAAAAAATGTAACATCCTAAAAGCCTAGCATTGACTCTCTCTAAGCAACCTCAAGTAAAGTAGAGTAAGAAACCTATGAAAAGTATGCAGTTCTAATACACAACCAAACTAAACACACTAATCATCATGCAACAAATAATAATTAGTTGCCATGAATGCATGTGGGTTCTATAATACACCCAAAAAAATAAAAAAAAGGGTTGCTGAGCTCTACCATATATATAACTCAGCCTAGATCTATACATCACTGAATTGCGTGTGGGGTTTTGATCGGTCTTTACACATTTCACCTCCTACTTTCTAAAATACCCAAATACCTATAAAGCTTTCCTAACAAAAATTATATTTTGTAAAATTAAAATTATATATGCGCCCTACAAAACAAAGGTTAGCACGGTTATAATAATAATCACACCATCAGCATGCAAACCTAGTCTTTAGGACCACATTCCTAAGGGCTTAGCATTCCTCGTAGTACTTGTTAAAGAGATCATTTATAATTATGATTGAGGCATTTTTATTGGCCCTTTGAGAATGTGTCCACCTATAGAAGATATTTTTATAAACATCTAACCGCTTAAGTGTAAGTTCCTACTCATTAATCTGCAAAACAGAAAAGAAAGAAAAAAAATATATCAAGCCAGAAACAACCACCATATCATCACATATGCAAAATATAAAAGAAAGAAAATAGAAAATGTTATCCTAGCTACACCCCACACTAGGATACACATAAAAAGTGTCTATCTAGCACCTAAGTGTGTGCAAAAACTAGTGTGCCTAACAACCCAAATTAGGTGAGAGGTTCAAATTACAAGATCAAGTTATTTTTGTTTAATTTATTAACCTTAAAATTTCTCTTTATGTGATTAAAGATTTATGATGAATTAATTATATTTAATTTTAGGATTATTGTTTTAATTATTAAATTATGTAGAACCTAAAGATATATGCCCTAACATACACTAAAGTTATAAAAACTTAAGGGGAAAATGAGAATAGAAAACTTATTATCTATAGATATTTATAGGTTATATTTAACTTAAGGTTTAACACTTGGGCGGTGAAGAAGTTAGTTTAAGTTCCTAAGGGTGGCTTTAAATTTCTAAAAGAGATAATTTATATAGATCTTTAGACTCTTTCCCCTTAACTTAAGAGATATGTGGCATTCTCATAGTGGGCATAAGGACGAAACCTCCTTAGGACACGTAGCCCCGTAGCTCATGGTAGTCCAGACTATATACCTTTCATGTGTTAGGGGGAAGATGTAAAAAGATAATCATGGACTCGACACTGGTTATAGCACTAACGTATAGTTTGAAGTAGATTTTCTCATTCAAATTTTTCTTTTTTTACTTAAAGTTAGAAGATTTTAGTTTATATTTTAGTATCTTAGTGTTTTGTTGAGTGTTAAAGAGTTTGTGAAGGGTAATTTAATATTTTCTCTTTAGTTTTGCCATAATTAATGTACATTATTGCTAATGGTAAAGTTAGGGGTTTGTAGGATTTTATTTCACATTTTTATGACTTTTATTTGATTTGTTATGATTTTCTAAAGTTGTAGGTTGGTTAAGGGGATTTAGTGATTTTTATATATTTACATGAATTCATTTAGAGGTTTATGATTTTTAGGAATTTTATTAAATTTTACCATCAATCGATTTGTGGTGTTGTCATAGTGGGCACGAAAGTGATAGATCCTTAGGAGGTGTTGCTCAAGGTAGTGCAGCCTATAGATTTCATTGACATATTTGGTTATGTTGAAGATATACATGTTCATTATATATTGTTAATCACATTAATGTTTTAAAATTTTTAGAGATTTAATATATGTTTGCTTTCCAAATTAAGTGCAACGGAGGTTACAAAGGTTTAATTTGTGGGTGACTTGTTACTGATTATTTAAGTCATGTGATGATTAGACAAGTTAAAATAGGGCCATGAGGTTTATTTCACCCTCTTTAGGGATAACTTAATAGCCTCAAAGGCCCAAGTTATTAGATAATGATCTTGTTATTAATAGATTTTATGTTTGTTACTTAATGAATTTTTAGTGTGTGATTACCATTATGGTGATTCATTACAAATTTTAAGATAAATTAAAAGTTCTTTAGTTGAATATTTTATCAATTAGTTTCTCAGCTTTTAAGGGTTCTTTATGTTTTTATTTGGAGCAAATGAATTTCATAAATATATGTTCTACATTAGGTTCAAATAATAAACTAAACACATTAATTGTTAAGGGACATACAACATAAAGCTAACATATGAATCTACCTAACATGCTAGAGCTCAAATTTTATTTCTTTTTTGTATATTTTTCTTTAATATATTAAAAAAAAACTACATTTTGAGGATAAAAATTATTAAGAAATAATTTTTAAGAGTTATTAACCATTTTAAAACTCAAAGAAAATAAACCTAACTGTGCCCACTTCATGTGGAAAAATAGCGATGCATATGGCATTATGGGTTGGCCTACACTACAGGCCTAGAGTGACCATGAAGGTCTCTAGAGTTCACAGAAGGGGGCAAGCCTTATTTGGAAGTCTTTATTAGGTTACAGAAGTTATACCTAACCATAGCGTATTGGGGCGTATCCGTAGAACCCCGGCAAAATGTAGGAGCCTTCACATAAGGCCCATGCAAACACGAATCAGTAGCCCACGACATATGCATGACTCAATATAACTCGCAAGAAAATATAAAGGAAGTAAGGAGTGAGGGTAAATGCTATTCAAAAAAGAAAGGCATGCAGATGGAAATTTAACAAATAAACATTTCAACACTTGAATGTATCAACCATATGCATACACATAGTAGAACATAAAGCATCCAAAAAAGTTTCCTAACATTAGCGAAGAAGAGTTACATAGAAAAATACTATACATGAAACATATGAAAGTTTATCAACATAGGGCATAAAAAGTTTCTATCAAGAGGCATGAAGGATAGTTATATATGATATATACAAAACCTCAACAACGTATACTTTAAATATATGAAAGTTTACCAACTTAGATACAAACTCTTACATCACACAATAGCAATCTTAATTTCTTTTAAACTCACAATACCTTTTTATATAAACCATACAAACTCATATGCAATCAATACACATTCTTGTGATCAAAGTGTGGAATGAATGAAGTTATATGATGTAACTGCAAGCCTCTACATTTGCATGATATCAAGTATGTAAGTGGAATTCTAAATTCAAGAGTATACTTGCGGATTTCACATAAACATAGTTAATGAACTATATATATATATATATATCCAATGACATGAATTGGGTTAACATAAATTAATTATCATTAGCAAAATATTCACATAGAGTATTACCTACATGAATTAGCAAGCGAATGCTCCGTCGGACATATAAGTGTGGCATGAAAGCATAGAGAGTATATATGTGGGCTTAGCATAAATCACAAGTTTTTTTTTCTTTATTGGGTAGATTGTTTTGGCTACTAACACTTACATGTAAGTTTTACAACAAACTCATATAACTAGTACAAATACATCAAATTCATTTTTTTGAGTGATAGAGGAAGACAATTCATCCATGGGAAGCCTATTGATGAAATGATATTGAGCATACACCCATGTAAACATTTATCCATTAATGAGACAACTTTAAACGCATTATTGTAAGTACTTATCCAATCCAAACAAGATTTACTATGCATGCACATTATATTATTTGCCAAAGAAGATGAATTATGAACATTCTATGTCATTAGTGACAAGATATACATTTGATTATAACTAAAGCATAATGAAAGCATTCTTCTTCTCAAGTTACAACATGAAATCATTCACAATTGAAATATTAAAACATGCCAATGTATATATCACTTTCCAACAATCAAGGTCTGTTAAATGCATACGATCTTCCGAATGATCTCACAAGCTTTTAATATCCAAGATATAAATGCTATTGAACCATAGCCATGCATGCGAGCTCTCTAATATGACTATTGGAATTCAACACATATATATCAATTGATATATACACACACATACAAGAATCTCTTCAAGCCAAACTGAGATGATTATTTGATTATGACTTTCTCTGCAAAAATTTACAATTAATCATGAGTTATGAAAGCATGTGAATAAACTTGATCAAATATTGTTCTATGAAGTAATCAACACTATATATAAGGCTAACCATAGACATGCCTATAAATTTCATAATCTCATATTATCATTTAATTTGTTCGTTAGGTAAACTAAAGAATATGAATACAATGCAACACTCTCAACAAATTTTTTTTACATAACATATCTAGAAAATAAAAATCATCAAAGCCTTTATAATGAATGAATAACAACAATGTGATCGCAAGCTTGCTTTACATAAATGCCTCTAATTTCTTCCACTACGGAATATCTAACAAAGTTAAAACATAATAGTTTCTCAAAACTCATCAATAAAATGACCTTATGCATGCCATTATATGTAAACCTCTCTAATCAATCATGGATCATATTATAATGACAATCATATGAATGCTCCTTTTGTACACAACTCTCGTTTGTAAGATGTATGCATGCATATATGTTTTTTTAATCTATATATCCCTCTCTAAACTCATAGACCCCTTTTTTTGAAAGCGTAGGTTAAGTGATATATAATTTGAAAGATTCAAATTGAAATGGCTCAATCAATCTCATCTATGCTCATGACATATTCTATCTTGCAATTAACATATACGTATATTTATTAAATGACATATGTGAGTAATACATGCATTTGAGTTATATCGATGAAGTGAGGCTGCCAAAATATTTTGTTTTGTGCTTCAATCAATGAAACATAGAACAATAAGCAATTTAATATCTACATTTAAATGATATATAAAAAAAAGGATAGAAGCTTGCATATTTGCAATCATAAACCATAAATAGTAAACAAAAGAGATGCTCTTGCCAAAATTTCTTATAACTTAAAACTTAGCATGTCATTTTTTAATCAACTAAGAAATTAAGATGCATATGATCTACTCATGCATGAAGTTTAATCAATAATTTCCCCCCACCATAAGAGATCTATTTATTTCGATGTCAAGTAATCAAACATGCCTCTACAAGAATTTAAGGAAAGGAGAAAGAAGAAGGGGAAAGAAGAGGAAGAAGAAGAAGAAGGAGGAGGAGGAGGAGGAAAAGAAACAAATAGAAGAAGAAGGGGAGGAAGGGAAAAGAAGTAGTAGTAGTAGTAGAAGAAGAAGGAGGAGGAGGAGGAGGAGGAGGAAGAGATTGAAATAGAAGAACAAGGGGAGGAAGAGAAAGAAATAGAAAAGGAACAAGAAGGAGAAGAAGTTACCTTCATCGGTGAATAGGGGTGACAGGAGATGAAGAGGGGGATCCTTCAGCTAGAGCTTCCTAGGGCGTGTGAACAGAGGTGTCAGAGAGGGCTTTTGCTCGGTTCAAACCAGTGAGAAACGGAGGCAAGGAGGGGTCTTTTGGCCTCTGATCTTGAATAGGGGGATGATGAAGAGAGAGAGGAGAAGACAGGAAGACCATGGCTAGATTCATCCTTTAGAGCCATGCGAAGGAAAGAATGAGAGAGAGAGAGAGAGAGAGAGAGAGAGAGAGTGACAGTTGCCAATGCTTGGGGAAAAGGCTTTCCTATACCTTCTGAATATCCCCTATGAGCCCTACTCTACTCTCCCCATGGAAATAAAATTATGTCGTACAAACATTTTTTTTTAAGAAACTTGATACACACCTAAATGGGAGGTTACACAACTGAGATGCCTGGATCATGGCAGAATCAAAATTTCAATTTAATCGAAGCCATCGGATCTGGTTTCTTGATTTAGGAAGCCATTAAAATAATTTAATTGGCCTGATTTGGGTTAAATTTGAGCTCAAATTGAACTTAACTTGATTCAAATCGAGTTAACTCAGGTTCAATGAGCCTCGATTGCATTAATTTTATGAAATTAGACCCAAATCGATGTCGTCTTGCCTTAAATTAGGCTCAACACAGCTCAATCGAGTTAATCGTAGGGCATTTGCTTAAAATTGAGGTCAACATCAACTTAAATATATTGATGTCTCTAATGACTTTCACGCCGCTCTCTCTCATTTATCTGTGTGATGAATCTTTGTACAAAGCTTGGATGCCAAAGTATATATCTCTCTACCACTGCAAATATTCCAGTCCGCAAGTTCAAATACATTGGAGCTAAATTTCTAAATTTTTTGCTCTGATTAACCTTTTGACTTCACGAAATGTTAAAATTATATAAATAGTTTTGGACTCTTCAAGATTCAACATCCAAAAATAGGGGGAAACTAATACATCGCAAAAAATCATCTAGATCGTGCTAAATTCTGATGTCATTAATGGACTTAAGCACTTCAAAAATTCTCTATAGTCAGGGGGATCAATATAAGTTGTCCGATGGAGCACCCCAAATCTTCCCCAAATCTTCTCCATATTTATGGGACATGACACTCTAAAAAATTTATAAATAGACCCCCACTCTCTACATGAAGGTGGACCTTTTGGCTAGAGATTAGATAGAGCTCTAAGACTTCAAGAGCTTTAGTACCACCACCAGCAAACCTGCGTCGATCTTTATTGGACCACCGTTTGGCTGCTTATAGTGGCCGGACTTCCACTCGATCACTGATAGCCGATCATCACCTGACTTTCACTCGATCATCATCAAACCCCTATCTAGCCACTAGACTTCCACTCATTCACCGACCACTGTCCAACTTTCGTGTGACCATCATTGGAACACCGTACGGCCACGGACCGCTATTAGACTACCACTGAACAGCTAACCATTGTTGTACTACCACCTAGCTGTCGACCATTGCCAGACTTCCACCTGACCATCACAGGACCATAACCCAATGAACATAATCCCTCTGACCACCTTCACTAGCTAATTATAGTCCCTCTGACCAATGTCACCTATAAAGTACAGTCCCTCTAACCTTTGTGGACTACCGACTATGATCTCTCTCACCACCAAAAATGATCCAACTAATCTCCATCGCTCGCCAACTATAGTCCTTTTGACCTCCATCTCCTACCAACTACGATCCTTTTAACCACCATCACACACCAACTACGATCCGTCCAACCATTGTCTCCCCTCAATACAGTAACTACCTACCATACACAAGCATAAACATTCATCTATGATCATTAATTACCCCTCAAACACCTACTTTATTATTATGTAGAAGAGATGCATCCACATTAATTTTAATCCAACCAGGATGAGGAGGATGCCAATAAGTATTATTCAGCTGTGGAAGCTGTTTAGCATCCCAAGATTCCTTAATCAGATTATTGAATGAAGATGACAATATATCAGCTCCAGATAATGTTGCAGAAGGAATCATAAGACCATGCTTATGCAGAATTTTGAATCTCCAAGATTGGTACCCAACTCTACAATAAATTCTAGCCATACATATATTATGTCTTGACTTACTTTCCAATTCAACAAAACATTCAAAAATTGAAGAGAAAGCAAGAATTCAAAAACCTTCCTTTTGTTCTTTAGGGGGTAAAACAAATGCATTAATTTGAAAGCATAGGACTTTTTGATTAAGAGCTTCAAGGTTTGAAGTGATTAAATAACAAAGTTTTTTAAAACATGAATCATATAAAACACTTAATTAAGATAAATGCTCAATGTGTTTTCTTTATTCTTAGGGATGAAACATATACATTCATTCATAAGCCTATGACTTTATTTGTGACTTCAAGCAGTTTATTGTTGTTAATTGCTATGGTTTTTTAAAATTTAAACTAAATTACCTAAATAATTAAAACCAATTAATAAATTATAAAGCACTAAATCGTAAAATCTTAAACTTAAACTAATCTCTTTAGCCTTTACACAAATAAATTTAAATTATAGACAACATAAATAAATAACTAAACTAAGACATACCCAAGCCACATGGCTTAGCACACATTTTAGATTGCTTTCTAGGGTAATCGACTCTAGTCTAGGGTAGGCTAGTGTTGTATTTTTTTATGTTGTAATGTGATTGGATACCTTGTTTGGAGGGTACTTATTGCTATGTTTATTTACTTTTATTGTACTCTCAGATGTCATACATTAATTACACTTTTATTTTCCTTTATTGTACCTTACTTTTTCTAGTTTACTACATTTGCACCAGTCCAATCAAAGTTAGTTCTTTTCTTTTGTGAATTATAAATATAAAATTGTAAAGTGTAAGTGTAAAATTGTAAAGTGTAAATGTAAAGTGTAGCATGTCAATGTAATTGTAAATTATAGAGATAAATGATAGTTAGATCAAGTTGTAAATTTAAGAGAGTTGTAGAAATCTTAAATGTGCATATTTATTATACACTTGTAAGAGTCTAAAAGGAAATGATCTCTCTTCATTTGAGGGACATTCTCTTTTAGAATTCTATAAAAAAGCTAGAGCCAAGAGACATGAAGATTAAATGAGCAACCATAATTTTATTTACATTATTCTCTAGGTGTAGAATTACAAGTTTGTTATGGTAAAGCTTGGCACCTTTCTTTTCCTATTGAGCTTATGTTATACTTATAGTGGAAATTTCCACTTTCCTTTGTATATACATATTTTATACATACATGTTCATACATTGCATTCATGGGGTTTGTAGATAACATGCATTAGAGGGTAGTTTATTTTCCTAGGATTCTTTATGATGTGTGTGTCATTGCAAGGATACCTATAACAGACTTAGGACATCAAAGAATTTTTACCTTAGACCCAAATACCTTTACCTATACAAGTATACATACACACATATTTATTTTCCTAGTTTGTACACATAATGACGCACACAAGCCAACGACGAGCAATGGGCAGCTTAAACGAGGATGTTGAGCCTACTATTCTTTATTGGTTTAAGGAAGTTATGCTATTGAGTTTTTCTAAAAAAGTGTATACTTAGAGTATATTTAAAAAAATTATAAGTGATTTAGAGTCTAGAGTAAAGTCATGTCAAATTTCATTAGCTAGGTGCATCAATATAAATATCTAAACTCAACATGATCTAAATTGGTAATCCCAACTATAGTATAATTTAGAGACTTTTTAGTTATTTTAAAATCTCAAACACTCTCTACCTTTCTTTCATTGACTCCATAAAGAAGTGTTTAGGCTTTGAACTTTCCTAATTGATAGGTGGGCCTAAATTCAAATCCTTGATTAAATTATTATAAATATAAAGAAGTCTTGATAGTTTCCTCAAGACTTGTCTTTAAATGTAATTATTTATCGATGCTTGCCTCTATAAGAGACCTAGAACTCAGTAAAAAAATAAACCCTACTTTATTGTAGTAGAGAGAAATCTCTGGACGTAGATTAAAGTTTTACCCATTTTTTGTTTCATTTTCAAAATAATAAGTGAATATAATTTTATCTTTTGGGATGAATATTATATTCTTTATATTGAGTTTGATATTGAAAATAAATTCTATTTCTATTACTAAATTGATTGTTAAGCATTAGTTGTCTTTTGAGATGGTATGTTGCTAGCTATGCAGATTTAATTAATGAAATATTAATCAAATCAGTCGGCAAAATTAAATTTTTTCTACAAATAGTGATGAGGATAGGGTTCATATATCTACTAAAGATGATCTTGATATATCTACCTCTGAAAAACTTAAGAATTATGTGGAGAACATAACTTTAACCCCCCACTATCTTAGGATAATATAGCCGAGTTGACTGCTAAAGTAGCTCCTACAATAAGTTCTAATTATAAAATATGATGATTCTCCCATCTAAATAGAAGTAAAAAAAATGATATAAATTTTGAAGATTCATTAATCAATGAAATAATATAGATACCTTTTGGCTGGTATTCTTTTTATTTTTTTATTTAAAATTTAGCTAAGTAAAATTAAACAATATTAACTTAGACAAAAGGTGATGACCAATAGTTTAAAACCCATTAGAATTTAAAATATTATAAGCCAAAATCAAAAGAAAATGTTAACATTATTATAATTAGACGAAAAGAAGATGATGAATACTTCTTATTGATCTATAGAATTTTAGAATTCAATAATCTATTTATAAAGTATGTTAAGTCTTTTAACAAACTATGCATGGAGGCTTTAGATGATGTAGATGATTGTTATATTAGGGATGCACCTCCTAGATTTGAAGAGAAAATTAATTTAACTATAGAAAAGTTGAAGGAACTCAACCTGAGATAAGAAGAAAATCTATGTAAGACATTCATAAGTTCATTATTGAATGAAGATAAAGCAAATGACATGGTTAAATTTCTTTCAAAATTTAATGACTATTTTTCCTAGAGCTATGACAAAATTTTTAAATTATCTCAAGATGTTGTAGTCCATAAACTCAAAATTCCACCTAGAGTAGTTCCTATGAAATAAGCCCCTCGATGAATAAACTTGTAAATTGAGCAATAAGTTATAAACAAAGTTAAAAAGTTGATTGATATGTGCTTTATTTGATAAGAGAGATATCCCTCTTAGTTGGCTTACACCATTCCAGTTGAAAACAAATTGGTTAAATTTACATATACATCAATTATAGATTTTTGAACCATGCTTATCCCAAAGATGAGTTCTCAATACCCATACTAGAGCTCATGGTAGACATTGCCTCTTCACATAATATTTTCTCCTTCATAGATGGTTCATCTGGGTATAATCAAATCAAGATGGCTCTAAATATGAGAAGTTAATTGTATTTAAAATTCTTATAATGATCTTCTACTACAAGGTTATGCCATTTAGATTGAAGAACACTAGTGCAACATACTAGCATGATATAACCTAAATTTTTATGAACTCATCCACCAACAAGTAGTGTGGCCAATTATCTAGTTGTCAAAACTTATGAAAGGGAAGATTACCTTCATGTTCTAAAAATTATCTTTAAAAAGCTGCTTTATTATGATTTAAAAATGAATCATCTAAAATGCGCCTTTGGTGGCACCTTAGAGAGGTTTCTAGGTTTCATGGTTAGACATTGCAAAATTAAAAATGATCCATCTAAAATAAAAGCTTTCTCCTCCTAAAAGTCAAACTTAATTGAGGTTCTTATATGGTTGGGTAGTATATATAAGAAGATTTATTTCTAGTCTCTCTGGTAAATGATAGCCATTTGCTGTATTATGTAAAAAGGATGCTCAATTTGTTTGGATGATAAATGTTAAAAATTCTTTTTGAGTGCATAAAACGTATCTAATGAAACCTCTAATTTTACCAATGCCAATTCCAAAAAAAATTGTTGATCTTATATATTTCAACTTTAGGCAAAACACTAGGTGTATTATTAGCTCAAACTATTAGGGAAGGGTAAGGGAATACACTCTATTATCTAAAAAGATGTTTTCTCCTAATCATACAAAATTGTCCTCCTATTACGAAATTATTTGGCTTTAATTTTTATTATACAAAAATTATGGAATTAAATGTTATAAGTGTACATAATATCTTAAGAAAATCCTTTACAATTCCTTATGACCAACGCTACATTGTCATGACATTTGACATGATGGTCTATGTTTATTCACTAGTTTGATATAACATTAATAACCTTATGTATGATGAAAGACCAAGTCTTGGCTAACTTCCTAGCAGCACACCTGATCCCTACTGAATAACCTTTGAGTGATGATTTACCTAATAAGCAGACCATGAATTTTGAAGAGTAGGATAGCACTATTTGGGAGTTATATTTTGATGGTGGAGCATCTTCTCAAAGGATGAAAGCACTAGATGATGTTATCCTTGGAAAAGCTAGCATTAGTTTAGTGTTTATAATACCCTATAAAGTTCTATTGTGTTATTCTTATCATTCATTTGAATCTTATATTAATAATGAAGCAAAATATGAGGCTTTGATAATTTGTCTTAGTTCTTTGAAGACCTATTATAGCCTTCCATAAATTTGGAGTTAAATCTAAGCCCACATGAGTAGGTCCTTTTGTGGCAGAGAAAGTTTTGCAAGGGGGTCTTATTGATTAGTTTATTGTAAAGGGGATCTTTCTATGCTTCTTGTTAAACAATGTTATCTCAAGAAGTACTATATATAATTTCATTGTAAAGTAAAATTTTCAATAATATTTAAAGGTTTCTCTTTCATGGTTTAAAATCTTTTATGCTAAACTAGGTATAAGATAAAGGTTCTTTATTTCTGAAAAGAAAAATTTAATTAAATATTCTTAAAATTTCCTCTTGTGTGTGTAATTGAGGTGCCTTTATTTTACCAGGGATAATCAACTACCCCTTTCTTAGTTAACTCAAATGACAAGTATAATAGCTAATGCTCTCCAGTGGACTACATCCTGATTATTAAGGCCATTTCAAGAAAAGAGAGAATTCTTCTTCTAGAGTTAGGTGTAAGTACTCCTATGACATCCTATTTTCATCCGATTTTTAGAATTTTGTGTAATTCCTAATACAACATCGTTCTTCTATCATACTTTTGAAGTAAGGTGTAAGAACTCCTACTATCTCTTATCTTCATCCTATTTTAAGAAGTAGGCATAAGTCTTTATACGACATCCCCCTTGAATCCTATTTCTGAAAGTAAGTTTAAATCCTCCTATGACATCCTATCTTCATCCTATTTCTAGCTTTAACTGTGGGTATTAATATGACATTCTTCTTCAATTTTTCTTCTAGAGTTTTGTGAAGGTCCTTCTATGTTATTCTATCTTCATCCTATTTTTTGAATGAGATGTGAGTCCAAGTACAACATCCTTCATTCATCTAGATTTTGAAGTTAGATGTAAGTCCTCCTATGACATCCTATCTTCATCCTATTTCTAGAATTATGTGTGAGTCTTAATATAAAATACTTCTTCCATCCTACTTTAAGAATTAGGTGTAAGTCCTCCTATGGCATACTATCTTCACCCCATTTACAGAATTAGTTGTAAGTCCTAATATTATAACCATCTTTCATCCTGCTCTTAGAGTCTAGTGTATATTCATTTATCACATCCTATCTTCATCGTATTCTATAACTAAGTGTGATTCCTGATACATCATTCTTCTTCTATGCTATATATAATGTTAGTTGCAAGTCATCTTATAATATCCTAACTTCACCTTGATACGACATCTTTCTTTTATCCTACTTCTTGAGTTAGGTGTATTTACTCCTATGACATCATCTTCATCCTATTTTTGAAATTACGTGTTAGTTATAATATGGTATGCTTCTTCCATCCATCTTGTAGAGTTAGGTCTATGTCCTTCCATAACGTCCTATCTCTAAAATTAGGTTGGAGTCATGATATGATATCCTTTCTTTATACTCATCTTGTAGTTAGGTTTAAGTCCTCCTATGACATCTTATCTTTGTCCTATTTTTTTGGAATTAGCTATAAGTCCCGATACAACATTCTTTCTTTCATTTTACTTATGGGGGTAGGTATAAGTTCTCTTATGATAACTTATCTTTATTATTATTTTTTTTAAATTATGTGAGTCCAGATATGGCATCCTTCTTCCATCCTTCTTTTATAGTTAGATTTAAGTCCTCCTATGACATTCTTTCATCATCCAATTTTTGGAATTAGGTGTGAGTCCTTATTTAAAATTCTCCTTTCTTTAGTGGCAAGTAAGAGAACCTGCTCATATCCGAGAATAACTTCTATATTAAATATAGTTTTCTATGCTATCATATCTTACCAATTATTACATGAAAGAAAATAATAATAAGTTCACCTGCATCTGACCAAATTTTTATTAGGATAGATTTATCATGTCGTATGTCCTAAATATTATCTAATCATACATATGATTATTTACGAATTTCATATTGGTTTCGATTATCATTGTGGTAGGTTGTATTTTACAGTGATTATAACAGTAGAATTTGACATACACTTTATAGTAATTTTTATTTCCCCAGACAATTAATGAATTAAAATGCTAATATTAGTGGCTTTATGTTATTTACAGCTAAAAGTAAAAAGCATGTTTTCATCTATACGTCAACAGTACAAATCATGGAGTAGCAAATGCAATTTGATGTGAATATTACATAAACAAAATTTTCTACATAAGCAATTTCTCACTTCAAAACTTCCTCTTAATTTTATTCATCATTTGATGAACCATAGTTTAACAAATTTAGGAAAAATAGAAATAAAACACATAAGTGACATGATATTTATTTTATTGGCAACTATAAGAAGGACAAACTTTAAATGAAATTTGGGAGAAGCAAGAACACAAAGAAAGAGCAAAACTAAGAAGACCACAAAATAAGAAACTGGAATAAATAAAAGATTAATGTGATCAAAGGAGTCATTTGTTTATAAGTAAAATGAATTAAAGAAATATTTGAATGTACCTCTTTCATTCTTGTAAGGCCATCTTCAACAACAAAAAATCATTTTCCACTCATCTTCAATCGAACTTCATTTTTTAACACAAAAAATGAATTTTATGTGTATATTCTTTGCCATCTCTTTGTTATATTTATTTTTAATCATACCTTTACATTTAACAATTTTCTTTTTTTTTTAGAAAAAAAGTGGTTGTGAATAGTCTAACACCAAAATTGGCATCGCACCATTCACGTCATGAGAATGATGCTGAAATTCACATACAGGTGGAGCTGGCGGCGGACGGTAATCACTCGTTTAGAGTTCGGTTGGAGATAGCCTAAGAACTTAATTTGAAGAATTGCTCCTCGACCAGAATATAGTCGAATCTACATGTCGCTAGTAGTAATTTATTTTTTCATTATTGTCTTATCAATAATTAGCATATCACTGAAGTTACCTGATTTTCTTAGCTTGTAGTTTCCATAAGAAAACACAATCTTTTCAATAAAATGAGGTAATTTCTCTCCCTTTTCACGATAAGTCCTTTAATCAATTACCAATGTAAATGAGCACAAAATCAAGTAATTAAAATATTACTAAGAAGCCATTAAAAATTTAAATTTTAATATTTCAAAGTTATAAATTTCAATTAATCAAATATTTTATTATATTTTAATTTTTGCAATAATAATTAAAATAAAATAGTATTAATATATATATATATATATATATATATATATATAACAATTTAAATTAGATAATATTAAATTTATATATTAAGATAATATATATAAGATAATGTTGATTCTACTAATGCAAATGAAGCTCGATCTCAGAGAGGAGATGCTTAGCCTTCTCATGATGATCAACCAAGACATCATATATAGGAATGTGAATATCATCTATCTCATCATGCTTGTTGAGAAGCCACACAAAATCTAGAGCTCATCTCCTCTGCTCGGCTTCTTCATATGTAAGTTTGCCTATGAATTCTTCGACCATTTCTTCAGAAGCTCTATCCATGTTGTGGCTATAACTTTCCATCTATCTTCTTCCCTAATAACAAGCATCAAATGAGCAAGCACTCGTGCCATCTCAAATAAAGATTTATTTTTCATCAAATCTATTGGAGTAGCCATCATCTTCTTGCACACCTCCTCAACATTTTCAATTAGCTTTAACAAATGATGATCATCACAATTCTTACAAATTAACTTAACCATTTCAATAATAGCACAAAGCTCACTCCACTAATGGTAGTCATCATATTTGATCATATCAGCACTATGTGCATCATATAGTTGGACAAGTACTTACAAGCTTCCATTTCTAAGCTCTTTCTCTTTACTCCTTTCGATCTATATTACTCTACTTTCATCTCAATTGATGAGGATACAAGGCATGCTGAGAATCTGGATTCTAATGGAAACAGAGCTCAGTAGTGATGTGCCATATTAGAACTTGTTGGTCAAATGATAACCTCTCAAAATGCTAAACAAATCACTTAACAACCTAATTAGTTATGGTCGTTACTTGTTGAAGGGAAGAGAAGCCCGTTGGGTTGTTGAAATCCTATAATGATAAATACATGTGTCTTTGTAAATTGGAAACAATGATCTATATAACTACTTGTGTTGCTTGCACATGCCGCATTGCCTGCAAGCCATAAGTTTCTAGTTTAGTAGTTGTCCAAGTCATATACAACTTTTTTCTTTCGTGAAGCTCAGTTTTTTTGCAAACCAACTCATCATCCTCTGTTAAAGAGTTTTATTGGGTGCAAAAATTGAGAGATAATTAATGAGATGATTCAATTGCAGCAATTTTATCGACCAATACTTTCTCTAATGACATGCCTTTTAATTCTAACAATATGTTTTACGAGAAACACACTCCAATTGCTCAGCTTCTTAGTATTTAGAAGAGAAATAATCAACCTATCGGAGAACATAAACATTATAGTAGCCATAAAATTTGAGTGATAGCCGCATAAAGGTTATTAAATTAATAGGTGATAGCTACATCAAGGTTATTAAAAGCATCTATCGTCTCTTAAGCAAAGAGTGAGAAACCCAACAAATTGCAAGTAGAGTAGAGAGCTCAAAGAACATACCTAGATAAGGAGTGATTTATAATGGCATTCGTATAAAACTTGTCATAAGCATAAAAAATTCCTCTACTGACATCTTCATGACAATATTTCTAATTTTCTAATACTCGTTAAAGTATGCAATAACATCAATAAAAGAAGGCTTAGTAGCAGAGTATAGCCAAAAGCTTAACAAAAATAATTCAAATGTTTTCTTGTTAGTATTTTAAAAAAGGAGCTGATGGAACTACAATGCCTTCCACATAGGCTTTGTAAAGGGAGTAAGAGAGTTTTGCATATTTAATGACGGAGACTATGAATATCAAGAGGGTGGGGAAGAGTAGGCAAGTGTTGGGAAAGGATGAAAGAGAACATAAAACAAATTAAAGAGCTCGCAAATAATCGCAAGAAGATGGTATACACAAAGTTCATTGTGTTCAATAAAGTAGGTGATGATAGTGTCAGGGCCACTATGATTGTCATGACCCAGCCTGGAGACTCTAATTAATGAGGTGCAAACTAACAGTCAGACAGTACAATTTCTTTCAAAATTTAAAAACAGTTTATCATCTATATTCTATATAATAACTGATAGTTAAGGATATAATAGTAAAGTATATAAAATAAAACATGCATGTTCATTTTCCTTTCTTTCATAGTTAACATATGCATAATCTTTTATATACAATTACATAACTTATTTCTTACTCTATTTCATGTACATTTTCCATTTACCATTTTTTCCTTTTTTAGTTTAATTAGTACATGAGCACCATCAAAATACACCAATAACGGTATAACCATTCCTTTTCATTTCCATTTAGTGTGCTTGGATATGTTGCTTCCCCAGCCAGTACCATATGGGTATGAACTCTTATAATTTGCATGCATATACCTTTTCCCTTTTATTTTTACACGTGTTTCATTTATCTTTATATGTTTGTCTTTACATGATTTTGAAAGAATATTTATATACTTTAATTTTTCTTTCTTTTTCTTTCAATATATTTTTAATTCACATTCACATAATTTATATTATATATATATATATATTATCTTGTCACTTTAATGGCTAAATTTTATCAATCATCATTGTGAATATAATAACTTTCAAATATTTATAATTGAACAAATAGCTAGGGGACTGTATGTGATAAAATAGAATTATGTAATATCTAAAAAATGACAGTAATTACCCACTTAATTACTGTCATATCTTTTCAATCATAAATTTGAAGAATTAGTACTCCAATACTTGTCTAATCTTAGCTATGAAAATCTCACTCTTCCAAATAATATTAAATTTGATTAATTATCGCAGACTAGTCTACAAGTTCATATCCGTAATGAATTTGATTTGACTAACATCCTTAAGATGGCATCGACAATTATTACAAAATATCAAAAGCTTACAACTTTCCACATCTTAAATATAATTCACAATCTAATTCTCTAATATTTATAAAAATTATTACTTCATTTGACGATTCCTTCCTTCCTATTTGAAATTGTCGCCTCATAAATTTAGATTCACCACTAAATTTCCTCTCTTCCTATTTAACAATCACCTATTATTTCATTAATTAGAGAAATATAAAATAATAATTTTGACTATAAAAGAACAATTTAATTAACTTACTCCTATCGTCAAAAATGAAAACTCATTGATTCGTCTTTCCCCCAAATATTTTATTCTCTTTCTTTCTCAATTCCTTCCTCTTGTCTTCCTTTAAAACAATTGATCTCTTCTTAGGATTAAATCACCAAAGAAAATGTGAAAAAAAAAAAAATGAAATTGGAAAACCTACATTCTTCCTTCTTCCTCTTGGACGTTTCTCTCGGCTAAAGATTTCTCACACATTTTACCCTTACAAGAGTGAGTGACATGGGGATATTACTCCTGAGGAGTCATTTGGTTTCACTCTTGCATTCCATCCCTTGCTCATTAAAGAAAATTAAACTCTCCAGCCCTAATTCGTACCCATACCCAAGCTGCACAGCTCGCGGTATGTTCCTTCGGGCCTACTCATGCGGGTATTGTTAGGTAGGCTAGTCCGTTCAATTAAACTGACCAGTTCAGTTCTTATAATCTCCCCTTCTTATAAAAGTTTCATCATTGAAATTTAAAATTAAAAGTAATTAGATATATCTTAGTTGAATAAATAAGGATATTAAACTCTCATTTTTGCTTCTTTCTCCCAAGTGGCATGTCTTTTAGCCCCATATGCTTCCATAAAATCTATACAAAAGGTATCTCTCAATTTCTCAATTTTTTCACATCATATTCTTGTATCATTTCAGGTTCCTCAATAAATTTCAAATCAAGCTATAAGCCAATTGATTTTAATTGGATTCTCTTTGTCTAATTTGATATATATATTTTAAACACTGATATATGAAAAATATTATGTATCCCTTGCATATGCACTGACAGATCCAATATGTAAACCATATTTTACAATTCTCACAACAATTTCAAAAGGATCAATGAATCATGGTCTTAATTTTCCTGTCTTTCCAAATCACTCCACACCTTTCATTAGAACGACTAATGGAAACAAATTCACCAATCTCAAATTCAATTGCTCTTTACTTTGCATCATAATATTTTCTCTGCCTATCTTGTACTACTTGTAATCTATCTCTAATCAATTTTATTTTGTTAGTAGTATCCTCCACCAGTTTAGTACCAATTATTTTTATTTCACCTATTTCTGCCCAACATAAAGGTTTTCTGCACTTCCTTCCACAGAGAGCTTCGTATGATGTCATTCCAAAGCTATATTGAAATATGTTATAATATGTAAATTCAATTAAAGGTACATGGGTCACCCAATTTCCTCCAAAATTTTATACACAAAATCTAAGTAAATCATCAAAATTCTGAATTGTCCTTTTTGATTACCCATCTATCTGAGGATGAAATGCAGTTCTAAAAGTCAATCTGATACCCAAAGCTTCTTGAATCTTTTTTCACTGTTTAGAAGTGACTAGAGCATCTCTATCAGAGATTGTAGATTTTGGAATTCCATATAATCTCATAATTTCATCAACATATATCTTTGCTAATTTTTCCATTGAATCTTTTTGTTTGATTGGTAGGAAATGAGCATAATTTGTTAATCAATCTATAATAACCCATATAGCATCCCGACTCTTCCTTGACATGGGTAATCTAATTATAAAATTTATTACAATTTCTTCCTATTTCCACTCAGGTATTGGTAAAGGTTGCAATTGACCACCTAGCTTTTGATGTTCAGCTTTAATCAGTTGATAGGGAATATATTTTGCTAAAAATTATATAACCCTTCTTTTTAATCCTAGCCACTAAAATAATCCTTTCAAACATTGATATATTTTTGTACTACATGGATAAAATTTCATAACCCAAGAGGTGAACTTACTGTAATATTTCTTACCTTAAATTATTAATATTTGGTATACAAATTCTATCTTTATACCTCAATAATCCTTTATCATCCAATACAAAATCTTCTAACTATCATGCCTTCACTTTCTTTATGATTTCTTAGAAATTTACATCTTGAGACAATTAATTGTCTATTTTATCTTTCAAAGTGGATTGAATCACCAACTTATTTAATAGCATAACTTTTATATCTTTTTAATTAATTACTAAAATTTATTATCTTTTTGTGCCTTTAATTATCTTTTCCTACTTTGTAATTAACCAATTTGCATATCCAATTGTCTTTCAACTTAATGCATCTGTAACTATATTACCATTTCAGTATGATACTGCATATCTAATCATAATCTTTAATGAGTTCCAACCTTCGTCTCTAATTTAAATTTATTTTTTCTAATTAAATATGTACTTAACGCTTTGATGATCTGTGAAACCTCACACCTAACTGCATATACATAATGCCTCTAAATTTTAAGAGAAAATACAACAGCTGTTAATTTTAAATCATGTGTGGGATAATTTCTTTCACAAACTTCCAGCTCTTCTGAAGCATATGCCGCCACTCTATCATGTTTCTTTAATGCACATCTAAGTCATCTTAATGAAGCATCACAAAAAATTTGAAATCCTTCTGTGCCTAAAGGTATCATTAATATGGGAGTAGTCATTAAATAATTCTTCATCTTCTAAAACCTTATTCACACTGATTATTCCATTCAATTTTTCTTTCCTTTGAGTTAATAGGGATAACAATATGGAAATATGAGAGAACCCTTCTACAAACCTCTTGTAATAATCAGCAAGACCCAGAAAACTTCTCACTTCTAAAACTGTAGTCGGCCTTGGCCACTCTATAATAGCTTGGATTTTATTATGATAAAAAAAAATGCCTTCACCACAAATCACATGCCCAAGAAAATTTGCACTTCTCAACCTAAATTCACATTTTGAAAACTTTGCATATAACATATTCTCATTAAGTGTTTGTAATATAGCATGTAAATGACTTAAATGGCATCACTATAAATTCATAATGGTTTAAAAACTCTGTTCATTAGATCCATAAACATAGTTGGAGCATTCATCACTCCAAATGGCATCACTATAAATTCATAATGATCATATCTTATTATGAAAGAAGTCTTAGCAATATCCTCCTCCATAATACATAACTAATGATACCCAGAGCACAAAGCAATCTTAGAAAAAATTGTAGCTCCCTTAAGTTGATCAAATAGGTCATAAATTTTGGGCAATGGATATTTATTTTTAATAGTGAGCTTATTTAAGTTCTTATGATCCATGTACATTCTGAAACTCCCATCCTTCTTCATTAAAAATAACATTGGAGTTCCCCATGGTGAGGATCTTGGCTTAATAAAGACTTTATCTAGTAATTCTTGCAGTTGACTTTTATGTTCCTGCAATTCCTTAACTACCTTTCTATAGTGTGGCTTTGCCATTAGTTCTAAACTCAATAATAAATAAATAGTGAAGTCTATATCTTTTTATGGTGGTACTCTTGACAGTTCATCTATATATATTTTTGGATATTTTATGATTACAGGTATATTTTTAAACTCTTTAACTTTATTATTTTTATCCCTTACTTTAGCAAGGAAACACTGAAATCCCTTGAATTCAAATTTTCAAGCTTTTGAATAGATCACCTTTTAAAAAAATCATCTATTCCTATAAAATTTGCATTCATTTTCACCCAAGAATTACAATTTAACTATCTTGCTATAGCAATATATTATAATAAAGTGATTTGATAGCCAATCCATTCCCAAAATCATATCAAATTCATGCAATGGTAACATGTTCAAGGTTGTTTCAAATTCACTCTCATTTATTATGAAAATTACTTGACATATACTATCAACATTATTTTTGGATCCATTTGGCTTAATATTTCTAAGATTGTGGGTGCCTTATAAACATGCAACTCAGCTATTTTTAAAAATTTCTCTGAAATGAAGGAGTTTGAAGCTCCTGTATATTAAAGATAATTTGTATTGGCCTTCCTTATATTGCTATCATACCTATAAAATTATATAGAATTATATATATATATATATATATATATATATATATATATATATATATATATATATATATATATATATATATATATATATATATATATATATAGAATTATATATATATATATATATATATATATATATATAGAATTATATATATATATATATATATATATATATATATAAAATTCTTTATTCAACTATTTCTATATTATGTGACAAATCAACTATTTCTATATTATGTGACAAATCATGCAATTAAATAAAACTCATATGATTTAAAACATATATATATATATATATATATATATATATATATATATATATATATATATATATGTGTGTGTGTGTGTGAGTAATTCTTTCAGGTGAGTCCTTGGCATCCTGCTGAGAAAATACATCTACACTAGGCAGAGTATTTGGCGACTTTTACTTTGCCCTAGAGTGGAAATAACTGATTCTATCATCCTTGGCTTACCAAAACTTTTGTAGGAAGGTCAAGCATTCATTCTTGATTCTCCTGATGGTTTTTGCCCCATAGTAGGATAGTTCTTTGGCTATATAATTGGGTTGATGATATAATAAGCAAGTGTTCTTTCCAGATAAGCATTCTCCCTTGTGTTGCTTTCCACACTTGGTGTAATTATTCTGGCCAATTTAACTACCACTACTATCGTGTTTGCCTTCTTCCCATTAAATTTTTCATAATGTGAATTGGAACTACTGTGAGAATTCGGACAATCTCCCATAACATCAACACTCTTTCTCTTCTAAAATTCATGCCTCCTTTGGGTACTTTGCATGTCCATTTTTACCCTTCTAGCTCTATCCACCAATACAAAATAATCTTCAATCCCTAGAGGAACAAGAGGCTGTCTAATTGTTTCTTTTAATCTAGATAAAAAATAGTGATATTTTTCTTATATAGAATGAACTAATTGAGGAGTATAACTAGATAATATAGTGAAATCAATCTCATACTGTATAACATATCTATTTCTTGCACCAGCCTTAAAAATTTATCTTACATTTTCCTCCACACAAAAAGAGGCACAAACCAATCTCTAAACACTTAAGTAAAGTCATCCCACTTGATCTGAATGCTAGGTACCCCACCAAATCTATCCTAGTGTTGACCCCTCCACACCCTTTCAACTTCACCATCAAGTGTAAAGGTTGCTAATAAAACTTAAATCTCCTTTGGAAAGAATATCCCCTATAAAATCTTCTCAATCTGCAATAACCCGTTATCTGCCATAATTGGTCCCTCTAACCCTTTAAATAATAGTGCTCTCATATCCTAAAATAGCTTTAAATATTTATCCATAATCATACTACTGCCACTACTATTTCCTGATAGTTGATTTCTTGAGTCTTGAATTAGTTAAGTCATTACTATCATCATTTGTGTCAGTGCGGTTAATTATAATATTAGGCACTACTTTTTCCACATCTCCATCATGATCATTCGAAGACCTGAAATATAACTAAAAATTCTTATAAATTAATAATAAATTATCCATTCAACTTTAATAATAAACCTAATGGCTCTTTTAGTATGATTCATGTCCTAACCTATCTCTGAAATCACTTTTGTCATGACCCAGCCTGGAGACTCAAATCAATGAGGCAGGAACTGATAGTCGGACTGTTAATATAATTTCTTTCAAAATTCAAAAAAAGTTTACCATCTACATTCTATATAAAGATTGAAGAGACACTAACAAATTATTTATCTATTTAAGAACAAAAACCATATTTTACCTGTTATCATTTGAGCAACTTCTTCTGTAACCAAATTCATCTCTTTTAGCCATTTCTATTTATCAGGAGACTCACCTGAAAAATTTAGTTTAAAATTTTAAGTTTTCATGATAAACTCGGTATATAATCACCATTTCACATATAATAGTTAAGTATATAAAATAAAGCATGCATGTTCCTTTGCCTTTCTATCAAAGTTAACATATGCATCTTCTTTTATATACAATTGCATAACTTATTTCTTATTCTATTTCATTTATCCATTTCCATCTAATATTTATTCCTTTTCTAGTTCAATTACTACATGAGCACCATCTAAATGTAACTATAAGGTACAACCATTTCTTTTTTTTTCATTTTTATTTAACATGCATGAGTATGTTGCTTCCCCAGCCAGTACCATACAGGGATGAACTCTTGTAAATTGCATGAATATATTTTTTCCCCTTTCATTTTTACATTTGTTGCATTTATCTATATATGTTTGTCATTATATGACTTTGAAAGAATATATGTATACATTTTAATGGCTAAAATTTATCATTCATCATTGTGAATATAATAACTTTCAAACATTTAAAATTGAACAAATAGCCAAGAGACGGTATGTTATAAAAAAAAATTATGTAATATCAACAAAATGATAATAAATACCCAGTCGATTACTGTTAGATCTTTCCAATTCTCAATTCATTGAATTAGTCATCCAATACTTGTCATATTTCAATAATGAAAATCTCATTGTTACAAATAATATTAAAGTTCATTAATTATCGCTAAACAGTTTACAAATTCAAAGACCCAATGAATTTAATTTGACTAGCATCCTTAAGAGTAATGTAAAATGCATCAGCTATTATTACAAAATATTGAAAGATTCCAACTTTCTATATCTTGAACAGAATTAAAAATCTAATTCTCTGATAATAATTAAAATTACTACCTCAACTAACGATTCCTTCCTTCCACTTTCAAATTGTCCCTTTAGAAATTTAGATTCACCACTAAATTTTCTCTCTTTATTTTTTACAATCACATATTATTTCATCAATTAGAGAAATATAAAATAATAATTGTGAATGCAAAAGAACATTATAATTCACTGACTCCTCCTATCGTTAGAAATGAAAACTTGTTGATTCATCTTTCCCCTAAATTTTTCTTCTCTTTCTTTCTAAATTCCTTCCTCTACCTTCCTTTAAAACAATTGAACTCTTCTTAGGATTAAATCACAGAAGAAAATGTGCCAAAAAAATGAAATTGGAAAACCTACCTTCTTTCTTCTCCCTCTCGGTCGTTTCTCTCGGCTGAAGTTTTCTCATGAGTTCTACCCTTTCGAGAGTGAGTGAAACGAAGATATTACTCACAAGGAGTCATTCATTTTCCCTCTCATACATAATCCATTGCTTAAAAATGAAAACCAAACTCCTAGCCTCGATTCTTGCCCGCACTCGATCCGCCAAGCTTTTTGTCTGCTCGTTCGAGCCTACTCATGCAGGTGTTATTATGTAGGCTTAAACTAGCCAGACCAGTTCTTAAAAAGATGGAGGATGAGGAAGGGAGCCCAAAAAGTAATGATGATGTTGGAGGAGGAGGAATCATCCATGGTGCTACTTAGTTGGACAAGTAAAAAGTCGGCAACCCAGTAAACCAACAAGTAGCTGGCCCACACAGCCATTCGAATTCATTTTGAGGTGGAAGTTCTTTTGAGATGGTTGAGGAAAATAAGATTTATTTGGATAGATACACTGAGTAAAATCAAGACACGAACATCCCAGTTATTCAACAATTGTTTGTATTTTAGCAGGATTTCCATTAATCATTTACAAAAGGAAATAATTAATGATAAACTAACAAAATTTTGCATCATTAAATTGTTAAGATTTTTTTTGGAATAAATTTAATAATGAAAATTTTAAAAACATTACCATATATTTTAGGTATTCTAATAGCTTATCTTTTTTTTCATTTTGGTGAGAATATTTATCAAAATTAATATCAACCGAAAGTATAAATCTTAGAAGCTAATTATTATAACAATAATCTCATATGGGTGACCATTCTAATATAGAATGTCTATTAAAGTCATTGCTAACTAAATCATAATGATTTCAAAGCTGAGGAGTTTACTTTGAAATGAATACGATATAAAATTTAATTAATTAGATATACTTAGCACCAATTTAAAAGTAAAATCAACATCTTTAAAATTCATAATGATAAAATTTTGATCAAATATTTTAGTTCAAATGTTCGCCATTTGCTAATTATAATATCTATAAACTTGGTCTCCAAATTTAATGATTAATATATAAAAATATAAGCAACTCAAATTCATAAGCAAACATAGACTTTAATATAAATAAGTTGAGCTTCTATAAATAAGAGTTGGAGAGGTGGCTCACCTGTTTAAAGCACTCAACAAATGAGAGACAACAACAGCTAAAGAGAAGGCAATTTTACTTCCTTCATCAGTAAACAAAAGTCTTATATATGTAGCTTCTTGTTATGTACTACCAGAGCATAAAGCAAAGTGTTTTCATCTTACTTGAATGCAAGGTAACAAATATCCTCTCTCTCTCTCTCTCTCTCTCTCTCTCTCTCTCTCTCTCTCTCTCTCTCACAGGAAGAACTGTATAAAGTATATTTCCTTTTATGTATTCTTCATGTAGATTCTTTTATTCAAATAGATATTCGTTAATATAAACCATAACTATGGAACTCGATTCCTAATAGATTGCTCCCAAAATAGCATATCCTAATTAGGAGAATTCCTATAGAATCTATAAATGCTGAATTTGTCCATTGATCTTATTATTTTTTATTTATTCTAGTATGTAAATAACTTACAAATATGGTCGAAGTAATAAATGCCCATGTTTATTAGGGTCCCAATTCCAGTATATATATATATATATATATATATAACATTTATTCCTTTTTCAGTTCAATTAGTACATGAGCACCATCTAAATGTACCAATAAGGTACAACCATTTCTTTTATTTTTCATTTTTATTTAACGTGCATGAGTATGTTCCTTCCTCAGGCAGTACCATACAGGGATGAACTCTTGTAAATTGCATACATATACTTTTTTCCCTTTCATTTTTACATTTGTTTCATTTATCTATATATGTTTGTCATTATACGACTTTGAAAGAATATATGTATACATTTTAATGGCTAAAATTTATCATTCATCATTGTGAATATAATAACTTTCAAACATTTAAAATTGATCAAATAGCCAAGAGACTGTATGTTATAAAATAAAATTATATAATATCTACAAAATGATAAAAAATACCCACTTGATTACTGTTAGATCTTTCCAATTCTTAATTCATTGAATTAGTCCTCCAATACTTGTCATATTTCAATAATGAAAATCTCATTGTTACAAATAATATTAAAGTTCATTAATTATCGCTAAACAGTTTACAAATTCAAAGACACAATGAATTTGATTTGACTAGCATCCTTAAGAGTAATGTAAAATGCATCAGTTATTATTACAAAAAATTGAAAGATTCCAACTTTCCATATCTTGAATAGAATTAAAAATCTAATTCTCTGATAATAATTAAAATTACTACCTCAACTAACGATTCCTTCCTTCCACTTTGAAATTGTTCCTTTAGAAATTTAGTTTCACAACTAAATTTCCTCTCTTTCTATTTTACAATCACATATTATTTCATCAATTAGAGAAATGTAAAATAATAATTGTGAATGCGAAAGAACAATATAATTCACTGACTCTTCCTATTGTTAGAAATGAAAACTTGTTGATTCGTCTTTCCCAAAAAATTTTCTTCTCTTTCTTTCTAAATTCCTTCCTCTACCTTCCTTTTAAACAATTGAACTCTTCTTAGGATTAAATCACAAAAAACATGTGCCAAAAAATTAAATTGGAAAACCTACTTTCTTCCTTCTTCCTCTCGGTCGTTTCTCTCGGCTGATGCTTTCTCACGAGTTCTACCCTTATGAGAGTGAGTGAAACGAAGATATTACTCACAAGGAGTCATTCATTTTCCCTCACATACATAATCCCTTGCTTAAAAATGAAAACTGAACTTCTAGCCTCAATTCTTGCCCGCGCTCGATCCGCCCAGCTTCTTGTCTGTTCGTTCGGGCTTGCTCATGCAGGTGTTATTACGTTTGCTTGAACCGGCTAGACCAGTTCTTATAAAGATGGACGATGAGGAAGGGAGCACAAAAAGCAATGATGATGTTGGAGGAGGAGGAATCATCCATGGTGCTACTTAGTTGGACAAGTAAAAAGTCGGCAACCCAGTAAACCAACAAGTAGTTGGCCCACACAACCATTTGAATTCATTTCGAGGTGGAAGTTCCTTTGAGGTGAAAATTCTCTCTCTCTCTCTCTCTCTCTCTCTCTCTCTCTCTCTCTCTCTCTCTCTCTCTCTTTCACAGGAAGAAATGTATAAAGTATATTTCCTTTTATGTATTCTTCATGTAGATTCTTTTATTCAAATACATATTCATTAGAATAAACCATAACTATGGAACTCGATTCCTAATAGATTGATCCCAAAATAGCATATCCTAATTAGGAGAATTCCTATAGAACGTACAAATGCTAAATTTGTCCATTGATCTTGTTATTTTGTATTTATTCTAGTATGTAAATAAATTATAAATATGGTTGAAGTAATAAATGCCCATGTTTACTTAGGGTCCCAATTCCAATATAATATATATATTGTGGGAAAACCCATAGATAAGGCCTGCGTGTTAATCTGAAAAAAGGGTACAAGGTACTTAAGTGAGACCTCGAGCTCACTACTCCTCAAAAGAGCTACAAAAAAAGGCAAAAAAGAACCTAAGAGCTCAAGGTCTCTACTAAGAAGAAGTACACAATAACCTAAGATCATTCTACAGTGAGTCAAGCAAAACACACTCAAAAAAAGAGAAAAGAGAATGAGATAAACTTGATGCGCCATCATTCTCCCAAGAAAGCCCACAATCAAGATGACAGAAGACAAATTTTCCTGCAAAATTAAGGAAATAATAAGAGGAAACAAGCAAAAGCAAGAAGTATCAAAGCTAATTAAAATAAACTTATGGTAACAACAAGCAAAAGGCTAGAAACCGAATAGAATTCATGATGAGCCTTAAATGTGGTAACTACTAGATACATCCCAAAGAGGAAATCAAAACACAAAGCCACAACCCACTAGCAGAACTTCCAAGATAAAAAACTCCATAAATCCCACTTAAAAATAATTGCAAATAATTAAGATAAAGGCCATAAGAGCTCAGGAGTGTAATATCAGCCATGGTATCATGAAAAAAACCCAAATGCCACTCCAACTTGCTCCCGAAACCCTCCAGGCATGCAATGGACCTGCACGAGAAAAGTCACTGGAATAGGAGGAGAGCCACTTGACCGACAAGTTCAACAGCTTACCAACATAGACCTGCTCCTGAATAACCCAACAATCGTTGAAGATCAAAATAACTAGAGCCTTAAATTTTAGAGGCAAAGAATAAAACTTCTCAAGAACAAAACAGAGGAACCAAAAAATGATTACAAAAATGCCTATCCCACACAGATGCCAAGCCCGAGAAATATCAAAACAACGAATATTGACACTATAGGGAGTAAACGAGCAGTAGATAGGGTAGTAGTCACCAATATTAATTTTCCAATCACTTCTCCAATAAGGCCAGTTCCAACTATTCACATCAGAAAATAAATCCGCAAATCTGTAATACAGTTTGCAAAACCTCAGGATCCACAAATTCAACCAACTAGTAGAAATAATAATCATAATTAAAACTAAATTTTGTAGTTGGGAAGAAAACAAACTCGTAAGAAGATTAATCCCCAGATAAATAAAAACAAGGCCAGCCAAATTAATATAAACTTTAGACCAAAAGGAGACCTGAATCATAAAAGAGTCCCAACGAAAGCCAAATTTTGTTTCTAACATAAGGTAATCCAAGTTTATCTAATCTCATGAAGCCTTTAACAATGGGGGGAAACTAGTTGTAAGTAAACTCCATAAGGAATTCGAGGTTACACACATGGTTAGCTATCCAATCAGCACAAGCGTTGCCTTCTCTATGAATATGAGACAACTTGACATTAAGAAGAATAAAAGGCTATTTAATTTTCCTAATAAGATAAAATAAGTGAGGATTACAGATCTTCTCATCATTATTATTAAGATAGAACAGGATATACAAAGCATCAACTTCAATCCAAATATTTCCCAAACTAAGAGAAAGACAATATTTAAGACCAAGTAAAATGGAAGAAAGTTTAAAGAAGATAACAAAGCAAGTGGGAAGAGAACTAGTATAAGCAGTAACAAAATTACCCTTATGATCTCTGATAATACCACCACAACCACAAATGTTCCCTTTCACAGAACCATCACGGTTAAGCTTATACATGTTTTGAGAAGGTTTAAGCCAATAAATAATTCTATTGTGTGTAACATTAACCTTGTCATGAAGCATAATACCAAACTCCTTAACAACAAAGAAAAAACCCTTAAAATTCTTAGGGGTAAGAATGTTAACATGAAACAACTTGCAAACCTTGTCGTTGAAATTAGAAATAATAATATCATGATTCGTATTAATATTGTTAAAATGCAAATTATTTCTACCCATCCAAAGGTACCAAATAATAAGGGACGGAATAAGGTTAGTAATGTGACCCTTAGAATTAGAAAACCAAAGATGGAGGATGTCCTTAATAGAGATATTACCCTTAAAATGATTAAGTTTGAACAAATTCTCAAAATAAATCCAAACTTTAGAAGCAATCGGCCCAGAAAGAAACACATGATGCATATTTTCAATATGATAACAACATTGGCACTTGGAAGCCAAAATAAAACCACATTTAATTAAAATCTCATCCGGAGGAACATAATTATGCATGACTCTCCAAATGAAAGTAGCAATAGAAGTTGTAATGTTTTCATGCCATGACATATTAAAAACTTTAGAAGAAGCATGATGAATTCTAAAAGTGTCCCAAACCATCTTGATGCTACAATTGCCATAACTAGCCAAATAACACAGCAAACAATCCTCAACATCATTATTTAAAGAAATTTTTAAAATCTGCTTAACAATAGACAATGGAATAACATTTAGTAATTTCAGAATATCCCAACAATTATTAGAAATAAACTATTAACCTTAACAGCTAAAGTAGAAACCGAGTGAAGTATCTAATCAATCGAAGATTGATTCAACCACTTGTCCTGCCAAATGAAAAGATTAGCGCAACAAAGACCCCAAAAAATGTGGGGTTCTGCTTCCCATTTGATGTTACAAAGTCTTTTCCAAACCTTAGAATCCCCGATTTTATAAGAACAAGTAGGGGGTAATTACCACCACAGTACTTTTGCATAAATTTAGCGCAAAGTCTATTATTAGTATGAAAGTTATACCATAGTCTAAAGAAAAGCTTGAGCTAAATCCGCCATGTTAAACCCAATATATATATATATATATATATATATATATATATATATATATATATATATATATAATATATATATTATTGAAAAAATAATTAAATATTTTGACATAAATTCTTTTAATATAGATTTAAAAATTGCTAAATATATATAGAAATTTATTGAAATTTTTAATTTGCATCAACTTATTATTGAAATTCTTGCTAATTACGTTTTTGGATTAAGATAATCTATTTCAAAGTTAATCACGATGAATTCAAATTATTTATTTACTTAAAAATTTGTAATGCATAAATTTTGATTAATCAGTCAAATATAGTATTCATCTCAAAATAATTTTAAATTTATAATTATAAAATTATTTTGTTCAAATTTAGATTATTACTCAAAACAAAATGTTCACTATATTTAACTCTAGTAAAGGATCAAATTCTCAAGCTAGATATTGTTGGGGGATGTTGAAGTAAACCACGTAATGATACAAACAATGAAAATAGAAATGCAGCATAAAGTAAAGGACACCAAGATTTAACATGAAAAAATTAAAAATCTCGAAGAAACCACGGAGCCACACAACCCCAAGAAATCCAGTATGAAATTTTGGAGAAATAAGTGCAAATCTTTATTCTCTCTTACTCTCTCCTTGCTTCCCTTCTCTATTAAACCATTCTCACATAAGAATATATATATATATAGCATAATCCACCAAGGGACGTCACCCTCAAGTATTATAATAACTTATCTTTTTTTTTATTATTTAGTGATAATATTTACCAATATTAATATCAACTAAAAATAGATATCTTAAGAGATGCTTATTATAGCAATAATCTCATATGGATGACCATTCCAACATAGAATGTCTATTAAAGCCATTGCTAGCAAGCTAGGAAAAAAATTGATAATGATTTCAAAGCTGAGGAATTTACTTAAAGATTTATATGAAATAAGATTTTATTCATTGGTCATACATAGTGCCCATCTAAAAGAAAAATCAACAGCTTTAAAATCCATATTGAAAAATTTTATAAAAATATCTTACTTAAATTTTCAACATTTATTATTTATAATATACCTATAAACTTGGCCTTTGCATTTACTAAATAATCTATAAAAATATTGCAACTTAAATTCATAAGTAAGCATAGATATTAATCAAAATGAGTTGAGCTTCTATAAGTAAGAGTTGAAAGAGGCAGCTCACCAATTTAAAGAACTCAACAAATGAGCAATAGAAGCAACTAAAGAGATGGCAATTTATATTTCCCTCATTAGACTGTGAATAAAAGCCTTTTATAAATAGTTTCTTCTCATGTACTGTAAGAAAATAAAGCAAAGAGTTTCCATCTCACTTGAATGGAACGAAACAGTTATCCTCTTTTTTTTTCACAGGAAGAAAAGTATAAATCATATTGCCCTATTTACTTGAATGCAAGGCAAGGACATCATATGCAGCTTAATTTATGTGAATATTAAAAGAATAACTTCACAAATCATAAACACACATTAGAAATATATGAGATGTCTGATACTACACATTAACTAAAGAATTTTTTCTTTGGTTCATTTAGGAAAATTAAGGCAAAAAATCACACACACATTCTATATGCAAGCTCTAAACCCAAGACCTTTTAATTAGTTGCCAAAGCTCACAACCAACAGAGTTAGATGAGCTGCATAATTGAAGTCCTTTAGCAAGGGAGTGTACTACAATCCTTAATATAGCCAACTGATTTATTATGACCAACCTTGAATGATAGAAGGCTTCAAAAACAAGCACAAAAAAGTATATGAGAAAATTACTATTTAGAAGAAAAGAAATTGAGAATAAAGTAACAAGATAACCAATTGATTTGTGTTTACCAACCATAATTCAAACATGCTCTTATGCTCTTATAGTCTGTTAATGGTAAATTAAATAGTTGAAATTTCAAGGTTAGATAAACTTTATTGATGGATTACTTATTTAAGTTGTGTTGACCTCACTTTTATGTGAGGTTAACTAAATCAAAATCAAATCTAAATCAAAATCAAAATCCAAACTCCTTCAAGTAGTGTTCACCTAGTGGCTACCACTTTATCCGCATCTACCCTATCATTAACAATCACCTAATTAATTTTCATTGGTGTAGATGAATCAAATTTGATCAATCAAATCCAAAACCAAACCCAAACCCAAAATTTCAAACTATAATTGAAGGCCAAAAGCCCATGTACCATAACCCTATTTGGGTGATTTTTTAAACACCTCAAACCAAACCAAATGGCCTTGGATCCATGATTTTTCAATTGCATATTAATTAAGCATTTCTCTAGGGTCAATACTGCAAATTTAAGGTTAATCCAACTTCTCTAACCCCAAAAATACAATTAAAATCCAAAGGCTATAAAACCTTAAAATATTTATATTCCATGACACTAGACTTTATATCTTATGAAATTTGACCTTGGGACCTTCCCCAAAACCTTTGAACATGTTCGTAATCATCTTTATGGCATCTTAAACTCGTAACTAAACTTTTGGTGGAACCTGGTTGACCCAAAGTTGACCATGGGCCCACTTGACCAAAATGCCCCTTAAGGGCAAAATTGAAGTTTTCTTAAACTTAAACATAACTCAATCAAACCAAGACATGGAACCCAAACCTAAATCTTGGTTTGACCTAGTTGACAAAGTCAACTATGGTTGACCAAAATGCCCCTTCAGGGCCCAAACATGCATTTCATGCAAGGATACCTAACCATTGCATGGGACTATCTCCATTAGGTCCAATGTCATTTTGAACTTATTGGACCAAACCCCAACCCTTAGTTTGACTTGGTTGACCATGTCATCCATAGTTGAGAAAAATCAACCATACACCCAACCAAGTCTAATTTAATGCTTCAAGCACCACCAAACCAAACTCAACACTCAAAATCATTCCATTGGATATTCTAAACATGTCTAATTTCTTCATGGGTCAAGTCATCATTGGTTTAACTTAATCAACCAACCAATAGTGGTCAAACCTATGTGTATGCTTGGCTTTGCTTCCAAACATTGAAACATTTTCTTTAAACTCTTTGGAGTTATTTCTACAGCTCAAATAACATCCCCAACAACATGTCCTAGTCACCTTTAACCTGTTGATTGGTCAACAACTCAACAAAACCTCTCCAAGGCAAGGAATGTGGTCAAATGGTCAACCAATCACAAAGCAAACCATTCCCTCTAATTCCTTAAGCAAATTCTGCTTAAAGCTTATCCAAATCATCCCTAAAGCAACCCAAGAGCTTCCCTTAATGTAGCTCTTAAACCAAGACAAGGCTTAGCTTAGCCAAATGGGGAAAGAAATGGTCCCCTCCCCTCACATGAGCTCATATAAGTCTCTCTCAAGCCCCCTACTATTTCCTTGTCTCCAAACATCCTTAAATAAGTGTCCAACATCTAAATAAGACCCCAATTAATCCCATCCAACCATTCAAACCCTAGGGGGATCAAATGCTTTAAACCTTCAAAAAAACCCTAATTCCATAACTTAAAACTCTCTCAGTTTCCTCCAGCCTCAAACTTCTTTCCCTTAACCTCTTCAAAAGTTTCTCCAGCCACGCCAAGAATTTCCATACAACCACACAGCCTCCAAACCCCATTTTGGTGAAGAGAGAGAGAGAAGTAAAGAAAGAAAGTGGATTTTTGAAGATAACTTCTAATCTAGCTAGAACCAAGCCTTGGAGCATTCAACAAAGTTGGAGAGGATCTTAGGAGAAAAATGAGCTAAAGAAATAAAAAATCTATCAATATGTTAGAAAGTTATAAAAACTTTAAGTTTAATCTTTTATTTGAATCTGCTCAAAATCCATAATGCATGGAGCCTCCAAACTCCAGACATTGAAGGTTTTTGTTATTAAGAGCTTTTGTTTAAAATTTCATGAAAATCGAACGATTGGATTTAAAGTTAAGGGCATTTCAAGTTTTTGTTTGAAAATGAACTAAGAAATTTGGAATGATCTAGGTTGTCCATTCCGTTAAACTAGGCTGATCAGATGGCTCAGGAAGGTGTACGACCCTTGGAAATTGAACTTGGGTCCCATGGAAGCCTTGAGCATCCCTATGTGGCTCTATCTATGCCGTTGGTTTGTTCCCACATGGATCGAACAGTGGGAACTCCATGCTGACATGGTTAAGTGACTCTCCAAGAGCCACCACATCTCCCAACCACCATCTTATCATTAAAATGCATTTTCAATTATTGAATTGTGGAATATTTAAATAAAATGTGAAAAATAATTAAATAAATGTAAAAATAATTCTAAAAAATATCCAAAACTTAAAAAAATCATGAATAATCCAAATCATCACCGAATTAAGTGTTCATGGGCTTGTTGGAAAGATATCAAGCTTTAGTATTTTTCAAAAAATAATTATAAGAGTTTTTGTCCACTATATGTTGAGTAAAACTGCATTATTTAAAAACATAGTTCCAAATTTTCTCATAATCCAAGGGTCAAAAATAATTATCTTGTTTTTTTACCTTTCATAAGTTTCTTGAGTCTTGATTTTCTTTGGGTTTTTGTTATTTAAACTTTTAAATTCATGTGTCCATTTTAGATCCATAGCTTTGAAAATTCACAACTTTCCAAATAGTTAGGATTTTCTTGTGATTTTTCTATGGTGTGCTTGTGTATTTGTAAGGGTTAATTAAACCAATTTTCAAACCCATTGGAATACAAGAGACACCTAGGAAGAATAATTAAGGAATTGTGTAGAAAACTTAGGAAAATCATAGGAAATTCTACACAAACCCAATAGGGGTAAAATTATGGAACATTAAACTTAGTGACATTATGAACCTTAGGTTTCAATTTCGCTAAATTGGGACTTCATTTGGCCAGAAAATTAATCAAAACAAAATCAACCCCATTATGGTGCCAGAAACTTCAAACAATTGTAATAAATCAAAATTAAATCCAAAAAATAGCTCAAAATGCTCATAATTGAATACACTATATAAACTATTAAAAGCCCATCACTAGACTTCAAATTTGACTTTAATTTAAAAAATTAAAGAAATTTAATAATTAATTTAAAAAATAAAAATTATTAAAAATGCTAAATAAATTCCAAACTCTCGAAAACAATCCTACAAGACATTTCTGATAGTTCGGAGTGATTTCAAGGGGTTTTGAGTGAGTTTGGTGCAAAACAAAACCTTTAATAATCAAATTAAATAATTTAATTAAATACCCAAATATCAAAAACTCATAACTAATTATAGTAAACTCTAAATTGAGAAAACCCAAAGGCATTGGACTCCTTTAAGGATCTAATATTTAGAAAAAAATACCAAATTTCCAGTATTCATTAAAAATAAAAAAGTCAACATTTTGGTCAACCTTAGTTCAAAAATATATTCAAACTTTGAAAAATCATAAATAATTATATAAAAATCCAAATCTTGAAAACTTAGTATCATTTTACTCATCTTAGGGTCTAGTATTTACTAAAAATAAGAAAACTCTAGAAAGTTTTTAAATTTAAAAGTCCTAAAATGGTCCCTTTAATTAATACATTAAAATACAAAATTCAATAGTTGATCCAATTTAAATAAATCATTAGTCCACTCAATCAAATTAATGATTAATTGATTAAAAATGATTAACCATGAATTCAAACCAATTAAATTAATTAAACAACATTAGTTACTATTGTGTAACCTAGGCCTACGAAGCTATTAACTTAGCCCTAAAGAGGGTGAAATAAGCATCACGACCCAGGTATAAACAAAGGTAGTTACCATTTAACAAATAAAATTCATCCTAAAATAAACATGAAAATACTACTATTTTAACTCAAATTAAATTCCCTCAGCCAAAAAATAAACTAATAAAATGCTAGAAAACATTAAATAATAACCCATATAGGATTAATCCAAACCATATAGCCTCATGCACACACTGTAGATAGCTTGTTAGGATAACCAATTATAAATTTAGGCTAGGTAATTATTCTTTCATACTTACTTTTCTGTGATGCTTTGATATGATATTTTTTCTATGATTATTTATGATATAATGTAATGGGCTCTAGAATCTCCTAGGTTAGGACGATCCAGATGTTAATGATATTTTCTGTTAGTGGTCATGCTTATGCAGGGCTATACAAAGGGGGCTAAATGAAATTTGATTAACAGAGTTTTCTACAGGTGCTTTAAATGCCTAGCCTCCTAAATTAAAAAAAGGTCAAGTGAATGTATTATCTTAGATATGAGCAATGAAATGAAAATATAACTACTTGGGATTTTCTTTGATGATTTTATATAAATTGCATAGGATAACAAGTAGGGAGTATAGAGACTTTTTTTTTTACTTTTAATATGTAAATTTAAATTCCAAAGAGTTGTGAAAGTAGTTCAAAATTGGATGTTTAACATCCCTAAAGGGAGAATTCCTTTTATTTGGGAGTTAAAATTAGGATGCATATGAAATCGAAAGAGAAAGAAACACCCCTTTAGGAAGGAGTTCTTCCATTTGGATATCCAGACCTGGCAGATCCAAGGAGCCCAAAGTAAGTAGCTGAAGAAGTGAAGACAAAAACATCCCATTTTAAAAATACTTGCATCAGTCTTTAGGAATAAAGTCTAGGTTGCTATCCATGGGCCCCAACCACTTTTAATTTATGTCGACCCTAATTTATAAACTATATGGCACTTGCCACATGAACTTTAAATATTTTATATGATTGATGATGTGTTTACATTATTTGTGCCTTAAAAATTGCTTGATTTTCTAGGTTTCTTTCTTACATGCATGATTTATTTTGGCCTGGAAGCACATTTTGGCTCTTAAGGAAAACAAAAAATTCTTCTAACTATAATCAAATAAATTTTTAGGCTCACATAAAAATATAAACACCATCAAAGAAGTAAGCCCGAAAATGCCCAGGAGTTCTCATGTAATTATATTTTACCTTCTCTTCCTTGCTAGGCACCTCCCTACCTACGGGCTATGGCAGACCACCAGACTTACTAGGGTGTAGCTCTATCTAGAGGATGTTATGCTTCTCTAGAAAAAAACCTATTTTGTATGCCTAATTTTTAAATTTTATCATATAATTTTTTGCATACAAGGTTGATCAGCATGCATTGCATTAAAAATTAATTAAAGTAATTAAAATTTTATTTGCATCAGTTCTAGAACCATGTCACCCTTCAAAAGTAAAGGGTACACATAGAAACTTCTCTAGACATTGGCTCCAAATTCTTGAAACTTAAATAACAACCTCACATATCTTTCATAAGACTGGATACATGGATTTAAAGCACCTAGGTGACTTAGCTGGCTCTCCAATACAAGATGAGGTAAGTGCAAATTTGAATGTCATTAGTAAGATTAATGTCACTATTATTTAGTGCCCAAATTAGATTTAGGATTCGAGGCAGACCCAAAATCATAAGTCCCTAGTACAGCAATATAATCCCAACTTTCTAAAAAAAGGCAATTATTTGACCTAAACTTTTCTCTAAACCAAAATAGAAAGCCCAATACATAAGATAAAATAAGTCATTTCTGAATTGTTTCATAATCCCGAAATGCCTCCTACTCTTCCTCTCTTGGCCTCTAAGATAATTTTTCAAATTTTATCCATGCCTGATTGAAATTCTAACATCTCACCTTTCATATCACTCCTTAAAAATCTAAAAATGAAATTTCTATTATTTTTTTAATTGAGACTATTCATAGGGAGTTCAAAACATCCTATGATGTAATTAGCTATGAGGGCTTACCTTCATAGGAGATTCAAGACCCCAGATAAATTAAAAAAAAAATCATTCTCTTTAGGAAAATTGAAATCAAGGATAATTATTATCGTCATATTTAGAATATTCGAATAATAAATGGTGTCTTCTAACTTACAAAAAATATATACATACACAATTTCTTATTGAAACATACAAATATTAAATTAATGATAGATATTCAAAGATTATTATAGTTAGATGTATATTCGAACATCGCTTTGACCCCTCAGGGTTATATGTCGTTCACTACGACTATCTAACAACAATAATTGATGATAAAATGCTCTAATTATCATAATCAAATATAAGATTTAATATCATTTTGGCTCTTTGGGTTTATATGAAAGTCTCTCTTAAATTAGGTTACGATAGTTAATATGAAGCCGATAGTATTATAATTTGAACCTAGGTGAGAATGAGTATTGTTCATGATATTGAGTTTAGTTAAAAAAAGCATAAGAAGTCCTAAAGCTAATACTCAAATTTTCCCAAAAAAATAATTGATTTACACTTTCCAACAAAGTTAGCAAACAAGTTGAAAAAATGCATCAAAAAATGATATTTAACTCTTGCTCGGCTTAATTTTCATTTATTAAGACAAAAAATAACCAATAAGAAAAAAATATTTGGATAAATAATACACGAGTTGATTGGCTTAATTTTCATTTATACTCTTGTTTTGTATTTTTATCCATCAAAATTCACTTTTAGAAAGAGCTTTCATTTTGCATCTTAAATGCCAACAACACAAAGCAATAAGAAATCTTACTAAGCCTAGCAAGACCGACCTCCTACAGTCTAAGAAAAATGTGGCTATATCATTAAATGGTCATTGGTGGGCATAAATATGAAGAAGAAACTTCAAGGGAAAAAGCTACAGAAGTCTTAGTGTATCCTTTGCTTAATTATGATGAAACTTTGCATTGCTGTGAAGTAAAATAAGATATTTATGTAATTAAAAGAAAAACAACATTAGTTTAAAGATTGAAGCCATTTAGAATGTTGGGAATTCAATTTTTGTTATATGAAACAATTTATTGGGAATGAATGTGATATGTTATCTAACACCGTCCTTGGGACAAACAAGAACCATGGAGAAGAACCCTTCTCCTAAATAAAACCAATGTGGGAAATCACCACCTGAGATAACTCAGGATACAACACCACAGTTCCAAAATAGAAGTAAAGACTACAAAAAAGCTTCCTTTATTGTTGGTCTCAAGCCTTCTACATTCAGCTTAAAGCAACAGAAAATGAAAAATAAAAGATACTAAGACACTGTCAACAACCGTGATTATTTACGTAATGGCTATTTTATATTAAATAACCTACAAGCTCCTACATTATTCTCTAGGGGTAAGAGGGTTATCGGGTTCATAATAGGGGCTGAGATCGACGATATTGAAGGTGGTTGATATATTGTAGTCATCGGGCAAATTAATATGGTACATATTGTCATTTATCTTCTTAATTACATGAACAGGGTTATTTGTTATTGGTATCAATTTATGAAAAGAGTGATGAGGTAAACGTTCTTTTCTTAGATGGATCAAGACAAGATCCCCTTCATAATAGTGCTAAACTCGACTAGATTTATTGGCTTGAGCTTTGTATTTTGAATTGCGCATGTCGATCATATCTTGCACTTGTTTATGTAATTTTTGAATATCCTTGCTTCTTTGTTCTCCATCATCACTATATGTAACCCCCAGTACCTATAGAATTAAATCAATAGGAGATAATGGGTTAATTCTATACATGATTTTAAATAGACTTTTCTTTGTTGATTAATTGGTAGATCTATTAAATGTAAATTTTTCCTAAGGCAAAATAAGATCCCATTAGTGAATATTCATCCCTATGAAGCATCTAAGTAGGTTGCCCAAGCTTCGGTTCTCTTTTTTGGTTTGCCCATCCATTTTACGAAGTGTAATAGAGGAGAATTATAGCGTTGTTCCTATCTTTGCCCATATTACCTTCCCAAAATGGCTAAGAAACTTAACATAGTGATATAAAGTTATGGTCCGAGGAATGTCATGCAGCATAATAATTTCTCTGAAATATAGATCAACCACGGGTCAATGACTACCATTAAAGAGTCCTTATGTCATTGCGGAGGAAGTCTAAGAACAAAATCAATTTTCACATCGATCACTGGGGCTTTCAGAATTGGCAGGGGTGTGTAAAGTCCAGTGTGTTGGTCTTATATTTTTGTTAATATATAGATATACAATGTTTAACAAATCTATTAAAATCTCCTATTATGTAAGGCTAAAAAAATGATCTTTAATTAAGTTTACCATCTTATCTCTACCAAAATGGCCTAGCATTCCACCTGTATGGCACTCATTTAAGATGCTAAGGTGGATAGAGCCTCATAAAACACATAACCTATTTCCCAAAAATAAATGTCCTTGCTCTATGTGATATAACTTAAATGGACCCTTTTGGAATTGCTTCCAAATTTCTTTGAAATTAGGATATGATTCATAAGATTCTCATAATACTTTGAAGTCAACTACCTGACCCAGCATTATTTATAAGAGCATTTATCGGTGATTGAGTATGTCAGCAACCTAGTTAATCATACCATATAGATAAAGAAGAACAAACTAGAAAGTGGCAAGGTACTCGACCCATATGGCATGTTGGCTTATTAATTTACTTCGGGAATTGAGGAAGCGAATGCCCTCATGGTCAGAGTATAAAATGAATTCACTTGGTAACAAGTAGTGGTCCTGATGGAATAAGGCATGAATAATAGCATAAAATTCCTTATCGTATGTTGAGCAGTTAAGCCTAGTGGTGTTGAGCTTTTCACTAAAAAATGCAATGGGATGGTCGCCTCGGCTAAGAACAACCCCTATTCTCATGTTGATGCATCGTACTCCACTTTGAATACTTGTTGGAAATCAGGCGAGGTTAATACTAGAGCACTTAAATTTCTTTATTTTGGCTGATCGAAGCTCACTTACTCCACATCATTCTAGTAGAATTGGCTACACTTCAATATATCAGCTAATGGTATTGCCATAGAACTAAAATTTTTGAAGAATCTCCTGTAAAATGAAGCAAAGCTATGAAATTGTCATATATCAGTGAATGATTTGGGCACACTTAATTGACAGGTCACATCAACCAAGGAGGGATCAATTTATATCCCAATTTCAAAAATGATGAAACCCAGAAAGTTCACCTTGGGCGTGAGATAATGGAATTTATCTGGGTTGGAGAATAACTATTGTCTTCAGGAGTTCTATTGTAAACACCAAAATGTCATCAAATTAAACAACAACAAAATAACTCAATAAGGGTTGTAACACTTGATTCATAAGCCTCACAATGTGCTCGAGGTTTTGGATAAACTGAATAGCCTGATAGTCCATTCATACACCCCATCCCATGTCTTGAAGGCGGTCTTCCATTCAAATAGCCCATACCATATCTTGATGTCATCATCTAAAGTGGTTATCCTTCCCCTTCATGTGGATGACACTCCTCCTGAGCCATCCTCGTTGGATGCTTCTTGATGGAATTGAATTACATCCTTGACCTTATCTTCTTGCCTTTCCCTTGCTTCCTTCTATTCAAATGTTGCCAGAGCTGAGAATTCTCTTACTGCAAGTCTTCATTCATAGCTTCCTTGCCCTAATACCACTTGACTCCTTTCTTGGGACAAAGAAGAACCACAGAGAAGAACCCTTCTCCTAAATAGACCCAATGTGGGGAATCACCACATAAGATAACTCAAGATATAACGCTATAGTTCCAAAATAGAAGTAAAGACACCAAAAAATTTCTCTCTTTATTACAGGTCTTAAGCCTTATTTAAATTCAGCTTAAAGCAATAGAAAATAGAAAATAGAAGATACTAGGACACAATTAATAGCCATGATTATTTACATAATAGCTATTTTATGTTAAGTAACCCGCAAGCTCCTACATCATTATCAATAGCTAATATGATGTATTTAATTTCTGATAAATGTGATCTAGTATGTTGTATTTATAATTTTTAATTTGTTATCCAGTTAGTGTTCTAAGTTGTTAGGCCTTATCTGAGACACTATATATTCTGACATTGTTCTAAGTAATATGTTAGGGTTCTATATTGTTACTATATTGTTGAAGGTTTTGCACGAATAGCTTGTTTTATCCTTCTATTCTGCTATGCTTAAGTTTTGTTGTTTTATTTATTAAAAAATTAGGAAGGTTCTGTGTTTCCTACTGATCTATGATCATGCTTGCTATTTTGTATATGTTTTAGGAAAGCAAGGGAAAATAGCAGGTTGAGTAGACAAATGTTGCAGGTTTTGATATATCTACAAGTATATTTTTTTAAGATATTTTGGCATGCATAACTTTCTATTTTGTATTGTATTCTTCCACATCATGTACTATATGTAAAAAATTATTTGATTATATATATTTTTGATATATACAAAAAAAGATATTTCATTATTAGTAATTTTCATATTTATATAAAGTAAATTAGTGGCTCTGTAATCTATGAAAAATGAAAATTCTAAAATTCTTTCAAAATAGCTTTAGGAAATCTGTCATATTATTATCTGACACAATGTGAATCTTTTGCATTTAGGTTATGTCCGATCTGATTGTGACAAATATTATCATGATAATTTTTGCTAAAATTTATTTTCAAGGCATAGTAAAGCTCCATGGCATTCCTAATATCATTATATTGTATCAAGAAGTTAACTTTTTAGCCACGTTTGAAAAGCAATGTGGAAAAATCTTTGTACAAAATAATAATTCAATTTTATAGCTCATCCATAAAATAATGGACCAATAGAAAAACTGAATAACTATAATATATGAAATCTCTAAATATTCAACAATGGATTTAAATTCTTGACTAGGTGGAGCTCGCATATAACTACTCCACTAAGCCGACTAAATTCTTTATTAGGTGGACCAATTATAATCCGACACGAAGTGTCTATTTTGCATTTGGGTTATGTCTGATTAGATCATCACAAATGTTGTCATGACCAATATTGCTAAAATTTATTTTCAAGGCATAATAAAGCTCCATAGCATTCCTCATATCATCACATTGGATCAAGAAGTTAACTTTTTTAGCCGCATTTGAAAAAGAACTGTGGCAAAATCTTTGTATAGAAATATAATTCAACTCTACAGCTCATCCATAAAATAAATAAAATACCTTCACCCACTGAATGATGCTATCTTCATTGGGCCCTAAATATTTGTGTGAACATACTCAAAGATACCCTTTATATTGTGGTTGATAGTACCAAAGGATACACATATCTTCTTGCCAAATACATAATATTCAAAAAAATTGAGCTTGCAGGTGCTTGCTGCTTTAATCAGCCATTTCTTCTCCAAAGCCATAAGAAAAGCCTTTCCCATATGAGCTAGTCGAATATGCCACAATGTAGTGGCATCAAAAGAATCATCAACAATAGCAGTCTTTTTAATCATATTTTTTTCCTGAAGGTAATAAAGGTTGTGGTGATGCACTCCCTTCAGAAACATCAGCGCTCCATCATTCATCTCCAGAATTCCTATCATTTTCCTTTAGCCCTTAGTTTCTAAGGCCCCAACATACAGTAAATTATTCCTAATATCTCGAACATATCTCACATTAATCTTCTCTCTCACTATACCATCATGGATTCTGATGAAAATACTTCCTACACTAGTAGTACGACAGGCTTGATCATTTCCCATGGTCACAACCCTATTTTCAAGTTCCCTATAGGTATAAAATAACTCTCTCATGGGAAAAATAAGATAGGTAGCACCAGTATCAAGAATCTAGCATGAACTATGAATATACAAGCTTTGAAGAACCATAAATAGTGATACATCAGAGTCTCCTTCACATTCTTCCATGGTAATATTAGCCTTTGACTTTGTGGAAACTATTAATATACAGGCATTAGTGTTACACTTTACAATAATTACAGTCAAGTTTCTAATGAGAGAGAGTCCCGATTTCTAGTGAGAGAGAGTCTCGGTTTCTATTGAGAGAGAGTTCCCATTTATTAAGAGAAAATTTTCAAATTTTTTTTATTCTAAAAAGCCAGTTTAATAATAATTACAGTCAAGTTTCTAATGGTGGCAGAGGGTCTCCGATCATTATCTAATGACCAAAATACCTTAACTCCCTTTTCTTCCAAGCATTCGAATGAAGGTTTTCTTCCTTTGAAGGCTAAAGGTAGAGCTTTGGTCAATCATTTTTGTTCTCAGAATTCTTACTTCAACAATTACCTGTTGATCATCAAGGAAGGTTGTTGTCCAGATGATCTTGGAATGGTTCCTGTTGAAGAAAAAGGTAAAGAAGTCTTATCCGATCAAATTGTGAATTACAAGAATGATTCGATATCTTCTGATTTTTGTATGCCAGATTTTTTGAATATCAACATTTTTGGATTTGTACCAAAAGCTAAAGACTATAAAGCCTCTTCTTCTTTTGGTTATAATTTGAAAGTACATAGGTTTGCTAATAATCTAGTTAATGAGGAAGAAGCTTGTGGTAATAGTAATATTATTCAACCAGAGGGTGTTGAGAAAATTTCTTTTGAAAATTTATTGCAAAATTTTAAAAAAGATGGAATGCTTATGTTAAAAAGCAACATATTAAAGTGAATCCTTTGGATTTAGGTTTCGAAATATTGGAGGATGGGAATGTTGTTAGACTTAATGAGGAAAATGAATGTTCAAATGTCCGTTTATTGAAGAATTCTCTTGTTATCAAGATTTTGGGTAAAAATATTCCTTTTTCCCTTTGAAGTATGGAATTGAGGCATCAATGGAGTAAATTTGGTGGTTTTCATCTAACTTCTCTAGGGTTAGATTGGATTCTTTGTTCTATCTAATCATCTGATGCTATTGAGGAAGTTATAAGTGGAGGACCTTGGTATGTGGGTGGATTCATAATTAGTATAGATAAATGGACACCCAAATTTTCTCCTTTATCGTTGGAATGAGTATCTTCTCCAATTTGGATTTGTTTTCCACATTTACCATTACAATGCTGGGATGAAGTTAATGTTACTAAGATTGTTTCAAGGGTTGGAACACCTATGTTATTAGATGGAAAAATGTTCAAATGGGGGAGAAGGGAATTTGTTAAAGCTTGTGTTAGAATTAATTTAAATACTAAATTGTCATTTGTAATTTGTATAGAAGGTATGAGTAGAAATTTTTTTTATAAAATTGAGTATGAAAGAAACAGCATACAGAGGATATTGCTCGATTTGAAAGCTACACCACCTAGCAGTAGCAGCAGTGTGACCAGGATATGGCCTGGTTGGGTGAGTAGTTTTCCTCTCTTTCCCGATACTTTCAACTACCACCATCTCCACCTGATCAGAGTTCTTCTTTCTAGTTTGTTAGTGCTTTTATTTCTGTGTGCGTATACTAAACTTTGTTTCTGTACTTTATTCTATTTTAGTGTTTTTCTTTCTTCCTCCTTTTTGTCATGTCAAAAGGGGGTGTAGTATGTTGTTTGTTTAGTATATTATTTGCTTAGTTTGTTGCTTAGTATGTCATTTTTTTGTGTTTTAATAGAATTTATTTTGTTCTACTTCTATACTATTTTTTATGTCTCATTTAAAAAAAGGAACAAAAAACAATTTCCTCGCTTTGAAAATTTCTTTTACAAGAATGTTTGCCATCATCCAAAAGGGGGAGATTGTTGCAAATTTGGGCCTAAATATAGTAGTTTTGATGATAACAAACATTACTATTTATTTACTACTACTATTCTTATATATATATTTTATTTTCCCTGCGCACTAACCTTTCAGATTCATAAGTTCACTTTGAACATCAATCAGCTCAAGATCAAGTAGACTAGGATTGAGTCAATCTGTAATTTCAATTCCAATGCATCTTCTTCTTGAGTCAAATGTACTGTGATGGATCATGAAGCTAAGTAACCTTACACATACACACTCAGGGGGAGAATTTTGGTGAGTTAGAGTTTTTGTTATTTTTGATCATATCGTACATGACGATTGTAAATCATCCTAGACGATCAGTTAAAAATATAAATTATAATTAGGGCATCCCTGATAATTAAGTTTGCTTAGCTAATCATCCTGGATGATTCTGATCATACAGGACGATTAGTACAGATTAAGACAGACAGCCGCCAATCATAATTTAGGCAAGATTTTATAATTCAAAATTTATTCTTATCGTACGTGATGATCTAGATCATCCTGGGTGATTCATTACAATCTTTCCTAAAATAATCCCTTGATTAGGAGACTAATTATGGTTAGAGTGATCAATTATAATGTACAGGATGATCTACTTAGATTGTCCCGAATGATCTTGTATATTTCATAGGATGATCTCCTATCATCCAAGAAGAAAATCATAATTTTCTTTTGATCATCTAGGAGATCATCCTAGACATCCTGAGAAGTTTGCGGGATGATTTGTCAATTTCCACCCATATTGAATTAATCATCCCAGATGATCGAATAATTATATTGGACGATATGTAAAAAATTCCTCTTCTAATCGTACAAAGTAAAGGTGATCATCCTGGCTAAAAGGGTGTTTTGTACTAATTATATAGGATGATCATCGGATCGTCTTGGATGATCTATGATGCCAAATTGAAAATCAGGGTTTTTTGAAAGCCTCCTATTTAAGTTTTCTTAATTGCTTATTAGAAAATCTTTTGCTACTGTTCTAACGTAAGAGGACTTAGAGAAGGATAAGGAGAGTTTGAGAGAGAGAGAGAGAATCTTGTGAGGGGGAGTTTATGTGGGGATTCACAAAGTTTGCTCCAAGCAAGGATTCGATCAACTTCTTCAATCTTAGTCCTTAATTCTTTGGTCGCTCTAGGGAGATGATCATCAGCATCAGATCCAGATTCTCTACCTACTTCAGGTGGAAGTAAAAGGATTGTCAGGTTCTCTACCTACTCCAGGATGGAGTAAAAGGATTCAAGGTACTCTACCTCACTGGGTTAGTGAAAAGATTTTGTAAGGGCTTCTCCATCTTATCGTGGGGGCAAAAGGAGAGACACTACTTTTAGTGTAATACTTGGAAAGGAGGTTTTCGGGGAGTGGATGTAGGTTAAATTTGACCAAACCACTATAAAATCTGGTGTGTTCTTTCTTATTACTTTTTCAGCATATTTATTTCAGCACTTTTCTGTGATTTAACCTGTGATTGAAAACTTCGATTATGTTTATTATTGTGAAATTATTTTTGCTTCCGCATCAAGTGTTATTATTTTATTTTAAAATAATTAAAAAAGACAAAAAGATTTTTCTTTTTATTTAAGAATTTTTAAAACACCAATTCATCCTTCCTCTTGGTTAGCCTCGGGCTAGTTCTTTAGGGTTTCATAACCCTCACAAACTTTCACTAGAGATTGCAAAACATCCCCTTGATAGGAGACTACATCCTAATAGGTCAAGTGGCCTATTAGAACCTAAAGGCGGGGAGGTGCTTAACAAGGTAGAGAAAGATTAATATGAATGCATATGAGCCTCAGTGAGCCCGAGCTTACTTCTTAAAATTATTAGATTCTCTGTTAGCTTAAAAGTTTTAATTTTGTTAAAATAGAAAAATTTTGAATCGTACCCTCATAAGCCTCCAATCGTTCCAAGCTAAAACAAAATATGATATGCAAGAAATAAAGCTAAAAAAATAAATCCTTTCTACTATACAATCAATTTAAATAAATTATATTAAATCAATTAAATTAAGTTCAAAGTTCATGTGGCAAGTGCCATTTAATATTACAATTTAGAATTTTATAGAAAGTAAAGTGGCCAGCTACCACTGATAACAACCCAAATTCTACTCCTAAGATATAAGTGACTTTAAGAATGTAATTCTTCTCGGTCTTCACTTCTTCGTCCTTCTATGAGCTCCTAGGATTTGTCGGGTCCAGATATCCAAGTGAAAAGAAACTCCTCACCAAATGGGTGTTTTCTTTTCTCCTTGGACTCTTAAAATCATTCAAATTTGGATCTCTAAATGAAAAGGAACTCTCCTCTATGGGATGATTTTTCTCTTAGGATTCCAACTTGAATGTATAACATCCCATCTCAAAATATTTTTATTGCACTTGGTTAAAACTTGAATACATCAAATTATATAGAAATCAAATAAAAAATATAGACTCAAGTAAAACCTGCAAGGTTATCCTAAGTAATTATATTTAAAATCAACATCCCAAGCAGTTATATATATCAAAATGTTTTAAATCTTTACCACAACCATACTTGTCCATGCCCTTTTAATTTAAAAGGTGAACTTATGCAAGCATAACACCTATAGAAAATCTATTAAATTGAAGCTTAATTTTATCCACTTTGCATTAATTTTTAGCCCTCTATAAACATGATCACCAGGAAAAGATTCTATTAGCATCCAGATTGTCCCTTACCTAAGGGTAATCTTGAAAGTGCGAATAAGTTGTTAGACTTATTGCTCACGTCCCTAGACTAACCAAGAGGGGGGTGAATTGGTCCTTTTAAAAATTTACTCTTTAGATTTTGAAAAATTTTATAGCTAATCGTACAGTATGATATTACTTCATACAGTACGAATAGAATTAATATTTGCTCTTTCCTTAAGCACAACAATTCAACCACAAAGAAAATAAACTGTAGAAATATAAAATGCGAAAAAGTAAATAGTGAACAGAAAACACCAGAATGTACAGTGGTTCGGCCAAACATGACCTACATCCACTCCATAGAGACTCCTTCTCTAGGTATTGCACTAAACTCAAGTGACTCTCCTTTTGTCCCCACAGTAAGGCGGAGAAGCCTTTACAAAATCTCTTCCACCAACCCAATGCGGCAGAGAACCGTCGTCCTTTTCACCCTCCAAGTGCGGTAGAGAACCGTCGTCCTTTTCACCCTCCAAGTGTGACAGAGAATCGTCATCCTTTTCACCCTCCAAGTGCGGCAGAGAACCATCATCCTTTTCACCCACCAAGTGCAACAGAGAACTGAAATCCTCTTGAACAACACTCTTGCAAAAGTCTCCAAGGAACTAGGAAGATGCTTGAAGAATAAGTAAAGAAAATCCTCACAATTGGATAACCTTGTAAATCCCCTCACAATTCTCTCTTGAAAGATCTCTCAATACTCACTCCCAAACACTCTCCCAATCACTCTCCTTTGACTTCTCAAAAGAATTTTTGCAGAAGGATCTTTCCTTCAGTCAGGTTTAAGATATTTATATACTTGGGACAAGAAGAACCGTCCAAAAACTGAATTTTTAAGTTTAATCCGTGCTAATCATCCCGTACGATCGACGATCATACCGTATGAATAGTTTAAAATATTGAACAATCCATCCCGTACGAACAATGAGATGATTCGAACAGAGCTCTTTGTACAAATAGTTCGTCCCGTACGAACCATTGGATGAACCGAATAGAGCGCTTCATACGAACATACCGTCCCGTACGAATACTTGCACGAACCGAATAGAGCGCTTCGTACAAACATCTTGTCCTAGACGAACCCTTGGATGATCCGAACAGAGCGCTTTGTCCGAATATACCGTCCCGTACGGACCCTTGGACGAACCCAATTTTGAGCTGTTCGTACAACAAAGACTCATGTAAGAATAGTATTCGTACTGTACGAACTTAACTAAGAAAACATTTCTTGCCATATGGGTTCGATATGGAGTATATATACTATAGATCGTCCTGTATGATATTCAAATCGTACTGTACGATCAGTTTAAAAAATTAAGTTTTTATTCCCCCATTATGTGTGTGTGCACAGTTATCCAACTTACAATCACACTCTCTCAGACTCAATAAAATTAAAATTTACCGACTTCATTTACAGTGAACAAATGAACTTGAAGTCTTCAGCAATCTAGAGTGTGAATTTCCTGAAAAATACTTTAGTACACACAACAAAAACTCAAATATTTATTTGGAGAAGAATAAAATAAATAATAAGCTTTTCTAATCATCAAAACATAACTTAGAGTAGAATTCACATGAATGAACAGATTTACTCAAATCATAACAATCTCCCCCTTTTTGATGATGGCAAAACAACTATTGTTTGAACTAACAAAAATAAAAATAATTCTTCTAAGCTTCCACTGAATGTATACTCCCCCTAAATAAAAAATCCCTAAGCTCCCCCTAAAGAAATGACTTATCCTAATCAAGATATACGAGGATAGAGAATCTAACATGAAATACACAAGGGAAGAGTAGGAAAAAGTAGGAATGATAACACAAGCACATACACACATATACAACACAAGCACATACACAAGAATACAAACAAAACAAAGACAAAAAATTACACAAACACAAATAACAAAAACTTATCAAGCAAACAAAGTCAGATAATGTTTAGTCATACCATTAGTCAAATATTAAAACTCTCCCCCTTTTGTCAACAGCAAAAAAGGAACACTCAAATTAGTTGAGAAGTGGAATAATGTTAAGTAAAGTTTAATTACAATATTCAAATCAGATGCAAAACATAAAGTCTCAAAAGTGTTAGATTGCATATTATATTAAGGAGAAGAAAAGTTGATCTAAAGTAGGAATGTATTAGACAGATTAGTAGTCTCAACTTTTGCACAAAAGATGAGATAATATTACCAAAATTCTAAGTCAAAAGTGACAATTATTGATTAGTGAACTTGGAGAAAAATGCGAAAGGAATGAATAATTGGCGACATTGCGCATCTTTTCAAAATGTAGGCTAATTTTGTGCCTTTTTCTAAATTTGGCGACATTGCGCATCTTTTATTGAATGACACACTTTGTGTGTCTTTTTACATTTGGTGACATTACGCATCTTTTATTGTATGGCATATTTTGTGCATCTTTTCAAGCTTTGCTTTGAATGTAAGATTCTTTCCAACAACACTATCTCTTGGTCACAAAAATAATAATGAACACATTGATATAGAATGTAAGAGTAATATTAAAACATCAAATATACATTAATTTAGACTAAATAATACATGTCTAAATAAGATAAAGTAAGATCTTCTAATCACACCCAATCATAACAAAATCTAAATATTTTTAAGAATTTAATGTTATGAATAGAATTTTTAATTGTAATATAAATTTAATTAACATTGTAGAATATTAATCAACTACAGTAGAGTGCTTTAAGAGTAGTATATTTTCAGTTAATAACACAGAAAGATATGCAGAATAACACTTGAACATTTTTCATTTCAGATTAGTGCAATTACAACATATAAGAACTAATAAAATATACACCAAAGCAAGTTTCCCGTTGCAGCACATACCAAATCATAAACTTACTAATCAACTCATAAAAATAACTAACAATAACCATAAAACATCAGACTAGCCAGTCAATGCAAGAGAATAACAAAGAAAACTACAATCACATCTATGCCAAAATAAACACAAGGAATGCTAAAACTCAGAAGGACCCTGATCTGGAGGAGGTGGCGGACTGCCAAACAAAGCAAAATAACTATTTAGCATAGTAATATTAGTGTTTACGGCATCAAATTGATCCCTAACCCATACTCTATCCTCCTTGAACTGATCATCTTGCCGCTTCAAATGCGCCTCCATATGATCAAATCTTTGATCCATTCTTTTAAAACGTTGAACCATATTCTGATAGAAATCTTGAGATGGTCTAGGTGCAGCTGTAGGTGCAGCTGTAGGTGTAGAAGCAGAAGCAGGTTCATCATCAGAGCTGTCAGCAATTCCGTCTTTCCCAAATAGCGCTCGAAAAGAAGCGTCAGTGAAGTAAAGTGGGAGTTCTGAAGGATGGACCAGATTGTATTTCTTCTCAAGGATATAGCAAATAATGTGTCCTAAAGCAATATTCTTCTTTCTTTTTACACTAGCCAGACCTATATCGGAGACATAGTAAATGTAATCTAGGATTAAATGTGCTTCATCTATAGGTTGGCCAGTCATAATCAGATATGTTGTTGAAGAAAGAAGTGGTGTCATATTTATCCGATCTCCCGCCTTAGGAATGATAGATGTCCTAAGCACGTGCTGGATTATTCGTGTATTCTGGTTTAAGGAGTCAACCCAGGAAACATGAGTGGGTGTGCTTACACCTCTAAGGACTTTATTCACATCGGACCAACTATTTTCAGGTCTAGCAGAAAAGGCGTGTGCACGTGTCCCATAGGTTCTCAAGTGAACATATTCCCCTAAATCCTCCATGGTTATCACAACTTTTTGCTTAAGGATATAAGAAGAAATGACAGAGTGATCCTAGTTGAATGTCATGTTGGCCAGGAACACATGAAAATGGTCCTTGTTAAAAGCATAGATCAAAGTCAAAAGAAAAGCAAATTGGGTGAAATCAAACAAAGGCATTACTGCAAAATAAATGTTTTCTTACAACAGAATGCGGGAAGGGGTCACCTTAGAAGCAGCGTACCTAAGATATGCTTCCTCATTCTCCTCACTCAGAAAGTTCTCATCCCAATTCCTCCTAGAAGTAGGACTCCTAGCAACACGTTCTCTCTTTCCACTGCCCGACATCTTCTCTCTAAGCTCTAAAGGGTTCTAGAAAGAAAGTGAAATGAAAGAAAATGACCCTCCTTTATATAGAAAAAACCTAAAATCATACAGTACGAACCAACTTCGTACAATATAAATTTGATTTCATCCGGGACGAACAAAAGTTTATCCGGGACGAACGAAAGCAGTCAAAATGAAACAATTTTTTGTAAACTGCTCGTTCCGAGGCATTCTTTCGTAATGGCTTTTTGACTTCCTGATCGTACATATGATGACGTGTTCGTACGGGATGATCAGAAAACTAAAGGTCGTTCAGTCGACGATTAGGTTCGTCCCTCATGCGAAACGACATGTGGATCGTACAGATGAATGACGTATTCGTACGTACGATCACCAATAATAACTGACACTAACCGTGATTCCTCCCACTTCGTACAGACGAAGTTCATGCACAATGATGTAATCGTACAGTACGATAAGGTCATCGTACAGTATGAATAGATAAATCAGATAAGCATTCGTCTCTCCAATCTTACATTATTTCTAACACTCAAATATAGAACAAAAAAAAAATTATTTTTCTTTTATAATACAACATAAAAATATAAATAAAACATAAAACACTAGAAAATAAATCACTTACAATGAACATACCAACAAATACATATAAATACACATTTGCATAAATTTCAATTAAGCATTTAAATCAATCACACCTAGCCTTATCCTTAACATGCTAAAAGTGTCAAAAGCTAAGGGTTTTATAAAAATATGTGTAAGCTGATCTTTTGTAGTGACATGATGTAGTTCAATTTCCCTTTTCGCTACATGATCTCTTATAAAATGATGCCTTATATCAATATGCTTGGTTCTAGAATGTTGAATAGGATTCTTTAAAATACAAATGGTACTAGTGTTATCACAAAAGATTGGAATGGTGCCAATTACAAATCCTAAGTCACTCAATTATTATTTCAACCAAAGCACCTGTGCTACACAACTCCCTAAGGCAATATATTCTGCTTCAGCTGTAGAAAGTGCTACTGAATTTTATTTTCTACTGGACCAAGATACTAATAAATTTTCAATGAATTGACATGTCCCAGAAGTACTTTTTCTATCCACTCTACAGCCTACAAAATTAGAATCTGAGTATCCAATAATATCAAAGGAAGAACTATTCTTAGGATACCAAATCCCTAAATTTTGAGTTCCCAGAAGATATCTTAAAATCCTTTTCACTGCTGTCAAATGTGATTCCTTTGGATCAGCTTGAAATCTAGCACATAAGCAAACGCTAAATATAATGTCAGGTCTGCTAGCAGTCAAATAAAGCAAAGATCCAATTATTCCTTTAAACTTCTTTTGATCAACATATTTTCTCTTAGGATCCTTATCTAATAGTACTGAGGAACTCATGGGTGTAGTTACTGGTTTAGCATTATCCATTTCATACTTTTTGAGGATTTCCTTAACATACTTAGATTGACAAAGAAAAGTTCCTTCCTCACTTTGCTTTATGCTAAAACCAAGAAAATAACTCAAATCACTCATCAAACTTATCTCAAATTCACTACTCATTATCTTTGAAAATTCATCACATAAAGTTTTATCAGTTGATCCAAAAATAATGTCATCCACATATATTTATACAATGAGTATTTTATTTCCAATTCTTTTAAAAATAGAGTGGTGTCCACACTTCCTTTAACAAATGATCTATTTAATAAGAAAGTGTTTAACCTCTCATACCATGCTCTAGGTGCCTGTTTTAGTCCATATAATGCCTTTTTTAATTTGAAAACATGATTAGGATATTTAGAATTTTTAAAACCTGGAGGTTGCTCAACATAAACATTCTCTTCTATCACCCCATTCAGAAAGGCACTTTTAACATCCATTTGGTACAATTTAAAGTCTTTAAAACAGGCAAAGGCTAACAAAACTCTGATTGCTTCAAGTCTTGCTGCAGGGGCAAATATCTCCTCAAAACTAATTCCTTCAATTTGATTATACCCCTTAGCTTCTAATCTAGCCTTATTTCTCACAACAACTCCTGAATCATTTATTTTGCTTTTGAACATCCACTTGGTTCAAACTACACTTTGATCTATTGGCCTTTTAATTAACTCTCAAACATTATTTATTATGAACTGATTCAACTCTTCTTGCATGGCCAAAATCCAAAATTCATCCAAAGTGCTTATTCTATGTTAGTGGGTTCAATCATTGAAATAAACGCTGAATGATTTACTTCTTTCCTCAAACCATGCCTAGTCCTAACTCCTTCACTTGGTTCTCCTAAAATCAACTCTTTAGGATGACTCCTTACAAATTTCCAATCTCTAGGTAATTGATTTTCTTCTTCTTTTTCAACCCTTTCTTCAAATTTTTGATCTTCAAGTTTTTGGGTTAATACCTCAACCTCATCTTCATCCAACTTAGACCCTTTACTATCATAAGATTCATCAAAAACAACATGTGTGGTCTCCTCAACTACTAATGTTCTTTTATTAAAAACTCTATAGGATTTTCCAACACTTGAATAACCTAGAAAGATTCCTTCATCAGATTTTGGATCAAATTTTCCTAAGAGAGTTTTATCATTATTATGAATGAACACTTTTCATCTAAAAATAGGTAGATGTGAGTGGTTGGGACTCCTACCTTTAAGAAATTCAAAGGTTGTCTTATTTAATTTAGATCTTATGTACACCCTATTCAACACATAGCACGCCGTGCTAACTGCTTCAGCCCAAAAATATTTTGGAAGTGAATATTCTGCCAACATTGCCCTAGCAGTTTTAACTAATGTCCTGTTCTTTCTTTCTACAACTCCATTCTATTGAGGTGTCCTAGAAGCTGAGAAGTTATGTTCAATTCCAAGAGATTTACAAAAATCATTAAACATTTCATTTTCAAATTCTCCCCCATGATCACTTTGGATAGTAACTCTTTCAAAACCTAGTTTCCTCTGAATCCAAGTGGCAAAATCTCTAAACTCTTCAAATGATTCACTCTTATGATTCAAAAATCTAATCCAGGTGAATCTAGAATAGTCATCCATAATAACATACCCAAATCTTTTTCCTCCTAGACTTAAGGTACTAACAGGTCCAAATAAATCGATGTGAAGAATTTCTAAGGGCTTGCTAGTCCTAATTTTCTTGATTGAATTGAAAGAGGATCTCACTTATTTTTTTAATTGACATGCATCACACAAGTGATCTTTAGTGATGTCTAATTTGGGTACACCTCTAACTAGTTGCTTTTGAGTGATTTTCCTAAGATTTCTCATACTAGCATGACAAAGCCTTCTATGCCACAACCAAGATTCATCAGATACAATTTTCAAACAAGATTTTAAATCTAGCATGTAAATATTATTAACTCTATCACCATTCAAAATAACAGTTCCATTTAGACTGATAACATAACTAGTATGCAAAAACTTTATATAATAGCCCTTATCACACAATTAACTTATGCTCAACAGATTGTGTTTCAAACCTTCAACCAACAGTATATTTTCAATCATAAAGTTTCTAGAATTTCCAATTATACCTGTACCTACCACTCTCTTGATAGTATTATCTCCAAGTGTAACCTTGCCTCCATTCCTGGCTTCCAGTGATATAAATTAATTCGTATCTTCAGTTATATGCTTTGAGCAGTCGCTGTCCATGTACCAAATACTCTCATGAGGTCTTGTGTGAGAGCGTGCCTGCAAAATAATAAAATGTTAGTCTTGGAAACCCAAACAAGTTTGGGTTCTCCTCTTGACAATTTTAAACCAGATGCATGTGTGATATGCTGTGATTTATGCACCTTAGGTCTCCACACTAAATGTGTTCTATATTTAAGTGTACAAGTGTGGGAAATATGTCCTAAATTTCCATAAGAAAAATACTTTATTCCTGAAAAAGGATTCACCAATCTATTCTTCCTGAAAATTTTCTTCTTAGATTTTGAACCAGTGGTCTTGTAGTAGGACTCATGAAAATCTTCAAGTTTAGGTGGATTTCTATTTTCCTTAAGTGCTTTTAACTGAACTTTAAGATAAGCATTAGCACCTTCTAGAATCAAATTGTCAATCTTCAACTCATGCTCTCTAGTATCTGATTCATCCATATAAGTCTTAAAATCCTTTTCAAGTTCCATGTGAGATGATTTTAAAAGATTTTGCTGTTTGTTTAAATCATCAAACTCATCCAACAAAGTTATGTGGTTTCTATCAATTAATGCATGATCTTTCCTAAGGATCTCATATTCTTTCTGCAGCTCTAAATAATCCAAATTTAATTTAGCATGTAGTTTTTTTAGTTTTCTATATGCTGTATGTATGCGTTCAGAAACTTCAAATAGTATTTTATAGCTTAAGTCACATATCTCTTCTTGATCTGATTGATCAAGTTTATCATCCATTAAGCACAAATTTATGACTTCCTCTTCTGGTGCAGTTTTTGAAGAATCTGAAGCTGAGTCCGCCCAGAAAGCTCGTTGTACTCTCTTTTTACCCCTTCTGTCCTTTGGTTTCTCCTCGGCCTTCTCCTTGCTAAGATTTCCTTTGAGATTGGGGCATTCTATCTTTATGTGTCCTGGCTTCCTGTACTCATAACATATAACTTCATTAGAAGCCTTAGTATTCTTTTGGAACCTTCCTTTGTTCCACTGTTGGCATCTTCTCTGCTTCCTTTTTAGGAAACTTCTGAATTGCCTTGTCATCAAGGCAATATCCTCTTCATCCTCAGGTGGTGACTGATCACTTTCAGAATCGTCCACCTTCAAAGAGATATTCTTCTCCTTTCTATTCTCACCTGTATCAATCTATCTTTGAGTCACAGATTGCTCGTAAGTAATTAGTGATCCAAGAAGATTATCAACAGAATAAATATTCAAATCTTTAGATTCTATTATTACAGTTATCTTTGCATCATATGCAGTAGGTAAATAACAAAATATCTTGTTAACTTTTTCTACATTTTTCAACTCCCTACCCAAACCATGCAATGAAGTGGCTATGTGTGTAAAATATATGTACATGTCTGAGATTGATTCATTCAGTTTCATATGAAATAGTTCATAGTCGTGCAAGAGAATGTTCAATCTAGTTTGCTTCACTTCATTTGTACCTTCATAAGTAATGCAAAGCCTATCCCAAATTTCCTTTCCTGATTTACATGTCGAAACACGCATGTAGTCTTCTGATTTTAAAGCACAAAAGAAACTATTCAAACACTTAGCATTTAGTTGTGCTAACTCACGTTCTTCTATAATCCAGTTTGTAAAAGGTGTTTGAACTCTTATTCCTTCTACAATTCTAGTAGGTTCTGTATAACCATCCTGAACTAACATCTACATGCGATAGTCTAGAGATTGTAGAAATGTAGACATGCGAGTTTTCCAAAAATCAAACGGAATATTGTCAAACAAAGGTGGTCTAGTGATCGAGTAACCTTCCATAGTATTTCTATTTTCAAAATTAGTCATGATCGAATTTCAAAAAGTATTTATAACAGTTATTTTTTATAAAGTTCCAAGAGAGGTAGGTCTACAATGGAAGCCATACATTTATTAAGAGGTTTGATGGAGAAATATAGAGAGAATAAGGAGGATTTACATATGATATTTATTGATTTAGAAAAAGCATATGATAAAGTTCCAAGAGAAGTGCGATGGAGAGTTCTTGAAAAGAAAAGAGTTAATAACGCTTATATTCAAATCATTAAAGATATGTATGCAGGAGCTATTACTTGTGTTCAAACACAAGGTGGTTTGACCAAGTATTTCCCTATTTCGGTTGGATTACATCAAGGATCAGCCTTAAGCCCATATCTTTTTGCTTTAGTCATGGATGTTCTCACTAGACATTTGCAAGAGGATGTACCTTGGTGTATGCTTTTTGCTGATGATATTCTTCTTGTTGATAAGACTAGAGAGGGAGTTGAAGGTAAACTAGAATTGTGGAGGTCAACTTTAGAGTCTAAAGGTTTTCGCTTGAGTAGATCTAAAACGGAATATAAGGAGTGTAATTTTAGTAATAATAGACCTAGTGAGGGCATTGTGACTTTGGCCGATCAAGTCATTAATAAGAGTACACGTTTTAGATATCTTGGATCTATTGTTCAGAGTGATGGTGATATAGATGGGGATATTATCAGCAGAATCCAAGTTGGATGGTTGAAGTGGAGGAATGCATCAGGCTTATTGTGTGATAGAAAAGTACCTCTCAAACTTAAGGGAAAATTCTATAAGATGGTGGTGAGACCTGCAATGCTTTATGGTGCCGAATGTTGGCCATTGAAAGAGAAGCATAATTCTAAGTTAAGTGTTGCAGAGATGAGGATGCTCAGGTGGATGAGTGGCTTTACCCTTAGAGATAGGATACGAAATGAGCATATTCGTGAAAAGGTTGGAGTAGCTCCAGTGGAAGATAAGATTAGAGAGAGTCGCCTTAGATGGTTTGGTCACGTAAAACGGCGGCCTCCCGATGACCCGGTTAGGAAAGTAGAGGTCTTAGATTTGACTTATGTTAAGAAAGGTAGAGGTAGACCTAAAAAGACTTGGTTAGAAAATATTAAAAATGATCTTTCTTTATTAGATTTAAACGAGAATTTGACTTTTAACAGGACACAATGGAGAAAAAGGATTCATGTAGCTGACCCCACGTAGTGGGATAAAGGCTTGATGTTGTTGTTGTTGTTGTATTTAAAACAGTTATTTTTGAAATTATCTCTGATACTACTTTAAAGTATGAATAAGTTGTTAGACTTATTGCTCACATCCCTAGACTAACCAAGAGAGGGGGTGAATTGGTCCTTTTAAAAATTTACTCTTTGGAGTTTGGAAAATTTTAAAGCAAATCGTACAGTACGATCTTACTTCGTACAGTATGAACAGAATTAATATTTGCTCTTTTCTTAAGCATAGTAATTCAACCATAAAGAAAATAAACTACAGAAATATAAAATGCGAAAAAGTAAATATTGAACAGAAAACACTAGAATTTATAGTGGTTTGATCAAACACGACCTAAATCCACTCCCTAGAGACTCCTTCTCTAGGTATTGCACTAAACTAAAGTGACTCTCCTTTTGCCCCCACAGCAAGGCAGAGAAGCCTTTACAAAATCTCTTCCACCAACCCGGTGCGGCAGAGAACCGTCATCCTTTTCACCATCCAAGTGCGGTAGAGAACTGTCATCCTTTTCACCCTCCAAGTGTGGCAGAGAGCCATTGTACTTTTCACCCTCCAAGTGCGATAGAGAACCGTCGTCCTTTTCACCCTCTAAGTGCGACAGAGAATCGGAATCCTCTCGAACAACACTCTTATAAAAGTCTCCAAGGAACTAGGAAGATGCTTGAAGAACAAGTAAAAGAAATCCTCACAATTGGATAACCTTGTGAATCACCTCACAATTCTCTCTTGAAAGATCTCTCAATAGTCACTCCCGAACACTCTCCCAATCACTCTCCTTTGACTTCTCAAAAGAATTTTTGCAGAAGGATCTTTCCTTCAGTCAGTTTTAAGACATTTATAAACTTAGGACAACAAGAACCGTCCAAAAACTAAATTTTCAAGTTTAATCCATGTCGATCGTACCGTACAAATAGTTCAAAACATTGAACAATCCATCCCATACGAACAATGAGACAATTCGAACAGACGGCTTCGTACGAACAGTTTGTCCCGTACGAACCATTAGACGAACCAAACAGAGTGCTTCATACAAACATACCATCCCGTACGAACACTTGCACGAACCGAACAGAGCGCTTCATACAAACATCTCGTCCTGGATGAACCCTTGGACGATCCGAACAGAGGGCTTCGTCCGAACATACCGTCCCGTATGAACCCAATTTTGAGCTGTTTGTATAGCAAAAACTCATGTACGAATAGTATTCATACTGTACGAACTTAACTTAAAAAAAATTTCTTGCCATATGGGTTCTATATGGAGTATATATACTATAGATCGTCCCATATGATATTTAAATCATACTGTACGATCAGTTTAAAAAATTAAGTTTTTACACCCCCATTGTGTGTGTTTACACAGTTATCCAACTTACAATCACACTCTCTCAGACTCAATAAAATTAAAATTTATAGACTTCATTTACAGTGAACAAATAAACTTGAAGTCTTCAGCAATATGGAGTGTGAATTTCCTGAAAAATACTTTAGTACACCCAACAAAAATTCAAATATTTATTAGGAGAAGAATAAAATAAATAATAAGCTTTTGTAATCATCAAAACATAACTTAGATTAGAATTCACATGAATGAACAGATTTACTCAAATCATAACAAATCTAACACTCATCATATTAATGAAAGTTCGATAGGGATGTTAAGCTCTGATGAACTAGTCCTGAGGCTAACCAAAAGGGGGGTGAATTGGTTATTTAAAAATTTGTGAGCAACAGAAAAAATCTTTTCAATAATTTGTAGCGGAAATAAGTAAATACAGAAATGAAAAGATCAACCACAGATTTCACCCAAGCAGATAATAATAGAAAAATAAAGTGTAGAAAATAATCAGAAGCAGGTAGAGAATCTGAACTCCTTTCGCTTCCTCCTGAAGCAGGCAGAAAACTCAAACTCCTTTTGTTTCCTCCTGAAGCAGGAAGAGAACCTGACCTCCTTTCGCTTCCTCCTGAAGCGGGGAGAGAACCCGGATCTTCTTACGAACGATCCTCCCATAGAAAAAACCGACAAGATGAGTGACGACGAATGGAGAAGATGACTCTAATCCTTGCTAGGAGCAACCTTTGTGAATCCCTCAAAAAATCCCACTCACAAGATCCTCTCTCTCTCTCGAACTCTCTCTCTCTAGGGTTTCTCTGTAAAGAAAAGTGGCAAAAGATTTTTCTTGTTGGAAGAAAAGAACTTTTATAAGAGGGCTAAAAAATTGCCTTAAATCTCAACTGGTCGGCCAATATCATCCAGGATGATCGATAGATCATCCTGTACGATCAGTTTAAAATCACCCATTTCAGCCTGGACGATCTGGCGCTTCTAGACAATTAGTAGAAAAAGTTGTTCAGATCGTCCCGAACAATTCTGTGATTGTCCGGGCAGATTAGTGTAAATTCAGGAATTTCGTCCAGAAGATCGCTCTGGTCGTCTAGAGGAACTTATGCTGGACGACCTCAAAATGACTTAATCGTCAAGGATAATATAGATATCGTCATGTATGATTAGTTCAAAAAGTGTCAAAATCGTCCTGATCAGCGCTCAGGACGTACAGGTGAAACACGCTGGACGGTTAGGATTTTTAACACATCGTCCCGTACGATCCTGCGATCATCTAGGACGATATGATCGAATCAATCAGACCTTAATTACTTTCCTTAATCACCAGACTAATTTAGGCATGATTGCAATGGATCGTCCAAGATGATACAAATATCGTCTAGGATGATCAGATCAAATCTCTAAAAATAAAACTTGCCTAACTTGATCTAGCAGCTAAGAATTTCTTATTTGAGCCTATCGTCTCGTACGATGGTTGGATCGTCCAGTACAATCAACTTAATCAGACAGACTTAACTTGGTCGCCCTAATTAGGGTTTCTGTTTTTATTGGATCGTCTAGGACGATGTGAATATCGTCCAGGACGATCTGAACAAAAATTTAACAGAAACTCTAATTCACTCAAGCTCTCTCCCTGAGTGTGTGTGTGCAAGGTTACTCAGCTAAGGGATCAGTTACATAGCATTTGACAGACTAACTCGAGCTTGGACCGGCTTAAACTTATAATTGAACCTACGTACCTGAAAGATTAAACAGGCAACCAGAGATAAAAATGTTTGCTATCATCAAAATCATAATCTTTAAAACCAGATTTGCAATAATTAATTCACAGATTGTAGAAATTAAGTAAACAATCAAGCAATTATATCAACCTGTATATAGTAAAAACTCAAAAAACTTGACACACAATAGCAAGAAAGTAAAATACCAGCCTTGCTTAAAACTAGAATTGATTGTCCTAGCAAATCATTTAAAGTATGTAAACACTACAGGAAAACTGTCTGTTACCGTCGGACTTTCCGGTGGATGGTATTCGCTGGAAACTAGCGACGCAATTACCGGTGGATTTGTCACCGGAAATTGTGCGATGGAATTTTTGGTGGATTATCCGTCACTTCTTTACCGGCGGATAATACGCCGTAATTGCACAAGAAAAGTTTCATTTTCTGACGCAATATCGGCTGAAAATTACCGGCGGTCGTACCGGCGTATTTTCCGCCGGCTTACTTAAACTCGATGAACTATAACCGGCAGATGTTCCACCGGTAATATTTCTGACGGAGTATCAGACGGAAAATCTGCCGGTAAAGGCCCTATTTTGAGCCATCCCGTGCCTGGTTCCTCATTCTCGTCTCGTTCGGCTTTTGTGTTCGATTCCGCTCCGACGATGTATTCCGCTCTGATGACGTATTTCGTTCCTTCGACGTCAGTGGACCGGCAGACTCTCCTTCTCCGACGACGCTCCGATGACACTCTGACGACGTTCCTTCGTCACTAGGTTTCACTCCTTCGATGATGTTTCTTCGGAATTGAACACGGTTTCGCTCCTTCGACGACGTTCCTTGGTGTGGAGGTAACACTCTCTTTTCTTTAGTCATGGATGTTCTTACTAGATTGTACACTTGTGTGATATTATTAGTAGAATTCGAATTGGATTGTTGAAGTGGAGGAATGCATTGGGCTTGTTGTGTGATAGAAAAGTCCCCCTCAAGATTAAGGGCTGTTTGGTAGAACCTAGGATTTCATTTAAGTAGGATTTTATAAATTCTCTAAATCTGGATTTACCAAATAATTTACCAAATCCTAAGGGGGTTAAATCCTAAAAACTGTTTGGGGAGTTTACTTAAGTGGGTCTAGGGCAACGAGAGGGATTTGGCCAACCAAACCATCCCATGTAGTATGGTGTAGAATATTGGTCATTAGAAAATCCGGTTTTACAACGTAGCTTTCGTAGGAATGTCTAAGAGCAGGGAGATGGACTCCCATGGTCAGTAGAATTTTGAAAATCTGATATTTAGAGCGAATCAGGGGAATTTTTCGTCTCTAGAGGATTTCGTTTATCGTAAGAATTGGATTTGCATTTTAGGCCGTTTGGATGGATTTCACCCAAATCCGGCCGAAATCTGCATACCAAACAGCCCCTTAAGGGGAAATTCTATAAGATGGTGGTTGGATTTATAATACTTTATGGTGTAAAATATTGGCCATTAGAAGAGAAGCATAATATTAGGTTAAGTGTTATAGAGATAAGGATGCTCAGGTGGATGAGTACGTGGTTTGGTCACTTAATTAAAATGATTGCCTTCTGAGCAGGCTAAGAGTCTTTGTATATTTCTTCAATAAATTTAATATATCCATATTATATGTAGGTTATATTATGGATATCAGAACTCAAAGAAGTTGGATGTATAATCGATTGGCGCAAGGAAGAAAGATATTAACCGATGAGTTCATAAGAGGGGTGAATATTTTTATTCAGACAGCTTTTCAACTGCCCAACTTCATCAAAGATGGAATGATTCATTGCCCATGTTCTAAACATAAAAATTAGGTCTACCTAAGCCCAGATGATGTTACTATTGATCTATATCATCGAGGCTTCATGCCAGAATATTGGTATTGGACTTCTCATGGTGAGTATGAACCACATTTTGATTCTCGATGTGGCCCATCGACAAGTGCTACTATAGGTGAGGAAGAGCATATCATACCTAATCTTGAGGACTTAATTCATGATGCAAGTGGAGCATAATTTCAACAGTATACAGAAGCTAATCCTGAGTCACCAAATAAGGAAGCTTAAAATTTTTATGATCTACTGCATGCTTCTCAACAACCAATATGGAAGGGTTGCACTACTCACTCAAAGTTATCCATTGATGTTAAGATATTAAGCATCAAGACAGAATATAATGTCCCCCGTGAATGTTTTAATCAATTCATTGGGCTGCTCAAAGAAATCAATCCGGCAGATAATATAATTCCTACAGATTTATATCAGACTAAGAAGCTAGTTTCCAAGCTTGGTTTGACATACACAAAGATAGATTGTTGTGTCAATGGATGCATGTTATTCTATAAAGATGATCAATCAAAAATTGCATGCCGTTATTACAATGCACTAAGATTTAAATCAAAATCTATCACGAAAAGAAAGCTGAAGGAAGTGCCAGTTAGTAGGTTATTTTACTTACCCATAATTCCTAGACTGCAATGGTTATATGCATCCATGAGATCTGCTGCACATATGAGATGGCATAAAGAACATATCTCACAAGAAGGTTTTATTACACATCCGTCAAAAGCAGATGCCTGGAAACACTTCGATCGTACAAATCCCACCTTCGCCTCAGAATCAAGAAATGTAAGATTAGGTTTATGTGTAGATGGTTTTACTCCATGTAGCCAGTCTGCTTCCCCTTACTCATGTTGGCCTGTGATACTCACTCCATACAATCTTCCTCCAGAGTTGTGCATGATAACTTCTTATATATTTTTGACGCTTATCATTCCAGGGCCACACAATCTAAAAGCAAAGATTGATGTATTCCTTCAACCATTAATTGATGATTTGAATTTATTATGGGAAGAGGGAATAAGTACATATGATATCTCCACCAAACAGAACTTCATTATGCGAGCAGCATTACTTTGGATAATTGGTGATTTTCCCGCATATGGTATGCTCTCAGGTTGGAACACTTCTGGAAAATTAGCTTGTCCACATTGTATGGAATATACAAAGTCATTTACTTTAAAGCACGGAGGGAAGAACACTTGGTTTGACTATCATCGCATGTTCTTACCTACAGATCATCCTTTCAGGCGAAATAAGGTTAGTTTTATCAAAAATAAAATGGTTATGTCGCCACCTCCTCCAAATTTAATTAGTGAAAAAATATTTGAAATAGTAAGTTCCATGCCCACAATAGTGGATTCTCCAACATTAGCTGATTATAAATTGTCAGGGTATGGTGTCAACCACAATTGGACCAAGAAAAGTATATTTTTGCCATTACCATATTGGAGGACAAACTTGATCAGACATAACTTAGACGTGATGCATATAGAGAAAAATGTCTTTGATAATATATTTAATACAGTCATGGACATCAAAGATAAATCTAAAGATAACATAAAAGCAAGGATGGACTTAAAGGAGATTTGTAGGAGGAAAGCATTACAATTGAAGGATGGTGGGAATGAAAAAATTTTAAAACCAAAAGCTCCTTTTACCTTGACTTTAGAGCAGAGACGAGCTGTTTGTGAATGGGTCAAGAGTTTACGGGTACCTGATGGATATTCTTCAAATCTAAGCAGATGTGTTGACATTAGAATTGGGAGATTATTTGGTATGAAGAGTCATAACTGTCATATCTTTATGCAATGTCTGCTACCAACTGCCTTTAGTTATCTGCCGGATCAAATTTTAAAGCCTTTGGTCGAGCTTAGTATCTTCTTCAAAGATTTATGCTCCTCAAAACTAAATGCAGAGCACTTGATTCTTATGGAGCAGCATATATCTTTTATTCTTTGTAAACTTGAGAAGATATTTCCTGTAGGTTTCTTTGACTCTATGGAGCATCTTCCCGTGCATTTACTATATGAAGCTAGAGTTGGTGGACCTGTTCAGTATCAGTGGATGTATCCGTTTGAGAGATATTTAAATAAACTTAAGAAGACTGTTAAAAACTAAGCACATCCTGAAGGCTCAATATGCGAAGCATATTTAATGTACGAGACAACCCAGTTTTGTTCGTATTACTTTGAAATAGCCTCACAATCAAGTCAGAGCACTGCACCTGAAAAAATGGCTCAATCCTCAAACTTATCTATATTCAAAGAAAATGGTGAACCCTTAGGCGCTAGCACAATGCGTTATTTGACTGATAAGGAGATGCAAGTTGCCACTTTATATATCTTGCTGAACTGTGATGAAGTTGAGTCATATCTCGAGTAAGTATTAATAAGCTTGCTCATAAATTTATTACTCATGAATTCAATCTAAATCTTAATATATATTTACATGAGTTTTATTAATAGTTTGAACACAACAAAACAAGTAGAAGTACAAAAGATAGTGGAAACAGAATTCCCTATTTGGTTTAAAAATACGGTACATATTATGATAATTCATTTCAATTAATGTCTTTAACTAGTTAATTATTTTACTAATGACATTTCACCTATTGATTAGGTGCACACTCAAGATAGTATTTTATAAAATAATGGGCTACTTGATCTAGCTTGGGGACCAAATAGAGCTGTGAAGTGTTATCAAAATTTTTTAGTTAATGGTTACAAATTTCAAACAAAGTTTTGGTGTGAAGATAGAAAAATAGAGAATTTTGGTATATGTGTAAAAGGGAATACCCATACAGGTGATGATTCTGAGTACTACGGGGTATTACAAGAAATAATACAGTTGGAATATCCTGGACATGGTAATAATGTGTATCTATTCAACTGTGAGTGGTTTGATCCAGTATTGAATAGAGGTACAAGAATACATCCAGTTTATGGTATAACAGAAGTTAAGCGGGGTAGGAGATATTCAAAGTTCGATCCATTCATCATCGCTAGTCAGGCAAGCCAAGTCTACTTTCCTAATTACCCGAGTAGAGTACGAGGCAAACAAGATTGGCTCATAGTTATGAAGACCAAACCTAGGGGAGTTATTGAGAAGACTACTTCAATACCACTACCACATAAGGAAGAGTTTATGTCAAACATGAAAGATCTTGCTTACGATGTGGACTATCAAATTACAACTACTGAGAGTGAGTTGCAGTTAGAGGAATTAGATTTAAATCTAGAGAACATTCATGATGAATCTGATAGTGGTACAGAAGTTTGATCATATGAAAGTGAATCATCATAAGGTATATAATTTATTATTGTACTTGTATTTATTTAATTACTGCTTTATGTTTAATTAAAATTTTGTTGTGCTTGTATTTATTTAATTACTGTTACTAATATTTCTTAAATTTTTGTGCAGATGGCTTCAGGTGATGACCCTCAGAGAGGAATGATAAAGAATATATTTGGTAGGCGCAAGAAGGTTACAGTTGGCGGCTCATCCAGCAGGCCTGTACGTACTGAGAGCACCTCTTCATCTCAGCCTGCTACCCAGAGTCAGCCTAGCCCGCCTTTACCTACTCTTGGAGCTAGTAGCCCACAGACGTTCTACTCACCAGACCTACACTTACCTTCCCCTGATGTCACACAGAGTACTCTTTTCTACCCCTACTTCCCACCCCCACCTCCTCATAGTGGCCCTCTTTCATATCCATATCCATATCCATATGCACCATACGTCCCACCACCATATCAGACCACTACAGCACCACCTTAGCCCGCAACAGGTGGACCTTCCACCCCAGCTGCACCAGAGCAGGCGACAGAGGGTCGCATGTTGATTGAACCTGAGTGTGACACGTATGTATTAATTATATTTCAGCTATGCAAATAAAATTGATTTAATTTTTTTGACAATTAACATATTTTTTTCAGGTTTTATCCATCAAAGCAGCCAATACATAAAATACGGGACATAATCCGGAGTAGATACGATGCTCCTTATCTTTCTTGGCAGAAAGTCCCAAAGGAAGTACGGAACATGTGGTTCAGAGAGTTTGAGGTTTGTAATTAATTTAAAATATTATGTATTATATATTTTATTTGCATAAGTTAACAAAAATATATATTCTTTATTGTATATTTTTAAATGCAGAAAGATTTTTGTTGGCTGCCACAACATAATGATAGAATTAGAAAGAATTTTGAGAAACGTGGCTCGAATCGCATGCGAGACATATTTACAGATCTTAGAAAGTCAAGCGAGCGACCACTTTGGATGGCTGAGAGTGTATAGGCAGAGTTGAGCGCTGCTTGGAGTAGCCCAGACTATAGCAGGAAGAGGGATCAAAACAGACAGAACAGAGCTTCTGATGTTGGGGGCTTGGGCAGTTCCCTTCATACTGGGGGTTCTGTTCCACATACTGAGCATAGAAGATGTCTGGTAAGAAATTTTAAAATCTTTTAATAATTTTCTTTAATAAGAATACTAATATATGTATGTTACAGAAAGCGGTGTTGGGTAGAGAACCTACTCTTGTTGAATTACAAAGTCATACCTACAAGCAACAGGAGGACCAGTGATGGGTTGACGAGCGTGCTAGGAAAGCCTTTGTAAGTATATAAGTTCATTTTTTGTAATGTTATCTAAAAATTGCTTAATTCTTTATTCACTTTCATAGGAGGAGTATACACGGATTCGAGAGAGCCAGACTGCAGCAGGTGAAGGTTCTTCTGGCGGATCAACTGAATATTCTGACTACCGCACTTGGTCGCAAGCGGTAGGAGGAATGCAGCACGGCAGAGTATACAGGTTAGGCTCGCAGGCTTATGCATATAAAGGGCAGGCATCTAATGGCTACAATTTTTCATCTAGTACCCAAGAGTCTTTATATACCCAGCAGATAACTGCCCTTACAGTTGAGCTAGAATAGGTACAGAAAGACCAAGCTGATTGGCAGATGTAAATGCAGCAGCAGATAGAGATACAGCAGTAGATGCAAATCTAACAAACTCAAATGTTAGAAGAAATGCAAAGGATGAGGGCACAGATGAGCAATGGGAAGAGTACAGCAGCTGAGGAGGAAATGGATTCAGACTAGATGTTTTTTATTCATTTTACGGATGTGGACATTTATATTTGTGTTTTGGACATATTTTGTAATATAATTGGGGATATTTGAATCTGTTGAGTATGTGTTTTGAACATTGTTACATTGTTTATATAGTGTATTGTCTATTATGTTGTGGACATTATTGTGTATATTTGTTTTGTATATGTTTTGTTTGCAGGTTGTGGAAATCCAATTTTAGAGGGAAGAAGGTTGTTTTTGTCAATGCTACAGGTTTCCGGCGGATAATGTTTTTGTCAATGCTACAGGTTTCCGGCGGATTATCCGCCGGAAATGGTGCCGGTAATACGATATATCGAACGTTCCGGCGGATTATGTGCCGGACATTTCCGGCGCTTAGTCCGCCGGAAAGTCCGACGGTAATAGTGACGTCGGTTTGTTGCGGCGTATAATCCGCCGGTATTACTGACGGATATTTCCGCCGGCAATACCGGCGGATCATACGCCGGAAACTAATAACATAATAACGTCATTTTTTTTGTTATTTTTCGTCGGAAATACGCCAGGAAATCCGCCGGAAATATTACCGACGGATTAAATATTTAAAGTTAATTTTAAGATATATTTTTAGTATTGAGTGATTACTATCTTTGTTAAACCATGTCCATGAAGTTATTTCACCATCTTTGAGACTAATTTAATAGCCTCGTAGGCACGGGTTAGTAGTAGTAATCGGTATTAATTAATTTTATTGATTAAAGGTTAATATTTGATAAATTTTAAATAGAGTTGATTGATTACTGGTTTTAATGTTGGATTAAAATTTTATGAAATTTTAAATTAAATATTGAATTTCTGAAATTTTTTGAATTATTTAACCTATTAAATTAAGAGGTCAAAATTTGACTTTTTAAATTAAAGCGAAGTCAGGAATATTAAGATTTTTTTTAAATATTAGACCTTAAGATAAGTAATTAGACTCTAAGTTTAAAGGAATTGGATTTTTCTATATTTAGTTATGAATTTTTAAAGTTTAAGTTAAAATTTGACTCAAGGATGACCAAAAAGTTGACTTTTTAATTTTGAAAATTTTCTGGTGGTTCTTATTTTTAATAAATATTATAACCCAAATGGAGTCCAATGCCTTTGAGTTTGCTCAATTTAAAATTTTTTAAAATTAGTTATAAATTTTCAAGAAGTTTTAGTTTTAATTGAATTATTTAATTAATACTTTTAGTGATGTGAATTCAAACTAATTCCAAACTTCGTAAAATCACCTCCAAAGGTCAGAAATGATCTAATGGGGTGTTTTCAAGTGTTTGAGAATTTTTAATTATTTTTAATGAATTAAATTAATTAAATATTAATTTTCATTAAAATTTAAATTAAGCTTAAAATTGAAGTCCAGTCATGGGCTTTTAATTTTTTCTCATTAAAGATTGAATTTTGATCAATTTGATATATTATTTATAATTTTAGGACTGATCTACCTGCTTCAAAGAGAGTTACCATATCCGTTGTTTCTCTATGCTTTGCTAACAGACATATTACTACACATTCCCAACTATCACTAATGAGTAGCTCATCATGCACATTAGAAATCATTTATTGTTTGATGCGTTAGCATGCATGTGAATCATTAGAAATTTCATATGCTTGAATTTCTTTCCACCATGTGTCAGGTTGATTTGTTGATATTTGTTTGAACATTTTGGGTCAATGATTAGCATTTGTATACTTCAATTTTAACATGCATTTGTCAAATTAAAGTCTAATTCATAGCTTTATGTTATATTCCCTATGGACCAAATCAAGTCCCCTGTCACTTTTCATGTTCAAGTTCATTTCCTCTGTTTGCATTATTCAAGTATCTAGCCTATTGTACATTTTATAAATTTATAAGTCCCCCGTATTTGTCTTATGTTGCAAGTTCATATTCATTTTGGTTGAAGTTTAAATTTGGTCCCTACTTTATTTTACAAATTTGCAAGTTCCATGTGTTCTTTTTTGTCCCCGGATGTTCATTTAAATTTAAATCAGATCCTCGATTATTTGTGTAAGTCTTGTGCATTTCGTTATGAATTCCAGCAGCCACCCAGCGTCTCCCTCATTTAGAGGAAATATCAGGAGTCTGGGACTTCCCCTCCATGCCACGAGAGCACTTAAGGTAGGTGTTGGGCGACACCGCATCCATAGTTGGTAATCCCGCAAAGCTATGAGAGCACTTAGGAATTTTTGAGGTACCTGTTTGAAAATATACACAACCTTTCCCCACAGGTATTGTAGCACATGCACGAGTACTTAGGGTTTGTCCCATTCACACTACGACAGCGCTTAGAGGTTCCCCCCCATCACGCTACGAGAGCGTGTAGAGTGGTCTGTTAGTATGCCGCGAGCGCCGAAAATGAGATTTTGAGTTTAGAGAGAACTACGTTCTTGATGAGGCGGCGACGATTTTGGGACAACGGAGGCACAAAAACTGCAAAAATGTATGAATACATATTTTTTTCTTTTATTTTCCACTTTTTTATTTTCTAGCTCTTTCTTTTCTCTCTTTTTTATTTTTTACTTTTTTTTCCCTTCTCTTATCCTTTTTTTTTATGCATGTACATACATATAGGTATACACATTTGTATATATATATATATATATATATATATATATATATATATATATAGCACTAATTAATAAGAACATTATCAACGCCGACTAAATTATTTAACAACAAATGACTAATTCTAAATAAAGAAGAAGCTCAACTTTTTTTTTTTTTTTGAGAGAGAGAAAGAGAATGTAAGGTGGCTGTTTGGACTTTGGTTTTGGAGTGGTTTGGTTTATTGTTTGGATGAAATGGAGGGTTGTTTGAGTGGGCTAACGAGTTGGAGTAAATGTGGAGGTATGAAGGTTGTTTGGGCCGAATTGAATGAAAGAATTTCTGTTTGGATGGGCTAATATGATTGCTCAGAAATGTGGGGTTGAATTGGTAGATTAGAGGAATGTTGTGTTGTGTAGGGGCTGTTGGGTTGTCTTGAGTAAATGGACTGGGCTTTCTTTCAAGTGAGATAAAGAGTTGGCTGAGTGTAAGAGGAAAGAAAGGCCATCATGTGAAAAGGGAGCAAAGGGGACAGCTTTCACGTGAACGAGAAGGCTGCGAGAATGAGAATAAAGGGGAGGGTATGCTTGCTTATGGAGGATGGAAATGTTGAGGAAAGTGAGGCTTGGTGTGTTGCTCGGTAGAGTAGGCATCGACTAGATGGATCAGGTAGCTTGCGTACTAAAGGGTACAGGGCAAGAAACATCAGTGGTGAAGGGATCAGAGGTGGTTTGAAGGCTGCATCTTCAGGTCCTGTGTGAGGTAGAGACGGACGGGGCGAGTCGAGGTTGGATTTGTGTGTGCCTGGTGGGTCGGTCTACGTAGGTCGAGTCATGAGAAGGCTCTTAGGCAGCAGGGGTTTATGGTATGGTACGGAGTAGGTGACAGGATTTGGCCGAGAGGTGGAGCTAGGGAGCTTGAGGGGCTGCTGGCCGAAGGGATCATCTGATTGGGAAAAAGGTAGCTCGGTTGGGCCATGGGATCAGCACAGTGGTGCAGAAGAATAGGTAGGTGGGGTGCTAGAACTGGATGTCGGGTATATGTCCGGATCGGAGCTGTTGTTGAGAGGGAATCAGATAGTTAGCGGTCGACAGGACTTGAGGATAGTGTTGGAGGCAGAAGAAGTTGAATCAAAATGCTTTGCTGGGTGAGGAAGAACGGCACAAGAAGGAACGGCGACTGGTGTCGAGCAAGAGATTGAAGTTTTACGTGTGTAGAAGAGCGGAGAAGACTCATTCTCTTCTGTTTTAATGGCGATGCATACTTTCAATGGGGGCGATTTTCAGCAGAAATCTTGCAAGGAGAGGCGAAGCAGGTTTTCAGCGGGATTTATGTGGACTTCAGTGGGATTTCTGGATCAGTTCTACGTATCCAAGGTGTGCATTCTAATGCGAATTGATTTAAATTTTTTATTAATTCAATTAATAAATATAACGACAATAATAATAATAATAATATTATTATTATTATTATTATTATTATTATTATTATTATGAGATGACAGAAATAAGTCAACCGCCTAAAATTGTCTCGATACACGTTCATTTTTCTGATTTACGCATAATTGTCTCAAAATTTCCATTGATTTGCATACGCGATCTTCATTGGACAACCTTACAGTCCGTTTTAGGTGTTGTCGACATTTTGATCACAACGATGTAGTTCATTTTTCTATCGGAGGTTATTTGGGCTTCGTCTCGCATCAATTTCGGATGTTGGTCATCCATTTTAATCAATCTCGTCTGATTTGACTGCGACGTATCCCTACTTAGGTGAATTCAACGCTCTGATCGCAATGGCTCAATCTATTGAACGATCAGAGGTCGTTTGACTCTTCAAGTGTTGCACGTCAATTTTGACCCATTTTGTTTGCTTTTGGGTATAGTGGTCAACGAATATGGGCGAATTATTACGTGCGGTCACCGGACCGTCCGGAGACGAATCCGGATGCGCCACATCACCCAAATGCACTGGGCCCGGGTGACGTGGCGCATCCGGATTCGTCTCCAGACGAATCCGGACACCGGACGTAATAATTTTCCACGGATATGTGCTCTTGTTTGTCGTGTTTACTATTTTTATTTTGTTATCCCTTCAGTTTTCTAAATTTTTATGCCTAGTCTGAGACACTATATATTCTATCCTTATTTTGAGTTGCATGTTATTGTTTTCTTTTGTTATTATTTTGTTGACGGTTTTGTCCAAGTAGCTTGGTTTGTCCTATTCTCCTATGCTTAATTTTTCTTGTTTTATTTATTAAAATATTAGGAAGGTTCTATTTAGCCTATTGAGCTATGTTTTGCTCATGCCTGCTATTTTGCATTGTTTTAGGATAGGGTAAGGAAAAAGAACAATTTGAATAGAGAGATGTTGCAAGTTCTGATCGGCGAAATTTTGAGAAGGATCATTAGCGCTAAGTAATTTAGCGAAAGGATCAGAAAATTAAAAAAATTTAGAAAGGATCATCCGCGTGAACAGTTTTGGCATTTTGTTGGAAAACGCAAAGAATGTTTGCGTTTCGAATGCAAAACGCCTTCCTTGGCCACGTTTACAAAGAAAACGCACCTCAAGCTTGTGTTTTCTGCTCAAAACGCAAAGCCCCTTTGCGTTTTTTGATCAAAACGCAAGGCATGCATGCGTTTTCTTCCTGGCAAATCGGACCCCCCCCCAGCTAGAGTGATCCACGCGAAAAGGCAACAGCCCGTGAGCTGCTTTTGCGAAATTTTTGCTCCCTAATGTTGCCGGACCCCGGCATTTGGCTTGCTTTGAAAAAAAGAAAAAATTGAATTCTAAATCTTAGTTTGGCCTATAAATACCTGCCCAGATTGGTAGGAAAATGATTTGGAAATTAGAGAGTTTTTACTTGAGGCTGGGAGAGGTGTAGCTATTTAGAAGAGGCATCTTAAATCCTTAAGGTTAGTTTTTAGAGAACAATGTTTTATGAAATTTGTTAGTATTGTTGTTAATTTTTAGAGAAGATTTGTATAGAAAAATTTATTTGTTAGTATTGATTGTATGTGTAATTTGATATATTTCTTAAGTGGTGAAATATTGTTGTTGAGAGCAATTACTTCTGATAGTTTATCACTTTATGTTATAAATGATTAATCATTATTGTCGATGATATAAGAAGTATATTAAGTAGATCTGAAATAAAAGTCTCATTCAAAGCATAATATATTTGCAAGGAAGAAAGTATATATTATTTGAGAGTAATTTGGAGAAGAAATGGAAGGATTCAATATTATAGTTGGTTAATATTCTTGCAATGAGGTATGAACATCATGTAAGCATTGAAAAACTCTATGATTTAAGAGATTTTTTATTGTTGCTAAAGTAGGCCTCCTATATATATGTTTAAAAATAATGTCAAATATATAGAAATGTGATGCTGGAAAAATTTTTGTTCTTATACATTCTGCTTGGCCACCACAAGTTTTAGTTTTGTTGGATTTGGACAAATATTAAGCACATTAAATGAAGAGAGATGGAGAGATTAGAGAGAGTTAGAGAGGGAGATAGAGTACTTTTAAAATATGTGCTAATGTAAAGCAAATTAATTAAATGAATCTATAAAGGATATAATTTTTTTAATATTTATGTTAAATTACATCATATTATTATTTATTTATTTTAATAACGTAATTATTTGAATATAAGTTATATTTGTAGAAGAAAAATTCAATTTAGTGGTATGTAAAATAAAATTCAATGAAATAAAGGAATAAATCAGTAATCATTAGAGAGTACCAAAATGCGTAATAATTAAAAGTTTTTAACAATTATGTAAGTGTTTGAGATATATATATATATATATATATATATATATATATATATATATATATATATATATATATATATATATATATATATATTTATGTGAAAGGTAATGAAATAATAAATTATGAAAATTTATATTAAAAAGATAAAAAAAAACTAAAGTTATATTTATAGAGAGGAAAAATATCTTTTGAAATAAATAGTAATTATAAATTAATTTCTATAGAGTAATGGTTTAGAGATATTTAGTATATGAAATAAGATATTGAAATAAATATGATTAAATTATATGAGATATATTATTAAAATAATAATGATTAGTTAATATAAAATTAAGTAATAATTAATACAATATTGCATAATTAAGTATATAGAATTAAAAAAAATTTAATAAGTTAATGAAAAATATATAATATAAAAAAATATAATATAAAAATAAATTTAATAAGTTAATTAAAAATATATAAGTATTTTTTAAAGTTAAATATATTAATGTTGTAATAATAAAAGGATAATTGTAATTAGAAAGTTTATTATTTATGGAAGGTAAGGAGAATATTATCATTTAATATTAATAACAATAAGTAAATAAAAAAAATATAAGTCATATTTATAGATAATTTAGTAGATTGAAGTTCAGAATCGAATATTACTTATATTATAATGAAAAAAAACTAGCCTAAGATATAAGAATAAATAAGAAATTATTAGTTAATTCCAAAGTTGATAATAAAAAAAATCATATTAATTGATAAAGTATCTCATATAAAAAAATTTTCGATGGTTAAGTTAATGAGAAAATTTTGTAGATCAATATATGTCATTAGAAATCAAAAGCAATTATAACCTAGTTAAATATAAAGTATAATTTAAGAGGAAAATATTAATTTAGTAATAATAAATTAAATAGAATTAATTAAATGTATATTTATTTTTATGTAGTTGATAAGGAAAATTAAATTATTTAATATTTATAATAATATGTGTAATAAATAAATGTAAGTTATATTTATAGAACAATATATTAAATTAAAGTTAAAATTCAAATATAAACTAATTTCCTAAGAAAAATAAAATAGAGATCTGAAATATATTTGATTAAAATTTGAAGTTAATATTAGTAAATAGTTGTAGATATAAGATTAAAGGTAATATTATTAGAAATATTCAAATTTAGTAATAATTATAACCATATTAAATGATCAAGTATATGATATATTTATATATCATTATATATATAAGATATTGAAAATTATATAATTATAATTTATATTATTAATTAAATAAATTTAAAATAATGCCTATTATGAGAGAGATATATTAATGTAGTAATAATGAAAGCAAATCAGTAAAATAATAGTAGAAGATAAGGAGATTTATATCATTTTATATTAATAATAACATGTCCAAAAAGAAAGCTATAATTAGATACAAAATTATTAAATTGAAGTTAAGACAGAAATATAACATAATTTATAAAAAAAATTAAGTAGAGACCTTAAATATATGAGATTAGAATTTGAAGCAAATATTATTAATTGCATAAGAAATGAGATTAAATAAAATATTATAAGTTAATTAGAAATGTGATATTAATTAAAATTAGAGTAAATAATGAAGTATGTCATATATTAATGTTATGATTTAAAAGTTAATGAGAAGTATATAATTTTAAATTTATATTAAAAATTAAATAAGATAAGAGATATTAAATTTTATAGACCTATATTTCTCAATTAAAATCAAAAGAAATGATAACCCAATTAAATATAATGTATATGTAATGATTAAATTTAATATTAGTAGATAATTCAAAAATTTATAATAATTAAAATCATACTAATTGTTGGATCTTCTCATATACAAATCTTTTTATGTTTTAGTTTTAAAAAAAAGTAATTAATTTAAAATTTATCTTTAAAGTAAATGAAATAAGAGTTATTAAACTTTATAGAGTTATATATAATAATTCTGGATCTGTATCTTATAACTCAAAACACTCACACTAGTCATCTTTTCTTTTTTTAAATTTAGAATATGCCAGATAGTTTGCGGCGCAGTCGTGCCGGATGGAGTCCGACGGATCATGTCTCTGAAGAGGAGAGTAGCCCCCTACAGATGAGTATAGCATCACTTGGAAATTCGCATAGGGCTCACGATCCAGAACGGGTAAGAATCTTCATTGGCTTTCTATTTATTGAATAATAATTTATTTGATTTGTAAATAATCAACGGTCCTTTTTTTTTTTAAACAGGCCTCCCCTTTGATTGCTGCGAGACATTTACGTATGGCCCATGAATGGCCAGTCGACTGCCCTAGGATGATATATATATTGAGAGAAATTGGCCTAGACTCGATATGCCACCTGCAGTTCATTCGCCTAGATCATGACCTTATTACAGCATTGGTAGAGAGATGGTGTACCTCTGACTACCACCTTCCACTTTACGATTGGTGAGATGACGATGACACTGCAGGATGTACATGTGACTCTTGGTCTCCGAATTGATGGTCCGGCAATTCTGTGGCCAAGTGTCGTTGGTGCAGAACGTTGGTGGCTTAGCTGGCCAGATTGTTGTGAGGAGCTTTTAGGTACACATCCAGGGAGGGATACAGTGTACCATACCCCTGCTGATGAGGACGACACCGCTACTTCCAGGATGGGTACTGGAGAGGTGGAGGCAACGTTACCACTTTGATGGCTTTGCTGGACATTCTATAAGGACTCATACGATGACTTAGCACCGAGGACATTTCTCCAGCATGTCTGAGCCTACATACTCTATATGATCGGCTGTTTATTGATACCAGATGCGTTATGATCCCATGTCTCCTTGCAGTGGCTACCTTTGCTTGTGGATTTGGGCACATTTGGCAGGATGTCTATTGATAGCGCAGCCCTAGCACATTTATACAGAGAACTATATCATGCAACAAGCCCGACATGTACATACATTGCTGGGTGCCTAGCTCTGCTATAAGTGTGGTCCTGGGAGCGATTACAAGTTGGACAACCCACGCTACGACTGCCTCATGTCTATGACTAAGGTGGCCGCCCATTAGGATACAGGTATGATAGAACAATGACTTAAATTTATATTTCATATTTTGTTCGGCATATCCTAACTAAATACTATACAGATGGGCTGAACATTGCATTCGGGACCTCCCATCAGGAAACACAATGACATACCGTCATGATTTAGATGGGTTATGGATGACTCATGTATGATATTACTTTTTTCTCATCATATATATATAAACCAATATGCCTTCTTATTTTTATCTCAAATCTTCAATGATAGGTTACTATGGAACCTTACACGAAGCAAGTTTTCTCCTCTCTGCCGCAACAGTGTTATGATGGGTTAGAATTCTAGAGGGCACGTGTGCCCCTAATCAGTTGGAATCGTGCGGAATGGCACCTCTCTGACCTTGTGATGAGGCAATTTGGGGGTGTCCAGCATATACATATTAAACATGTGGACTGATCTTTTCGACGGATTGATGGTCGAGGAAGATCAGATTTAGATTGGACAAAGGAATATAACTCGTACCTTTATTTGTGGGGTAGAAAAAGGTCCTACATCATACCAATTACTCCACCAGAGGGCACAGGGAATCAGGAGTTACAGACATACCTACGGTTGTACAGATCATGTGCATCAGTTTATCTTTTAGAACCACAAACGGAGCCAACAGAGAGCTTCTTTCGACAATCTCCTCGTGAAAGATTATTGGTGCGTATATTGTTTTAAACATTTTTTATAACTTAATGAAGAATATTCATTTGAAGATATTTTTGTAGGCTGAGTACTATATACGCTCATCTGCCATTTTGGAGCCACTCACCGGGGGACACGGAGAAAATGCTAGTTCATTACAGTTGGTCGTTGACCAGGTGACTGAACTTTCTACCAGAGTTCGTCGCTCTATCTACATAGACTACACCTCTTTCGATAGCACCACCGAGGAAAGGGGAGATCGAAGAGAACGTGCATCGAGTTCTCAACGCCGTCGACGAAACGCGCCTCATAGATATACTCCCTGGAGTGGGTCTACCCCCGTCATCAGTAGATGTATGATTTTAATGTAATCTTATTTGTTGTACATTACCTATGTGTGAAATCTATTTGGTCTTTCGACGGCGGAACTGTTCTCAAAATATTTGAGTAATTTTCTTAATATTTCATTTATGTTCTCAACTATTTCTTACTATCATTATTAGTAATTTATAATGGCTATCGAACTTGTTCTTTTTTTTAATATTAATGCTATTTATTATTTAAATATTAAATTCGAATTTAATAATTATACCAAATCTAATTAATAAAAACTTTATACTTTTGTCTTAAAATATATTTAAATAAATTCTAAATAAGTTATAACTATTAATATTATTATAAATTAAAACAAATGTTAAGCAAAAGTTATAAATTATTTTATTTAAATATTAAATATAAGTTATAAATATGAAAATTAATTTTTATATTTAAATATGAATATTATTATTAATATGAAATAATGAATACAAACAATAGATAAGAAATTTTTTCTTAATTCAATTTAATCCCTAACGGTTTTAAAACAATAGATAAGATTTTTTTAAACAAAATACTTCCACTATTAATTTCTTTAATTATAAAAATTGGTTAATATATAAAATAGGTTAATATTTACAAATAGGTTAATATACACTATTCACGCATTATATAAAAATAGGTTAATATACATATGTTAAAAAATACTTCCAATATTAATTTCTTTAATTATATAAATAGGTTAATATATAAATATAGGTTAATATTTACAAATAGGTTATTATACACTATTCACGCATTATTTCAAAATAGGTTAATATACATATGAATAATTACTTAATATTACATTATATTTATATAATTTTAACATGATAAATTAAAAATTATAATTAAACTAAATATAATCACATATCTAAAGTAAAAATTTCTTGTTAATTTATTAAATCATATGATACTAAATTATTTTACAATATATTTACAAATACATTAAAGTTTAAAAATAATTAAATTGAATATATTATATTTATTATACGTTATATTTAAGGTCATTAAATTTTGATTATGTTTAAATAGAAATTATATACATTTGTTTTAAAATTATATACATACAAACTTCAAACTTTAATTTTAAATTAAAAGTTTATATATAAAAACTTTTTACTTTTGTTTTTAAAAATGTAATTATTTTTAATAGATTTAAATAAATTATAAATAAGTTATAAATATGATAATTATTTTAAATTAAAATAAATGTTATACATAAGTTATAAATTATTTTATTTAATTATTAAAAATAAGTTATAAATATGAAAATTAATTTTTCATTTTTAAATAGAAAATTTATTTATAATATGGCCATTTATTATAAATATATACATTATTTTATGTTTTTGAATAATGGGATACATAGAAAATGCAAAGCTTATTCGCGTTTTAAGGGAAAAGGTGGTTATTATTCACGTTTTCCCTTAAAAACGCAATTAGGCTTTGCATTTTATGTTAAAACGGAGCAAGCCTTTGCGTTTTTTATCCTTTTTAAATTTTTTTATATTCATGATCCTTCTTATAAATTCTTTTTTATACCTGATCCTTTTAATAATTCGGCCATTCTGATTTATATGTAGATAAATTTTATTAAAAGATTTTGGCAATCATAACTTTTTGTTCTATAATGTAGTCTCCCATGTTTTGTACTATTTTTAAATGATTATTTTGGTTATATAACTTTCTGTTCTAAATGCAAGAAGATATTTGATGGCAAATATTTTTTATATTTATCATAAGTAAATTAGTGGCTATGTGATCCGTAAAAACTAAAAAAATTCTAAAATTCTCTTCAAATATATAAGTTTTACGAAATCTATCCTATTATACTCCAACATGAAGTGACTATTTTTTATCTGGGTTATGTCCAATTAAATAGTGACAAATGTTATCACGATCAATATTGCTAAAATTTATTTTCAAGGCATAGTAAGGCCTCTATGGAATTCCTCAAATCATCGCATTGGATCAAGATGTTAACTTTTTAGCCACATTTGAAAAACTAATGTGGCAAAATCTTTATATAAAATTATAATTCAATTCTACAGCTCATCCCTAAAATAGTAGACAAATAGAAACAGTGAATAACAATAATGTAGGAAATCTCTAAATATTCAACAGTGGGGTCAAATTCTTGAATAGGTGGAGCTTGCGCGAATATAATTGCTCCACTAATACGACTAAATTATTGAAACATAACATTAAATTAGGCATTAAGCAAACATAATTAAATTATAGATAATACAATAAATAGTTAGACATTAAATTATAGATAAGTTTTAGGGTTCAATTAGGACGTCTACTGCTATGAAAAAAGTGATTTTTTATATGCATTTTTTTAATAAATATTCATAGAAAGTGAGAAGAGTTTAGTCTTCTTTGGAAACATTTAATGAGCTTTGTATACCTGTAACTTGGGGCAACAAAGACTTCCCTTTTTGTGGAGGGGAAAAAATTTGTATCACTTTATCCACTTTATGAATTTACTTTGTTGACGTTGTAAAGTTTTAGAACTTGACAAAACTATGGAGATTTGAGAAGATATATTTTAAAGGAAGAGGCTACATATTTTTATTTCTTATGTTGCTTGATATAAATTCAAAGTCATCGTCATTATTTGTACAAGTGGCATCTCTATTCGGATTATTCTGACACATTTAATCCAATGCCTATAAATAACTATCTCAAAAACTCTTCTATCTTCTATAACAACAATTTTTAAATACCATTCTAAATTTTTTAAATGATTATCCTAAAATATATTTCTAAAATCGTGAAAATGATTATTTTATAACATGAGATCTATATGAACAAATAAAATTCAAATAGTAATGATATCAAAATTAAGCATAACTTTTAATATATATTTAGAGATGCAATCGTGTGGTTGGAATTTTTTTACATATCACCATACGAAGTTCAAACTTTTAAATTTATTTACATTTGTATTTTAATAAAGTAAAACGATTTCCTAGGATTAGATGGGGGCATTTAAAAAATATTAACAAAAATATTTTTGAGAGTAAGATTTTAGATCTTAAGATTTTGTCTGTGCATGAGGATGCTAATATTATGTAGGAAAAAGTGGCTAGTTATATTAAGAATATTGCAAAAGATGTGCTTGGAGTTTCAAAGGGAAAAGCTCCTAATAGTAAAAATAGTTGGTGGTGGAATCCAAATGTGCAAGAAAAGATTAAGAATAAGAAGATTTGTTATAAAAATTGGTTTAATTGTAAAAATTCTGATAATTGGAAAATATATAAAGAGGCACATAAGGAATCTAAGAAAGCAATATTCGATGCAAAGAGTTTAGCTTTTAGTGATTTATATAATAGATTAGATACTAAGGAGGGAGAAAGATATATGTATAAGCTAGCCAAACAAAGAGATAGGAGTAGTAAGGATTTAGTTCAAGTGAAGTGTATTAAGGATGAAGATCAAAAAGTACTTTTTTTAGAAGATGATATTCAACAAAGGTGGATGAGATATTTTGCTAAACTTTTTAATGAAGAATGTGAAAATAAAATTGATTGTAGTGATCTTAGCACCCTAAATAAAAATAAAGATTTATGTTTTTATCGGCGTATTAGTAAAACCGAAGTTAGAGAGGCTTTAAAGAAAATGAAGGGTGGAAAAGCTGTTGGACCTGATGATATTCCAATAGAGGTGTGGAAATGCTTAGGAGATGAAGGAATTTCTTGGCTTACTAAACTTTTTAATATTATTTTGAAGACTAAAAAGATGCCAGATGAGTGGAGAATGAGTGTGTTAATCCCTATTTTTAAGAATAAAGGTGATGCACAAGATTGTGCTAATTATAGAGGAATTAAGTTAATGTGTTATACTTTAAAACTATGGGAACGAGTAATGGAGCATAGGTTGCGGCGTGATACTAATGTTTCTCAAAATCAATTTGGATTCATGCCGGGTAGGTCTACTATGGAAGCCATACATTTATTAAGAGGTTTGATGGAGAAATATAGAGAGAATAAGGAGGATTTACATATGATATTTATTGATTTAGAAAAAGCATATGATAAAGTTCCAAGAGAAGTGCTATGGAGAGTTCTTGAAAAGAAAAGAGTTAATAACGCTTATATTCAAATCATTAAAGATATGTATGCAGGAGCTATTACTTGTGTTCAAACACAAGGTGGTTTGACCAAGTATTTCCCTATTTCGGTTGGATTACATCAAGGATCAGCCTTAAGCCCATATCTTTTTGCTTTAGTCATGGATGTTCTCACTAGACATTTGCAAGAGGATGTACCTTAGTGTATGCTTTTTGCTGATGATATTCTTCTTGTTGATAAGACTAGAGAGGGAGTTGAAGGTAAACTAGAATTGTGGAGGTCAACCTTAGAGTCTAAAGGTTTTCGCTTGAGTAGATCTAAAACGGAATATATGGAGTGTAATTTTAGTAATAATAAACCTAGTGAGGGCATTGTGACTTTGGCCGATCAAGTCATTAATAAGAGTACACGTTTTAGATATCTTGGATCTATTGTTCAGAGTGATGGTGATATAGATGGGGATATTATCAGCAGAATCCAAGTTGGATGGTTGAAGTGGAGGAATGCATCAGGCTTATTGTGTGATAGAAAAGTACCCCTCAAACTTAAGGGAAAATTCTATAAGATGGTGGTGAGACCTGCAATGCTTTATGGTGTCGAATGTTGGCCATTAAAAGAGAAGCATAATTCTAAGTTAAGTGTTGCAGAGATGAGGATGCTCAGGTGGATGAGTGGCTTTACCCTTAGAGATAGGATACGAAATGAGCATATTCGTGAAAAGGATGGAGTAGCTCCAGTGGAAGATAAGATTAGAGAGAGTCGCCTTAGATGGTTTGGTCACGTAAAACGGCGGCCTCCCGATGACCCGGTTAGGAAAGTAGAGGTCTTAGATTTGACTTATGTTAATAAAGGTAGAGGTAGACCTAAAAAGACTTGGTTAGAAAATATTAGAAATGATCTTTCTTTATTAGATTTAAACAAGAATTTGACTTTTAACAGGACACAATGGAGAAAAAGGATTCATGTAGCCGACCCCACGTAGTGGGATAAAGGCTTGATGTTGTTGTTGTTGTTGTTGTTGTATTTTAATACTCATCTTTTTTCAAATAAAAACTAAAAAATAAAAAAATAGGTGAAATTGCAGAATTTGCTGCCCTCACCAAATGTCACAACTCTAAACTCAGTATTCATTTCAATATGTTATAATCCGATTTGAAAAGGTAATTGACTGAATGTCTATATTTAGAACTCTTTTTTCATGTACTTGAGATTGTTTTGTCTGTATGAAAAATATCTGCATATGTTCTAGAATTTCAAGGGTTTAAATGCATATTGGTGAAATATGAAAACTTTCCCCGAGAGCACCGCAATGTTGTGTTCTGGAGCCTTAACGTTATAACAGTGATGCCCTGGTGTTGTGCTCTCTGAGGTTTCAAAAATGGACTAGTGCCGCGGCGTTGGGTCGAACTCTACACTTTAAATACCCATTTCATATATTCATCCTGTTCCATTTCATTCGAGTAGCCATTTTTTGAGAGAGAAAGATGAAGTTTTGAGAGGGAGAGAGAGAGAGAAGGGGATTTTGGCCAATTTAAGTCTTTTTTGTTGTTAGCCCAATTCAGATAGTTGCTTGGTTCGAGCTACGCTTATCTTAGTTATAAAAAATATAAAGATTTTATGAATTTTTAAATTAAATTTATATTTTGTTATAAAAAATTGAGGATAACTAATTTGTATTGATAAAACTTTCAAAACATAAATTTTTATATGATATGGAGATATAGATTTTGAACATTTTGAATATTTTAAGGAAATTTTACAAAGAGGTTTTGGAATTTATACTATTTTTATTGAATAGAAAATAATTCAAACATTGAAAAATAGTATTTTAGTAAGATTAAAGTCTTATAATATTATTTTGCATAATATCTAATAAATTATTTATATTTTGAAATTATGAATTTTTGCTCATAATTAAATTCTATTGCCTACCGTCATAGCAAGTGGGAAAATTTTGCTGTATAAATTACATTGAGAACTGAAACCTTACTTACAATTTTTTGAAAGAGACCTGTGTTATATAGATCCATGGAAATATATACGTTTTGTTCTCTTTATATAAAATAAATTTGTCCATATTATTTAGGAATGTTAGAAGAAGTCCATACTATTTGTTCAGTATTTTTGCCATACTTGTAGTAGTTTTGGTGATAATATGAAGGAAGTGGTCATAATATGAACGATGATATTGGTTTTTCTAAAGTGGATTAGAAGAAACATAAAAATAACAATAATGCTTTATTACCCACTCCTCATTCTACTAGAGCATATACTTTATCAAAATATTTTAATGGTTAATGCTCTTATTTGGAATATGAGGGGTGCAGGAGGCTCTGATTCTAGAGATAAAGTTAGAAAATTGTGTAGGTGCATAGTGTTATTGTTTTGGTTTTAATTGAGTCTTCTTCTAAATTAGTTTCTATGGCCAGTCATCTTGATTTTAACATGAGCTTTTCTAACTGCACGAATAAAATTTAGATTTTGTGGAATAGTCCTGTCAATGTTGACATCACTTCTGATTTCCCTCGGGTGATTCATACTCAAATTGAATTTTATCAATTTAAATGCTCTGCTTCATTTATTTATGCTTCTTGCTCTAATTTTGGTAGGACTCTTTCGGGTCAATTGTTCGATTTCTCATTGAATTCTAATGCCCCTTGGCTTATTGGTTGTGATTTTAATACTATGTATAATCCTGCTGAAAGGATTGGATGAAATCCACTTAAAACTCAAGCTATAGATAATTTTAATACTATGATTATGGATTATAATTTGAATGGTATTGGTTACTATAGGGGCACTTTACCTGGAACAGAGCTATAATGTGGCAAAGGCTAGATCGTATCCTTTTTAATAGTAGTTGGATTGGTGATTAACACTTGACTCATGTGGAGCATTTGAGTATAACTCTATCATACCATTCTCCTCTTCTTCTTAGTATTAATTTAAAAAGGTTGTTATGCCATCTTGCTTCAGATTTCAGAAATTTTGCTTTTAGATGAATCTTTCTTTAACATTGTTCATAAAAATTAGCATGTTTTTTTATTTACTTATAATAACATTTCTGGGATGAATAGATTATGGTATAAGCAGCACTTGATGAAACAAAATTTAAGATGGTGGAATAAATGTGTTTTCAAAAACATCTTTTCCAATATTAGGTAAGCTAAAAATAAGGTTAATAATTTGGACATCTTTTATTTAAATGATTGTTCCAGTGATAATTTGCATCTTCTTATTAAAGCTACAATTGATTTGTATCGGTTGCAGGAGAAGGAAGAAGCATTTTGGAGGCAAAGGTGGCCTCTAAATTTTTATTGGAGCGTGATAAGAATACTAAGTTCTTTTATGCTACTGCCAATAAAAAAGTGTCATGAATCACATTCATAAAATCACTAATTCTGATGGGACTTCTTTTGATAGTGAGTATTTGATTGCTTCTTCAGTGGTTGATTATTTTAAGAAGATTTTAATAAAAGTTCACCCCTAAGCCCATTCAAAACTCTGATATCATTATTAACTAATTAATGATATTGATAACAACTTTCTCATTCAATGCCCTTCGAAATAAGAGAACTTGGATACCATTAGAGACATGAATTTTTTGTTTGGTTCTGGTCCTGATGGATTCACTACTAAGTTTTTTTAGAAAGCTTAGGATATCATTAAGATGGATATTATGGACACAGCTAAAGTTATCTTTAATGTGTCTCCTTATCCCAAGTTCTCCTCCACCACTAGCATTATTTTAATTCCCAAAAAGAGGTCACTAAAAGTTGGGTGGATTTAAGACCTATTAGTCTATGCACTTTCTTAAATAAACTAAACTCCAAAATCATTTTGCGGAGGTTAGTTTTGGTTCTAATTAAACTTATTTCCCAAGGTCAAACTATAATTGTTAAAAGCCATGGTATTTTTGATAATGTGCTTCTTACTCAAGAAATTATTCATGATGTGAATGGTAAAGTTAAGGAGGGTAATGTTATTTTTAAACTTGACATTACTAAAGCTTGTGATAACCTCAACTAGAATTTCCTTTATAAGATTCGTTCTCTTTTTGGTTTCAACTCTTCTTTCATTAGGCTAATCAAAAATATCATTGAGAATTTCTTCTTCACTATGATTATTAATAGTAAAAGCCATGATTTTTTAAAATCATCTCATGGTTTAAGACAAGGTGGCCCAATTTCTTCTGCCTTATTTATTATTATGATTGAATGTTTATCTAAGGGTTTGGAGGATCTCTATGGTCGGTATCTCAATCTTTATTACTATATTGCTGGTGGTTTTCCCATTACTTATCTCAGTTTTGCTAATTATTTCATTATTTTCTCTAATGACTCTTTAAATAATCTTAAGATCCTCTTCAAATTTCATTTACAGTTTCAAAAGATCAGTGGTTCGACCATTAATAAAGATAAGAGCTTTTTTATTTTGCTAAGTCTATGAATCAATGTAGAATCATTACTATACATCTTAAATGTGGCTTTGCTTCTAAATCTCCCCCTATTAAGTACCTGAGAACCCCTTATAAGGACCCGAATATGAAAATATATTTTTGTAATGAAAATTTTAATTTCTATTTGAACTACAGTGCAGCGAGGCTCAGCCTATGAGCACTAAGCATCAAAGCACCGGAAATGGCCGCTACAGTGTCGAATTCTCTATTGTATAATATCTTTGAACTAACATTCAGCGTTACGACATTGGATCTGAACTCCGCAGTGCTAGGCCACTAAAAATCTTTTTTTTTTAAATATATTTTATTTTAAATATCCTTTGCCAGCGCCTCTCTCACTCACTCACGCTTGCTTGGCCGGGAAGGAGCCTAAGGAGAAGAGAGGGAGAATAGAAGAGAGAGAGAGAGAGAGAGGGGAGAGGAAGTCTTTCTGTTCATTTTTATCTACCATTCTAGTTGCAAATATTGTTCTGATCGTTGTAAGTGACTATCCTCTTACTTCTGTATTAGATGATTTTAATTTCTACAAATTATATCTCTCCAAATATGTCAAAAAAAAGCATTATCTCTTAATTTTACCAACTTTGACCGCATAAATTTTGATATATTATAGATTTGATCATTCTGAATAATTTAATATAATTTTTCTTGCATTTTCACCAGTTAAATTTATGTGTAGGAATTTCTCTGTGAAATGTGTAGGAAAGGGTATACTAAAAATGATCTGAAATGTGATGTACTAAAACTTGAACAGTGTTAACAGTGTCATGTGTGTGAAAGTGATATTGATTTGACCGAATGGATGTAAATGGTTGATGTGTAAGAGGTGTTGAACTGTAGTGTTTGATTTGAATGGGAAAGGAAAGATTATTCTGACTGACATTAGAAATATGATTGATAATCTCATATGATTCTCTCAAGATCCACAAGATCCACTTATGGTAGTCATTGGATGGGAGTCATAAGGAGTTGAAGATTGATGAAGTTATAAAGAGGTGGGGTGATTGATTCACATGATTCAAGGGGTTTTATAAGGAGTATACTGATTGGAAGTCATAATAGTCAACTGATTGGGAGTCATAAGTATGGAAACAAGATACCCTTTTTGTATATTTGATGACTGATAAGATTATTGATTATTGATCCATGCCAGGATTACTGATACTGATATTGATTATTGATTCATAATATGATTACTAATGAATATTGATTATTGTGACTGATGTGATTAATGACACTGTTACTAACACTGTAATTAATGATAAAATGATTTGAGATGTGTATGGATAATCGGTGCAAATATTGATGAATACATCTCTTTCGTATGATTTACCTGCATATTGTTTCTCTTTCATTGCATTGTTTTGAGCTATAAGATGTTGGTTACTTGCTATGCAATTAGCTTATTACATTGTTTTACATGATTTCATGTGTAGGGCCTGCAGTTTAAGGTTTTGCATGTAGTAGTTGTTTTATTTTAGCTTTTGATTTATGTATATTTCTACCTTAGTTTGTACTCTTTTGTAACCGATAAGTCTATTGTGCATATTATTTAGGGTTTTATATGTACCATGTAATATTGGACTATAAAAATGTGAATTATGTTTTTCATCATTTATTCATTTTCTTATATATAATTAATTAGCTCTAGATATTAAGATTGATTTGTTTGATAAATGAATATAGTGAACTAATAAGATAATCAAAACTAGAATATGAAAATCCTTTTACTATCGCATATTTGCATCAGAATTTACCATCGTTAATCCAGTGTAAGCTAAGTTATAATAAAAATAAAAATAAAAAGATTTTTGTTGTATTTTGTCTCCACGGTCGAGTGGAGAAGGTGGTGGTTGGTTTGCAAGAGGAACATGTTTGAATCCGTGGTGGGTCATGTAGCGTGGGTAGTTTGATCAGGCAGCCGGTCAGGCATTGGTGTCAAGCGGGATTGGGCCACCAGTTAGGATTGAGGTCGGGCTCGTGTAGCCAGTCAGACGGGTTTGGGAAGGCAGTCAGGTGGGTGGGCTTGGGAAGGCAGTCAGGTATGCTCGGGTGGGCAGTCAGGCAGGCTCGGGCAGCGGGCAGCCAATCAAGTTCAAAATTTTGATTTTTTTTAATTTTGCCGCATATATGCCACAAATATTTGTTATAGTTTTTTTTTTCATTGCAAATAATTTTACAACGTAGATTTTTACGACAGAAAGAAATTCGTCACAAATCCACTGCAAATCAAATTTTGTGATGAATTTTCCTTATTTTGCGATGAATTTTTTCGCCGCAAAATGGTAAGTTTCCTATAGTGAGATTGGATCAGTGGCTCATTAGGTTTTATTTTGGTTTGAATGTAATTTTTTGGCTATAAAGCGTTGTTGATTCTTTAAGGACTTGCTATTCCTTTTCTTTATCAATGCATAGGCCCCTCTGTAGGTTTTATCCAAAAAAAAAAAAAAAAACTTGTAGTAGTTTTAGTAGTCTAAATAATACTTCTATGGTTAGATCATAAATTAGTCAACTATGTGTATTTGAGATATACAAGTAAACACATACAATTGAACAAATTTTTTAGAAGATGCTGTAAATTATAACAAGATTAAAGCCAACAACTAGATGATTGAAAGTTGCCTGATGAAAATAAAAAAGATCTTTGAAGAGATCAACCAACATCATTTTGTGCTAGTTAGAAGAAAATTCACTATTTTTTTAGGAGGATTTAAGTAAAACCAACAAGCTAGAGATGAATTAAGCAACAATAAGACAAGATGCCAAAAGCATGTGGGTCAAGAAGTAAAAACATTAAATGAAATTTTAGGGGAAGTAAGAACACAAAGGAAGAGAAAAAAATAAGAAGATCACAAAATAAGAAACTAGAATAAATAAAACATTGTTTCAATCAAAGGCGTCATTTTCTTATAAGTGCAAATGAGATTTGATCTCAGGGAGGAGATGTCGAGTTTTCTTCCAAACATCAAGAATGGAAACACCTAAAGGGTCGTTCCAAAAATCTACATGTATATGTTTGTTGAGAAGCCATATGAAAGTTAAGAGCTCATCTCCTCTGCTCAACTGCTTCATATGTATGTTTCCATTTGAACGCATCGCTCCTTTCTGTAAAAGCTCTACCCATGCTGTGGCTATGACTTTCCATCTCTCTTCCTCACTACAAAAAACCATCAAATGAGCAAGCACTCGTGCTATATCAAACAAAGAGACAGTGTCTAACAAATCTATTTGAGTGCCAATCATCATCTTCATGCACACCTCCTCAACGTTTTCATTGGGCCTTAGCAATTGATTGCCAGCATAATTATTACAAATAAACTTAACCATTTCCCTAATAGTTTCCCCAAATAGCACATTAATATTTACTCCTGTGGACGACATCATATCTGATCGTATCAACACTATGTGCATCATATAGTTTGACAAGTACATACAAGTTTCCATTTTTGAGCTCTTTACAACTTTCGATCTATTTCCCATGTCAATTCGATGAGCATACAAGGGATGTGGGGACTCTGGATTCCAATGGAAGCAGAGCTCGGTAGTGATGTGCCATAGTAGAACTTGTAGGTCAAATGATAATAACTCAAAACTTTCAAAAAATTGCTTTGCATCCAAATTAGCGATGGTTGTTACATGTTCAAGTGCATTCAAGCCTGCCGGTTTGTTGAAATTCTCTACTGAAAGAGACATGCGATCTTTTAAATGGGAAATAATAAACTCTAGAACCTCTTGTGTTGCGTGCACAGGCCGCATTGTTCGCAAGGTGTAACTTTCTTTTTTATGATCTGACATCTGATACAACTTTGTTTCTTCCATGAAGCTCAGCTTTTTTGCAACCCAACTCATCATCCTCTTTTGAAGAGTTTTATTGGGTGAAGAAATTAAGAGACAATTAATGAGTAGATTTAATTGTGGCAACTTTATCGACCAATACTTTCTCTTATAACATGCCTTTTTAATTCTAACAATATATTCTGCAAGCAACACACTCCAATTACTCAGCTTCTTAACATTATGGAGAGAAACTATCATCCTATCGGAAAACATAAGCATGGCAGCAGCCATAAAGTCGAGGCATATAGAGGTTGCTAGAAGGACATAGGTGATGGCTACATCAAGGTTATGAAAATCATCCTTTGGCTCTAAAACAAAGAGTGAGAAAGCCAAAAAAATGCAAGTAGAACAGAGAACACGGAGAACATATCCAAGTATGGAGTGATTTACAATGGCCTTAGTATAAAACTCATCATAAGCAAAACTAAGCTCCTTTCTCATAGCCATCAAAACATTCTTTGCTGACATCTCCATGACAATATCACTTGTTTGAAAATAGTGTTGGGAGTATGGAGTAGCATCAATAAAAGAAGGCTTAGTAGCAGAGTATAACCAAAAAGCTTGACTCAAAGCATTCAAATCTTCAGTTGGTGGTGTTATATTGAAGGAGCTAATGGAACTCTGAATGCCTTTAACACTGGCTTTGTATAGTGAGTAAGAGCGCTCTACGTATTTAATGATGGCAACTAAGAATATCAAGAGGGTGGGTATGAGTAGGCGGGTATTGGGAAGGGATCGAAAGAGAACATAGAAGGCAATAAAGAGCTCGTAGCCAAGCCCAAGAAGATGGCGAGCCCAAAGTTCATTATCTTCCCTAGAGTAGGCTGTGATAGTGTCAGGGCCACCAAGATGGAGGATGAGGAAGGGAGCCCAAAAAGCAATGATGACGTTGGAAGAGGAAGAATCATCCATTGAGCTACTTAGTTGGCCAAGGACAAATTCAGCAACCCTATCAGCCAACAAGTAGCTAGCCCAAACGACCATTCGTATCCATCTCGAGTTGGAAGTTCTTCTCATACGGCCGAGTAAGATAAGAATAATTTGGATGGATAGGCTGAGTAAAATCAAGACACGAACATCCCAGTTGTTCCATAATTGTTTGTATTTTAGCGGGATTTCCATTGATCCTTTACAAGAAAAGTAAAATGTTAAAAAATAATTAATAATAAACCAACAACATTTTGCATCATTAAATTGTTTAGAATTTTTTTGAATAAATTTAAAATTGATATTTTTAAAACATTACAGTTTACTTTAGGTATTATAATAACTTATCTTATTTTTTTTAATGTGTGAGAATATTTATAGAAACTGATTATTATAGCAATAATCTCATATGGGTGACCATTCTAATATAGAATATCTATTAAAGCCATTGCTAGCTATAGAAAAAAAAAAAAAGATAATGATTTCAAAGCTGAGGATATTACTTTGAGATACGTAAAATATAGTATTTTATTCTTTATTCATACATAGCGCGTGCCCATCTAAAAGCAAAATCAACAGCTTTAAAATCCATAATGAAAAAATTTTTATCAAAATTTCTTAGCTCAAATTTTCACCATTTGCTAGTAATCATATATTTATAAAATTAGCCTTTGAATATAATGAATAATACATAAAAATATAGCAACTCAAATTTATAAACAAGCATAGGTATTAATCAAAATAAGTTGAGCTTCTGTAAGCATGAGCTAGAGAAACAACTCACCTACTCAAGAAATGAGCATCAATAGCATCCAATGAGATGGCAATTTTTATTTCCCTCATCAAATAGTGAACGAAAACCCTATATAAATAGCTTCTTGCATTTATTGTAGGAGCATAAAGCAAAAAATTTTCCATCTTACTTGAATGCAAGGTAAGATATATCCTTCTTTTTCTCATAGGAAGAAACATATAAAGCATATTGCCTCCTTTACTTGAATGCAAGGCTAGGATGGCATATGCAACTTTATGTGAACATTATAGAAATAACTTCACAATCCATAGATGCAATTAGAAACAAATGAAATGTTTGATTCTAAACACATTAACTGAAGACCGTTAGCAAGAGAGCGTACCTAAATCCTTATTAAAAGTAAAAGAAAAACAATTGAGAATGAAGTAACAAGATGGCCAATTGATTTGTGTTTATCAACAAGAACTCAAACATGCTCTTATATGCACTCTTGTAGTCTGTTAATGGTCAATTAGAAAATGAGCAATTTCTGGTTTAGAGAAACTTTATTGATGGATTACTTGTTTAAGTTTTAAAAAATGCATCAAGATAAGATATTTAACTCTTGCTCGGCTTAATTTTTATTTATTGAAGATAAAAAACAACAAATTACAAAAAAAATATTTGGATACATAATATATAGGTTGGAATAAAATTTGAATGTAGCTGAGTTCTATAATACACTCTACTAAAAGAAAAAGTATTGAGTAGTTAATTGGGCTTTATATAAATACAAAGTGATCTTAGATTCATACACATCATGAATTTAAGACACAAATCAAGACATTTTTATATACTCTTAGTCTACATAATATTGTATCATTGAAATGAGGATTTAATAGTAAGATTCTTGCTTGCATCTTATTCCTAATTTATTAGGGATATTCCCACCCATCTTGTTTAGTAAGGATATTCCCAATATTAGTAAAAAAATTCAAGAAGTTAATGCAGGTTGTTTTTACATAATTCCCTATGTAGTGATTAATATCTATATCACTATAGGTTTTCTTTTAATTCACATCAAAGAATGTCATTAATGAAATTTTACTAGACATTAATGATTATTAATGTGACATTCTTATTAAATTGGGCATTAAATAAGAAATTAATATAAGAAAATACATTAAAATAAATTAATTTTATAAAACACATCAGCCTACCACGAATTGTTGGCAATTAATTAATATTAATGTTATCAAATCTACTTGACAAGAAATATAATACAATTTGAGGCCGATTTTTAGTGAGAGAATCCAATTTTCAAATTTCGTCTTCTGTGGTTTTCGACCTCCGTCATGGCGGCAGATGATCACTGTCCTTCATTCGGCGGCTCTCAGTCGAGCCCTTTAGGTGAGTTTCAGCCTTCATCGGAGAATTCTTGAAGTCAATTGTGATCAAATTTGAAGCCTGCTTTGCATTCTTTTGGGAATTTATTCAATGGTTCCTGTGAAGGTTCTTCACCGCTAAATATCCGGGGCAATTCTTTCAAGGAAAAGCCTTTGATTATTAATGAAGGTGGATCGACAAATGCTAAGCCGATTGTTCCTATTGTTGGAAAAGGGAAAGAAATTGTTGTTGAAAGAGATTTCAAGAGCCCTAAATTCTTGGAGATCCTAAAATCTAATATGCTTGAAGGAAATTTTGATTCTAGTGCTTCTTCATTAATGCCTTTGAAAATAATTGTCAACAGATATGTTAAAGAGGGAGCAAATATGGACAATGGGAATGATAAGCCGCGGCAAGAATCTAAGAGTGAAGGAGATAATGTTAGTTTTGAGAAGGCTGATCCTGTTTCACATAAGGAGTCAACTATTTTTTTCCAGAAATGAGCAAATTAACGATGATCTTAATGTAGTTCGTGAATGTGATTTGGGGGAGTTGAATTTGTGTGATCAGGAGACAAATTCGACTTCCTTACCTTTGAAGATTGATACATCGGGTAATGTTATGCCTAATGTATGGAATAGAAAGCCAAATATTAAAGTTGACAATCTGGAATTGGGTTCCTTTTTAATGGAGGATGGCAAAACTGTGAAGTTGAAACAACAACAACAACAACAACAAGCCTTTGTCCCACTACGTGGGGTCGGCAACATGAATCCTTTTTTTCCATTGTGTCCGGTTCAAAGTCAAATTCTCGTTTAAATCTAATAAAGAAAGATCATTTCTAATATTTTCTAACCAAGTCTTTTAGGTCTACCTCTACCTTTCTTAACATAAGTCAAATCTAATACCCTCTACTTTCCTAACTGGGTCATCGGAAGGCCGCCGTTTATGTGACCAAACCATCTAAGGCGACTCTCTCTAATCTTATCCTCCACTGGAGCTACTCCAACCTTTTCACGTATATGCTCATTTCGTATCCTGTCTCTAAGAGTAAATCCACTCATCCACCTGAGCATTCTCATCTCCGCAACACATAACTTAGTATTGTGCTTCTCTTTAATGGCCAACATTCTGCACCATAAAGCATTACAGGTCTCACCACCATCTTATAGAATTTTCCCTTAAGTTTAAGGGGGACTTTTCTATCACACAACAAGCCCGATGCATTCCTCCACTTCAACCATCCAACTTGAATTCTACTGATAACATCCCCATCTATTTCACCATCACTCTGAACAATAGATCCAAGATATCTAAAACGTGTACTCTTAATGACTCGATCGCCTAAAGTCACAATCCCCTCACTAGGTCTATTACTACTAAAATTACACTCCATATATTCAGTTTTAGATCTACTCAAGCGAAAACCTTTAGACAAAACTGTGAAGTTGAAAGTTGATAATAAATGTGAAAACTCTAAGAAGCTGCGAAATTCTTTGGTAGTTAAGGTGTTTGGTGAAAATGTTCCTTTTCATGTGATTAGCATCGAATTAAGAAGACAGTGGAGGTCAGTTCGACAAGGTTTCATCTTATTATGTTGGGATTAGATTGGGTACTCTGTTCGTTTTTTGATTCAGTGATGTTGGAATCAATTTTATCTGAAGGACCTTGGTATGTGAATGGCACATTATCGGTATTGATAAGTGGTCTCCAAGTTTTTCTCCTACTTCTCAGAAGGGTCTATCAGCTTCGGTGTGGATCAGGAATGCAAATCTACTTTACAATGTTGGGACGAAGTCAATGTGTGTAGATTGCTTCTCAGGGTTGGTAAACCTTATATGCTAGATGGGAATATGTTTCAATGGGGAATGAGAGAATTTGAGAGAGTTTGTGTTCGGATTCTCTTGGAGAAACAACTCCTATGGTGGTTTGGGTTAAGGAGCACTGGTAGATTTTTCCAAAAAATTGATTATGAAAGGATTTCAAATTTCTGTTTTAAATGTGGCAGGGTTGGTCATGTTAAGAACAATTTTTTTTGATTTGAGAATAGATGAGGGGTTGATGGAATATAGTCCTCCAGATCTATTCCTGAGATTGGTAAAAAAGTTCATGTGGCAGGCTCTATGTTGCGTGCTGATGTTCGTGGAAAGCCAGGCTGTGTTGTGGAGCATGTGTCTGGGTATGGTCCATGGATCCATGTCAACTATGGTAAAAAGTAAATTAAGAATCTGAGAAGGCAGAGGGCGAGGTCCAGAACTCGATTCAGACGGTATGGGTGAGAAGGAGGCTATGGATGTTGTCAATAGGGAGGTGGAAGTGTCTACTCATGTGACAGCTGCTAAGTCGGTTCCAGGAGAGATTTTGGCGGATGAAGAGAAGACTTCTCAAATTTTGCCAGATTCTTCTAACCTTGCGGAAGGCGAAGTGAAGATGGGTAAGCCTGCTGGTTTAAAGTCATCCGATCATAGTCAATATGTCAATAAGTTTAAAATGCTTTCTAGATTTGGGTGAAGATGAGGCTTCAGTTTAAATGGGTGGGTCTAAGAAGGCTGTTGAGGTAGAGAAATTCTGCTGTAGTTGGGCTGCGTGATGCGCGCTCACCTATGGTTACTGGGGGAGGGTACTAACCAATTGAGTATGGATGACGATGGTTGTTGGTGAGGGTGATTTAGCTTCTGTTAAGAGTAAGCTTGCTAAAGAACTTAAAGGATTAGATCCTATTAAGTTGATTCCTAGAAATAAGAAAATGAATTGGGAAGTAAAGAAAAATGGGGGAATGATTCCCCACTGATTCTTTAATATGGTGGCTACTTTTGGAATTGTAGAGGAGCTAGAAAAGTAAAATATTCTCTAATATCTTAAGGAATTTGTGAAGGAGTTTGAGGTTGTTTTTGTGGGATTGTTGGAGACTAAATTAACTTCCATTGATAGGAAGGGAGTTAATTTGCTTATCAGTTGGATTGGGACTTTTGCTATTTTCCTTCGGATGGTTTGTTGGGAAGCATCTTGGTTCTTTGGAAATCCAATTTGGCTTCTTGTTTTGTTTTCATATCTTCTTCTCAGTGTATTATTGGTGATCTTATATTCAATAATAAGGTTAATTGGAGAATTTCTACTGTTTATGGAGTAAGGAAGTTAACAAACGAAGGGAGCTTTGGAGGGATATTGATTTGTATTCTTCCAAAGACATTTCTTCGGTGGTGGGTGGGGATTTTAATTGCTTATTGGTCAAAGGTGATAAAAAGGGGGAAAAGAGATTTTATTTTCCCAATGTTCCAAGGAGTTGAAAGCTTTTTTAACAAACAATGATTTTCATGAAGTCAGATTTGTTGGTCCTAGATTCACTTGGCGTAATAACAAGGTTGGTGGAGCTTGTATTTTGGAAAGATTGGATAGGTGTTTCTTAACTCTTCTGTGATTGGGTCTTCAAAGTTGATGGTGGTGAGTCATCTTGCGAGGATTGCTTAAGATCATTATCCTATTATGATAAATCTGTTGAATCAAATTATTAAGACCAAGAAAGTTATTAGTTTTGAAGATATATGGGCATCTTATCATGCTTTGGTTGGGATTGTTTCTAAAGCCTGGAATAGGAAAGCTTTTGGGAGCTATTCTGAAATTCTTAATACAAAGTTTTAAAAGAACCTTGAAATCTCTATATTTTTGGAGTAAAACTAAACTAAAAGATCTTAATATAATGAAGGATTGTCTTAAAAGGGAGATTATGGAGTTACAAATGGAGGAAGCTATGAAAGGGGGGCTCTCAGAAGAAAAGATAGTGCTACTCAGATCAAAGGTAAATGAATTTAATAGTACTTTGGCTCGGTTGAACTCATGGTGGAGGCAACGAGCTAAGGTTAATTGGTTGACAGATGGAGATAATAATTCCATTTTTTTTCAGTCTTATGCAAATGCTAGAAGAAACTCTAACTAGATTTTTTATGATTAAGGAAGACAGTGGGCTTGTTGTTGAAGATCAAAATCAAATAGAAGAAATCTTTTTCAATTTTTTAGTAATAAATGGCGTCAGAGGGATTGTATGTTGGAGGGTTGGCCTTCCCCCTGATTGTGCTGGAAGACGAAGACAGGCTATGATGGAGGCCGAGCTTTCATTGAGGAAGTTATGGGAGTCGTAAGTGAACTTAGGGGACATAAATCCCCAGGTATTGATGGTATCTCATACTCTTTCACAAGAGTTATTGGCCCATATTATTAAAAATGATATTTGGAATGCAATCTATCAAGTTTTTTCTACGAGTATTATGGATATGAATTGAAAGAGACGGTAGTTGTGGTTATTCCAAAAGTTGAAAATCTGGTGGTACCTGCTAATTTCAGGCCGATTAGCTTGTGTAAGTCAATTTATAAGTTGGTAGCTAAAGTTCTTTTGAATAGAATGTATGGTAAGATTCCAAAGCTCATCTCCAAGAACAAGTAGCATTCTTGAAGAGGCGGTCTATCTCAGAGCATGTTTTTGATGGCTCAAGATGGTTTTCCATAGGTTCAAAATTTCTAAATCAA